>CM037851.1:206685895-207285895 GCA_021234595.1 Delia radicum
TTATTTTTTATTTCTATGAGTGTACTGTTACAATAGAAATATACACTCATAATAATCCATGCATAAGAATACGAAATTATTGTTAAAACAATGAAAATATCTGTAAAATGAGCAAATATTCGTTAATTTTAAGAAATTTTTTGTTATTTTTATATTTAGTCATATTTTAATACCCAGATATTTACAGTTTGCTAAATTTTGTGAAAATCGTAATCTTAATTGGTTTTAGGGCTGATATTTAGAATCGAACAACATTTTTATAGCTATTTTTATACGAGTATAGTTATTTTATTTATTCTGAGAAAAAAAACCCAAAGCCTTGGTTCCAGTTAACTCAATTTTATTTCGCATATTTTTGTGTATTACATGTCAAATAATTGCATGTCAAAATTAAATAATTTAACTTGTTTAATTTATTTTTCAGGTCTAAATTTATAAAATTTTCTAGTATTAGCAAAGTTAAGAAAAAAAATTATTAGCATTTTTTTCTAGATTTAATTATACCACGAGTTCATTTAACCCTTTGACGAACACGGGCAAGTACGTTTGCCCAAGCGTTTTTGCCACTTATAATTGTGCACGTAAAAGATAGAGTAAATATGACCAAAGGTAATTTGTAACGGAGGGTTGAAGCAATAAAAATGTGGATTGCTGTAAATCTCTATCTGGTCTCACTTACCCGTCAGTGGTCCTTAAAGTTGGAAAAAAATATTTAAGGGAAAAAATTTAAAAAAATTTACAAGCGAAATGAGTAGCAATGAGGGGGTATCGCGCCAATTCTTTGTAATTTAACTGGTATTTAATAGTATATCACGAAATTTAAAGAAACATAAAAATACCTTCAGCCAAAAATGTGTGCTCGAAAAATGGTAGATATATTTGCAGTCCGTAACAAAGGGCAAGGAGGGGGTCTATACAGGCAATTTTTTTTTAAATAACTATTATTAAGTCTGAGATCACGAAAGCTGTGAAAATTACATAATTGATTTGGCGGAAAATATATGGTCTCAAAGGGTTAATTCTAATATATAAATAATTTTTGCGCATTAAATAAATTTCTCATTTCATGCTTATAGAATTTATAAATAATTAATGCATTTTTATTAAAAATTTAAATATTTATATATTTCATCGAACATTAACAGATTACAATCAACAAACTGCATTTAGCTATGCTAACCAAGCGCTTTTTCAGTTATTTCTATATATATATATATATATATATTATAAAAAATATTTAAATTGTTGGACATATTTAAAGCTATAAAAATATTTTTATTTAGAGCTTGTCAAAGATTTATATACAGACAAAAATTTAGCCATTTGCCAACTGAAATTCGGCTACTACAATTGAAATCTGTTGGTGAAACAGAATATTGGTTTTCACAAAAAAAAAATCTGTTAATACAACTGGATTTTAATAGCAACACCCAAAATATTCAGAATTTACAATTGAATACGGCTGTACCAACCGAACTTATTGGTTACATACTCAGAGAACTTATACTTTAAAAATTTTAAGTTATTTGGGAACATTTGTAGAACAAATTTAATTTTTTACTAACCTTGTAGTTCATTTTAAAAAATAAACCACATCAAATGACTGTTTTATAATTTTACATTAATTTTTTACCGTCGTTTTTTGTTATTTAAAAAAATAAATGTTTGTTTATTTTTTACTAACATATGTGGTTCATTTTTACTACAATTGTTAGTAATTTTTTGAACAGTCAAAACAAATGAAAAATGTTAGTTGAATTTAATGAAATGTTAGTCGTCCTTTCTTCAAGTGAAATTTCATTTGTTTTTGACTGCAATATCCTTAGGACAGCTACTAAAACACACTTTTAAGTTATTTTTAATTTATAACGAGCTTTCAACGTCCGTATATTTACAAAAATAAAGCAAATCAAATATATTAGCTAGGTTGATACTAGTATTTTGATCTGGCTAAAGATCTCATCAAAACCCGATGCTAGAGACTCCAGGATAGACAGCGTTCTAACAAAAAAAAAAACATATTAATCAAACACGTGGCTAGCGTCTTTTCCTAACAAGCATCATGACGTTATTAAACTTTGCAGAATAAAAATTTTCTATTTATATAAAAAAAAAATTTAGTTTTTACTCTGGCTCAAGTAATATTTTTTACAGTTTTATTAGTTTTTCATATTTATATACATCGATAATATTTTGATGTTATTTTTAATTTATAACAAACCTTAAACCTCCGTATATTTACAAAAAATAAAGCTATTAAACATATTAGCTAGGTTGATACTAGTATTCGATTTGGCTAAAGATATCATCAGAACCTGAAGTTTTAGAAAAGTTAGAGCCTCCAGAATAGGCAGAGCTTTAACAAAAAACCCTATTAACCATTAATTTTGCTTAGTAATCAAGCACGTGGCTAGCGTCTTTTCCTAACAAGCATCATGACGTTACTAAACTTTGAAGACCAAAAATGTTCTATTAATATAAAAAAATTTGTTTTTACTCTTGCTCAAGTAATATTTTTTACAGTTTTATTAGTTTTTTATATTTATATACATATATCGAGATTATTTTCATGTTATTTTTAATTTATAACGAGCATTCAACCTTCATATATTTACAAAAATAAAGCAAATCAAACATATTAGCTAGGTTGATACTAATACTTATATTGATCTGGCTAAATATCTCATGAGAAACCGTTCGGTGGACACTTTATTTTTCTGTGTGTAATTCCGCTAAATTTTTCATTTTGCGATTTTTTTATCTGATAAGTTGACCTCACTGTGCCTATACACAATTTTATAATAGTATCTGCGCTCATTTAGAAAAGTTTACACGTGTGAGGTCAGTCAACATCGGCAGCATAAATTGTACAACATTGTTGCTATACTGTGCTTTTCTAAAATTCAGACAACGACGTAATATATTTTTTTTATTTTATTCCAAAACAGCTTTTCCCTCCTGGACACTAGGCTATCAAATGGTTGCGTTACGGTTTAGCTTGAAAAGAACTGTAAAAAAGCGACTTAATATATTTATGAAGTGCAAAGGTACTTTTTTTCCAAATTGTACTTTTTTCTGCATAACACCTAAAGAAGTACACAAAAGTCCTTTTTTTTAGCCTCTGTACCTCTTTTTGTACTTTTTTTTTGTTAAAAACCTAAATCTAGAAACATTTTTCTTATTTAGTAACAAAACATTTTATATCCCATGTAACATTGCTCAGCACTCCCAACTTTGACGATTTGTATTCATTTGAACGATTTTTGAAGAGAAATATGATAAAATGACAATTGAAAAAAAAAAATTCTAATTTATTTTCAATTTTTCAATTTTTTTCTTTTTCTTTTAATTTACGACAAAATTGTATCAAGCTTCTTTTCATTTAAAACATCAAGAATTAAAATAAAATGATCTCAAATCGATCAAAAATTATTTATTTACCCATTTAATGATCAACTAAACATAAACTTCACTAATTTGAAAGTTTAAAATTAAATTAAAAAAAAGAACACCGAATATATTTTTTATGTTCTAGGCAGAAAAATCCTAAAGCATTAATTTTTCAATATTTTAAATAATTTAGCTTCAAAAACACTGATAACGGAATGATATTCCACGTTTTTTATTCTTCCTTAATCAATATTTTTCTTAAATGCCATTTTCTGTCATTTGCAAAACCAAAATAGAGATTTTAAAATAGAGCGGTAATTTTTAAATTCTATTCCGCGTAATGAGTACTGGGAGTTGTTTTGTTAAGACGCGAGGCGACGGAACTAATAATAAAGAGCATCAATCTGGTGAAATAATTAAAAATAAATTGATTAAAACGAAGTTTTGAGTATACTTACCCATTTTTTATTGAAATTGTGAATGACGATTTCTCATTCTCAAAATGACGATTTTGACAATTTGTTTCACAAAGATTAACAAAATTTCTGACTTCAAATTTGATGAAGGTTAAAATAAAATGAAAGTGATTATTGCACCTTTAATTATTTATGCGTATTATGAATGCTTAAATATTGGTCGTAATTGAAAGCGTGAGAAAATGTTATTTATTTGGTAGGTTAATTGGCAATTTTAGACTTTAGGCTCATGGATCTTGAAATGAAATGAATTTCTGAAATCATGAGAGTACCCACACTTATATATTACTAGGTGTAACCGATAATAGAAAAAATATACTTTTTTAATTTTCTTTCTGTGGGGTTTTGTTTTGTTTTGAGGTGTTCCCAAAAAAGTAAACTTCAGTCGAATTTTTCAGTTCTTAATTACATAAATTGTTACTTTTATGTACTGAATTTTATGATTTTATTAAATGTGTACATTTTTCTTAATTGAACAGCTTTTTCCCACAATGTAATTTTTTTTTTGTCGATTTCATATTTGGCTCCCCTAAATGTGCATATTATTTCCATTACAAAATAATACACTCAAAGAATTTTCTAAAAAGAGATCTCTTATAATATTAAATTTAACAAATATCTGTCGAAAGATTAGAAGGCATGACCTATTATTGGTATAACTTATTACTTAAAACTCGTTTACTCTTTCGTTTAAGAGATCTTAATGTAAAATTTCATTCTAAATTGAATATGGCGTATTCAAGCGATAAGTTAGAATAGCACACTCTTTATTATTAAAAATTTTATTAAAATATATTTTGACACATTTAGGCCTGGTAACTTATCTCACAATAACGAAAGTTTAGGGCTTAACCATAGTTCTCAGCAAAACTTTGGTAATGGGTGCGTCACCCATTACTTTTAGGCTCATCGCCCGTAAAATTCATCAGTGAAGTAAGGTGTAATGTAATGCGTGAAGCCATATGGTGATACATTACTTTACCTATGATTTTGTAATGTGTGGTTTTGCTGGAAATTATGAATGTTAAATTTATATAGAAATATCTGTAGTTATAAATAAACTCTGGTTATTTTTAGGAAAGTTAAGTGCTTCTTAATTAATTAAAATTTCATTCAGTAACAGAAATAGTGGCTCTCTTTTTATATATATACAATTATATTAACCCATAAAAGCATTATTGGTTTTGTTTATACCCCACAGAAATGTATTTATAAAGAAAATTTTATAAAAAAAATCTCTTTACGCTAATATTTTAGATATAATTTATGTCATTAACTCATTTTAAGTGTGAAAAGACAAAAAAAAAATTTTAATTATTATTTTGAACTTATTTCGGTCAATAGAATTAATAATATTTCCATTATTGAATGCAACTTATAATTTAGTCTAGTGTATCAATATTTTGTATTCGGTTTCTAAATGACCTACCACGTGACCGGTTTAAAAGGCTCTATCAATTGATGGGTCTGAAAGTAACAGTCTTGTTGTAGGTGAAAACAGAATCTGTTTCTAAAGTACCTATCACGTGATCAATATAAAAGTCTATATCACGTGATGGTTCTGAAAGTACTAGCCCCGTGGTATGTGAAAACAGTACCGGATACCAAAGTTTCTAACACGTGATGGGCTTAAAAGTATATATCACATTATGGGTCTGAAAGTACTAAGCCTAAGGTAGGTGGGAATAAGACCGGTTTCTAATTGATTCACAAAGATATTTTGTTTTCTCTGTTCTCAGACATGAAGTTGCTTGAACTTCTGGTTATCATATAGGCGGATTATATTATACTACTACTACTGCGACCGGCATAGGTCTTTTGTGCCGCCTAGAGTTTCCCTAAATATTCAAGCTACCAATGAGCCAAATATCCTGTTAGGCAAAGTATTCAAAATATCGAAAGGCGAAATGAGATCATGCTCTGAATTCTCAAACTGAGATTAATATCGACTTAGACAGCGAAATTAATTTACTTGATTAACCATTATACTACGTAGCCAAAGTTAAAAAAATCTTCATGTGTTGCATGGACAATAAACAGCAAAGACGTATTTTTACGTCTTACGCAATGTGTTAAGCACGTACGTTTTTTTTAACAAAAACTTATGTTTTTTTTTTTTAATTAAACACATTTTTATAGAATTTTAATTTGCTAATGTTGAAAAAAATTGATTTATTAAGTTTATATAAAGATAACTAAACTAGTTCAATTTTTTCTGATGGTAATTACTAGGGCAATGAATTTCATGCAACTAAAAAAGAAAAAAAGTGGTTAAAATATGAGGAAATGTGCACAAAAAAAACAAATAATATGCACTAAAAATCAATAAATAAGCACTGAAAATCAAAAAATAATATGCACGTACAATTTTTGAATTTTTAAAAATTGATTTAATGTTCGAGATTGTAGGTTTAAAAATTAAATACAATATGAATATGTAACAATTGTTGATTATGTTCAGGGTTACAAATGTTTTCTTTTGTGAAATCTTAATGAAAACTGAATTTTCATTTTTTAAATATATGCAAAAATATGCATTTATAGCAAAATATGCAAAAATATGCACTTATAATAAAATATGCAACCACAAAAAGATTTTGGGTTACTGACTACAAACATGAATTTGTATGAAATTCTTTGCCCTAGTAATTACTAACTGAAGTATTCTATAATTTCTTATATTTTCATATTAAAAATTAAAAGTTTATAGAAAAATAGTTAACAAAATCCATTATTTTGGGTGATATTCCTCGAAACAAGGCACACTGCAGAGGGGCCTCACATTTTGAGCACCACAACTGAGTCTTATTTCGAATATTATTGTTTTCAGCATATATCACATATATCACAAAAAAATAGAATAAAATTCATTAGTTTCAAAATTTAGTAAAGTTTTTTTATAAGACCGGAATGCAATTCGGACGAATATTTACGTCTTACGCAACAGAATAGGGGAGTTGATCAAAAATGCAAATAAATCATGAACTCAGCTTCTAAAATAATCAATTTGTTGTACAAAATATAGAAACTTAGATTCATTACATTTTTTTACAACAACATATTTTTTGGTAGCCATAAGTACGGTTTGCAATTAGAACATATGTATATATAAAATGTCCCTGTTTTGGATGATCATAACTTAAGCTTAATATTACGTCACTTATGCATGTTCCAAATTTCATTGCAATCGGACCACTAAGTAAGAAATGAACGAATTATTTCCAAAAATTTTGTGAAATATCCCACTGTGCACTGGTTTTTACAAGATGTTCGCCGCTGCACGAATGAGTGAATTACACGCATTTTGTTTCTGTATTGCATGTATTTTGTAATTGTTTTTTCGTTCGTGTGACGAAAAACGTCATCTATAAACAGGGTATTATTTTTTTTTACACACGAATAAATTCTGTAGTCCATGATTTTAAAATTTTTGATTGGCATTAAAATGGTACAAGGTTAAACTCCAACATTAAAAATCCACAGAAAAAAACGAAGTACTCTTCAAAACAAAACAAAAAACTATTGTAGATCGGGCTATCCGTAAGGGCTGCACAGTGGCACCCGAAAAAGGCATTTAAAGCAAATATTGCGCAAGTAAAATATAGCGCAAGGAGTTTGTTTAACAAGCTGTAAAATATAGCGCAAGGAGTTTGTTTAACAAGCTGTAACTTTTTTTTCGCGCAAATTTTTACCGTAAATTTTCACAGTATATAGAAAAGAAGTCAAACTATCAAAATGTGAAATAAAAAATATCACTAAAAAAAACCAAAGAGTAAACCCTCAAAATCATTTTAAAAAATTCAAAAATAGATATAAACTAAATTCTTTATTGCAAAAAGAACCAAATTAAAATTTCAGGAAGTTTTAAATAACTTCATTAGTTTTAAAATATTTAAGCTTCAACAACTAAGACTTATCATCTCGCGCAATTACAGTGTTGCTGTGTCTGAAGCCCTTCATCTTTCCCCACCTTTAATCTCTCACACACATTAATAAAATAGGAAGAATTTCCTGAGTGTTGCTTCGCTTTAAAAAAAAAATTGTTTGAGTTACAGAATATGCAAATTTTTAACCTTTTGACTACGAATAGTCGATATATGTCCCTTTTTTACTTTTTGCCATTTTAGGAAAATATGCATACATATATATTGTACACTCAAAACAAAGTCATTTAAGTAAGCAACATTATTGCTGAGAGGATCCTTGCAGAAAATTTGCTAATATCAGCAAAAAACAATTGTAGATTTAGCAAAATTTTGCTGAACTTAGCAATTTTTTTTGCTGATATCTGCAGGGATCCTCCCAGCAAAAATATTGTTAACTATACAGACTTTTTTTGAGTGTAGCCTTACAAGGTCAACACAAAGTAAAAAAATGTTTTTTGTTTTTTATGATTTTTTTACGTTTTTACTTTTAATGTTAAAAATCCAGTTTCGAGTTCATACACAAATGGCTATAACTTATGGATTAGGCATAAGTTAACCCTCTAACGGGCAAACGCTGTTTTTCAATGCAATTCATAACATGTGCTCGTCTCGAAAAATAAACAATAAGTGCTTCTACAAAAATTGTTATCGTTGCCTACATTAGGCGATATGAGCCAAATAAGTTTAGGGTACATCTCAAAAACATTATGGCTCTTACCTAGATATAACCGGAATCAAAAAATTATTTTTTGTGTGCGATTTTCGCTTTTTGGTAAAAGCACAATTGGGCGAAGTATCTAAACTTTAATACACTTACAAGAACTTTTCCATAAATGTTCAACAGATATTTAAAAAGTTAATCGATAAAGTTGTTTCAATGGAATTTACAGTTAAATTACCAAAGAAATATATGAAAAAATGACTTTCGATAGTAGTTAAAATATTCAGTAAAAATATTCTATTTAAACCAAAAAGTTGTTATAATATATTGAGTATTAAAATAAACGAAAGCAATATATTGTTTTTACCGATTTTGTCAAAAATAACTAACTAAAATAACTACAATAGTAAAAACTTGATAAGCCACATTTTATTTTTAATTTGTTTTCGCCTTTTAAAGGTTGAAAAAAAATGCAAAAACATTACTTTTGCATGACATTTATACTCTTGGTACTTTATACCTTATGGGGAATGAGGAGTCAATTGAGCTAAAAGTGACTGGTTAAAGAAGGACTTATCACAGGACTGGTAGTGGGTTAAGTAGTGTCAATTGCCCTAAAATTACAAATCCTGTGACTGGTGAAGAGAGGACATACCACTTAACCAGAATGCTTATTAACAAGAAAAGGCCTGTTGGCCAGAATTTTACCCATTGGAAGCTGTTTAGTTTTCGTTTATTTTATACGACATCGCCCTTTGCGATAGTCTTGTGGTATGCCCATCTTTGGTTAGTCCTGTGCCATGCCACTATGTGGTTTAAAGCAGGACAAATGACCCCATCCTATGACAAGCCAATGTTAAAGTTGCCAGTTGTTTACATAGGGTAGGGTTTAGCAGAGGACCGGTCTCAGGCACGAAGGGACCGATCCTGTGGCACACGCAGAACCGGAAAGCGTTTAAGCAACCGGAAAGCGTTTAAGCAAGTCTTCTATAAAATATTAATCAATGAATGTCTAGAAAATAGCTAAAATCTATAAAACAATAAATGTGGCTTATCAAGTTTTTACAATAAGCCCTTCAATTGTTTTAACCAAAAAGTAAGTAGTCCTATTTTTAACTGATTTTCAATTAATTTGAGTTTTATATTCAGTAGTTTTTACGGAAAAGATATTGTGAGTGTATGTATTGTTAAAACTTCAACGCTTTGCTACTAATACTTAATGTCCTTTAGAGGTATCCTGTTTAACTAATGTCCTTGGACCAAACTAAGAACTTATTATTAAAAAAAGCTTCAATATTACTTAGATTATATTATTAAAAGTTTTTTTGACAACTTAAATTTGGTTTTTAGAATTTTAAAAACTGTGTTTTTTCAAAAATAATTAGTTTTTGAAATTTGAATTTTGCAGCTTTCACGCTTCCAAACCGTGCTTTGCAGACGATATGTTTATTCGCAAAACATTTAGTAAATTTAGTTTTCTATCGGAATATATATAACACCCATAAAACGCATTTGTGGTCAATTTTTTGAAGGCTGACCTGAGGTAGCCTTACCCGCATATTAAAGAAAAATACAAAATTAAAACTTAAACAAAATCTTAACCCATTAAGGAGCGACATCCCATCAATGATTTAGCGTTAGTACTTAGTATATATATCAGATAGGGGGAGCAGTAAAGCTTCAAAAAGCAGCACAAAATTTAAAGGGTCCGCCAAATAACTTTTTTTTTTTTGAAAATGCTATAAGAAAAACTACTGAATATTTTCTCAAATTTCTTTTTTTATTTGAAAGTGCAATCCTTCCGGTTAATAATGGAAAATAATTTCATTCAAATGGCTGCCTCGGCTGGCCATGCAGTAGCCTACACGAGCGGTCCAATTATGGCCCAATTATGCCTCCTGACCGAAATCCGCACCAAACAGTGACTCGTTTTGGGTGTATCGGCTTTTCAATGTATGCGTGCGGATTTTCTGTGCCCCAAATGCCACGGTTTTGCTTGTTTACACACCCGCCAAGATCAAAATGAGCTTCATCTGAAAAGATGATTTTTATGGCAAAATCGGCATCATTCATTTTCGCACACATTCTGCAACATAACCATGATTTTCAAAGTAATGTCGCAATATTTCGTTGTTCAAGCGTATACACAACCATATTCGTTCAGCGGAAGGATAAAACTAATTATCTGTAAAATCAGACATGAGCTAAGTGTTACCATTCACGAAATAAGCACTAGTTGAAAAAAAAAACGTTAGATGGCGGACCCCAGGAAAACTTGCTATTACCATGGAATGGGAAATGGAAGAAGAAAACAAGAATCAGAAGTACTTATAGTTGAGGCCAAGAACACCTGATTTTAACATGGGGGTGTCATAGGAGGCAAGGCCTTGCCTTGTGCTTACATATAGGGACAAAAATAAGACGTTACCAAATATGTAGTGAAATCACCAGTTACACATAAGTACTTATTTCATTTCTTATTTGTAGCATCAAAAGTAATGCTTAAAGCCATTATATGACGTATTACTTGTAAGGATGTTAATAAGTAGTTATTTATAGGTGCAAAAATAAGTACGTATTAACATGTACCTAAATAAGATGGTATTAAGAGGCAATATTGCATAATTTATATATATAAATAAATTAATAAATTGCAATAAATTGCATTTAAATTATTAATTATGATATATTATGAATCTTTATAAATATACCTTACAAAAAAGTAGTTACTTATTACCTTACAAGTACCTTATTTCTTTGGCCCTTCCTAATAAGCAGGTATATAACACAATATTAGTAAGACATAATTGTTTAGCTTCCAAAATAAGTAGTGATGTATGTTCATATCAGTAAGGTATTATTTCAGACCTTCAAAATAACAACAAATGTAATGGATAGTCATTACTACGAAAGGTCTGAAATAAGTGATAATAAGTAACTTATTATTTTTGCTATTCCAAATAAGCAGATATTTAACACAATATTAGTAAGGCGTTGTTTTTTATATTACAAATAAGCAGTTACATATATTCATATTAGTAAGGTATTATTTCGGACCTTCAAAATAACAAAAACTGGAATGGATAGTCATTACTTTGGAAGGTCTGAAATAAGTCCTACCCATTACCAAAGTTTTGCTGGGACCCTATATTTTTAGTCATTGGCTCAAGCCTCCACGAAGTTTCGTCAAAAAAAAACTTTAGCAGTTTTAGTTCGGTCGTCAAAGCATTAAAGTATAATTTAACACTCATTAAAAAATAAATAAAAAATAATTAAAAATTTTACTTACCCAAATTAAATTTTTTTAATTTAATATTTTCGAGAAAACCAATAAACGCCTATCGGGTATTTCTTTTTTTCTCTCTCTTTCAATTGTTGATTGATTTAAATGCTGTAGATGACGAGGTTGATGTTATTGATCTGAATTTTTTTTTTTTTTATTTAATTATGATTATTTTTGTTGTGGTAAAATAACAACAAAAATATTATATTTATCAAAATATTGTGCGTTATTTTGTTGACGATTTTTTTGTTTTTATATTTTGTTATGTTTCAACTATAAATATTTTTTAAATCTATTATTAATTTTTTTTTTTTTTTGGAGGGGTTTCAAGACAAAGCACTCATACGTTAGTGAGCGAGCGAGTGAGTGTATTCTGATAGTTGGTTTGCCTATAATTCTTCTACAATACGCTGTTTTTAATTTTCATTTTATTTTTTGCGCACTTTCTTTTGACATAATATTTATTATGGATTTTTTTGTTAGTTTTGTTGTACCACTGTTCTTTATGTTTTTTTTTTTTTTTTTTTTCTTAGATTAATTTTAAGTGGTTATTACGTATAATATTATAATTTTTTTTTTTTTTTGGTATGATTATTTTTATATTTTTTTTTTTTTATTGTATATTTTATTTAGACAGAAATATGTATCTTTTTGCTATTTTTTTTAATTTTTTCTCCCACAATGAAGGTATTTTTTCTTTTATTTTTATTAAAATTTTTATAAGGGTTTTTTACAATGGCGGCCACTAAAATTTGTTAAACTAAAATATTAAATTAAAAATAGTTAACATAAATTTTGAAAAAATATAAAAAGCATGGGCTTTACAGTTGTGTGGAAAATAATAGCAATGATTTGCAAAATTGGCTGCTTAAATATATCTGAAAACCTTATTTTAAAAATAGCACAATTTCAATAAAAAGAAATAATATTCGAGAAAAATTAACTATATTGAAGCCAGATTTGTGAAGAGAAGGTTTGCAAAATTTTTTCAATTGATAGTTTAGAAAATAACAGAGCTTCGAAAGAACTAATTCGATTTGAGCTTAATTCACAAAAAATTAAATTCAGAATTCAAAAATGCTTACAAAGCGTGTTTTTTTAGAGTGTCACAACTTTGAGTTGGCATCACTGCTTTATTTGACCACACATTTAACAGCTGATAGTTGATTTTTGTTTAGTTCGCTATGAAATTTCATTATTAATCGACTTACACCAGAGCAACGCGTGCAAATTGATAAAATTTTTAATCAAAATAATTGTTCTATTCGTCAAACTCGTCGTGCACTTCTTACATTTTTTGGCGTACATAATCGATCTTCAGAGCGGTCACTAAGATCGTGTGATTTAACCCCATTGGATTATTTTCTTTGGGGTTATGTTAAGTCACTTGTCAACGTCGATAAACCACAAGCAATTGAACACCTGGAAATCAACATTCGAAGAGTTATCGGCGAAATACGGCAGCAAATGCTGCGAAAAGTTGTTGAAAATTGGTGTTCCAGATTGCGCCTTCTGCAATTTCATAAAATTTTCTTTCCAATAAAGCCAGTTTCATTGATATTAAAAATATATTTCCTTGCTTTCTTATGATTTAAACTTATATAAAAAAACACCCGATATTTTATTCCGCTATTCCATTCCCATAGAATTCAATCACTAGCTTCATTCAAAAGCTTTAATTTGTAGTGTCCGACCGAACAGTTCGGCCAGAAAATACATTTGGCCTCTATTCGGTATTTAAAAGCATTATGGACAAATTTGAAGGATGGAAAAATGTTTATTGTGCTGATTAGATGCTATTTTGAGTGTCAAATTTGAAGAAAAGTCTGTAGTTAAGCAACGAATTCACTGTTCGGCCTCAGAAAGTTCGGCCAAATTGAAAATAGTTTGGCGGCCGAACTTTTAACTTTATAGCTAAACTTCGGCTTTTCTCTTAAATTTTAGACACAAAATCGAATTAAATCGGCTCAACAAACATGTTTCCAATACCAAAGTTTGTCATCATTGCCTCTAGATATCAAAAAACCGACAAAATATTGGTTTTTGGCCGAACTGTTCGGTCGGACACTATTAATATGTTCAATCAACAATTTACTAATGGAATGAAGAATTTTTTGTATCATTCATTTAATGTTTAATGTAAGTTTGACATTAAAACACCAAATAAAAACGTAACACACAAACAAGTTTTTCGTTTGTTGTAAACTAATTATAAGTAATTTGCTATTGTTTTATGTAAATATTTCAGTTAAATTATGACGACTTTGGTTAATTATTTGACTACATGAATGAAAACAAATCTTTCTTCATTCACAAATTTTACTAAATGAATTAAGAAAATTTTTAATCATTCAAAAAAGAATTCATTCAAAATAGAATTCATTCATATTATTTAAAGCTTTCAAGAATTAAGCTAGGAATTCATTCCTTAAGAATGGTTTTTTCGGAATGAAATTTGAGTAAAATTTCATTCATTTTACAAAATTGAATTAAGGAATTAAGCCTTTTCCACCTTTGGAAAATAATCAGTTTATTTAAAAATTTTAATAAAATTGTATGTAACAAATTTACTATGGACTGAAAACATATAAAATCAACCACTCGATTTCATCCACCCTTTCCCATTTCAAACAAAATTGGTGTGGAAGATCTAAAACATATAATTATAACATCGCCCCAGTTTAGGATAGCTAGGTCTAAGTGGATCTTGAAATATCGCGTTTGAAAATAAGAAAAATATTCACAAATTTAACAAAAGCGTTAAAGAAACTGTTATCGCGGTTTAAATAAAATTAGAAAAAAAAAAACAATTGTTAGAAGATAAAGTGCATTTTTTTCAAAATCCGCTGTTCAAACCGCTGTACTTCAAAAATATTTTTTTTAAATTCTCAAAAAAAAATATGTAACTTATAAATTGCTCCCTGATGCCTTTGCCAAATCCCATATTACGAAGTCGAAAGTTATCAAAATTAAAAAAAAAAAATATTAAAAGACCGATAATTCATGAACCAACAGGAAGATTTTGCAACGTTATAGAAAAATAATTTATAAATAACAATATATTTTTTTAAATTTTTGGAAAACCAGGTTTTTGAAATACAGCGTTTTTAACCATGAATTTTGAAAAAAAAAAATGCATTTTGCTGTCAAAAAGTAAATAACTTTTCGATACCAGTGAAAGCACGATTTAAGTGGCTTTAAAATGAGGTGTCAAAAACTTTCGTAACTGTTAGTTTTTTATGCTAAAAATATTTTTTTTATGTTAATCTGTTTTCTTACTACAAAAAGCATCCTTTTTCAAGTTTTTATTCATAACTTTGTACTCCGTAAGAGCTACATAATAGGGTGGGCCGAATATCCGCTTTTTAGAATTTCGATTAGTAATAGACAATATTAAACTTTAACCGGATTGGGCGAGCCTGAGATATTTCCCGAAATTTTTTTTTCCAAAATTTTTTTTTTTTACAAAGAACAATAATTTTGTTATTACTAGTCGAAATTCTCAAAAAGCGGATATTCGGCACACCCTACTACATAAAGGAATTTGGCGACGGCTAGGGTAATTATTTATAATTAACATATTTTTTTAAGAATTTCAAAAAACCACTTTTTTCAAATACTGCGCTTTGAGCAGCAAATTTACAAAAAATGCATTTAACCTTCAAATTTTAATTTTTCATTTTATTTAAATTGCGATAACAGTAGCTTTAAAATGAGATATCAATGAATCACGTAGCTTTAACAGTTAAAATGAAATGGGCGATTATGTATGACCACTACTACGCGATATTTCAACAACCGTAAGAGCTACCAACATAAAATTTGAGCTATGTTATATTTATACGACAGTTACCTTACATACCAAGTTTAGTTAAAATTAAAGGGGGTCGAGATCAAAAAATCCGAGTTTTTTTATGGTTTTATTTAGAATGAGTCTATGGTTTAAAACCAGACAGGCAATACCGGTAAAATACCGTAATCGATTCAAACCCCTTTCAACTATCGTTAGCCCTTAAATACCGTTACCAAAATAATTAAAATAATGTTATCCGTAAAATGCCATTACCGAAATAACTGTAAATCCGATATCCCGTACTAAACTAACCTTACCGCTAAATAAGTAAAATACCTTTAACTCTAAAACACCGTTAACGAAATAACTGAAATATCGTTACCCCTAAAATATCGTTACCGAAATAAAAGAAAATATTGTTGCCCAAACCGTTACCCCTATCGAATCAGGTTACTAACCATGTTTAAAATAATTGCACTTGGTCATATAATTTCATGCAATGTTTCTGAGATACCCAATCTTTTGGAGACTGCGATTGAGAATACTTAACCGAAAACTTTTGACAATCTCATTGTGAAGCCAGTTATAACTCGGTCATAATCGTTCAATTCTAATCACCAAACTAGTTCATTCAAATCGTTCTTTTCTATTTCGACCTGTGACTGAAAAGCGCGTTGAGAACTGTGTAGTTCGTATAAAATATTTTTACGCACGATTCATGTTTAATGCGTTTGTTTTACAAATTTTATTAAAGATTGCCAAAAGTTTTATAAAACGATAAGATTTCTTAAATCAAATGATTTGTTTTATGATTTTGATTGTCTGTTTTTTTTTTAATTTGAAAAAACTTTGGAAAATTGTTCAAAATATCAAAACGAGCCTATCCGTACTGTATAGAGGACGAATAAGTATGGAGAATGTGATATCAATTGAAGTTTGGGAAATTAATTTTCAAAAAAAAAAACTAAAATAACACAATATCAACTTTTGCAAAACATTATTTATAATAAACATTATTATGCTGAAAACTTTGTATTTTTAATATTACTTTTTTGAAAGGCCAGTCCCAATTGTGTGCTTTTGGCCAATCTCTATAAACTGATATTACAGAATATGTTGTCGTATTACACGTTATGTCAGACTTTGATAAAAAAGCCAAATTTTTAAATTGTTAGGCTGCATTAAAACAAATTAAAAAAACAGCCAAAAAAATCGTTGTTTTCATTAAAAAAAAAAACTAGGCAAAAATTTAAAAATTTCTCTACATCAAGTATTTGGATTACGATAATTGTTAAATTTTCTAACTAATCCATTAAGACTAAAGAAAATTAAGTATTCAAAAAAGTTAAAAAAAAAAACTTTTTAAATAAATATGTTTTATCTGCGCCGGTGGGATAGTTGGTAGCGGGCTAGCTTATCAGTTCTGGTGTCGTGAGTTCGATTCCCAATAGAGGCATTGGTCTGTTTTCGCTACAACTAGCCAAAAGCCATAGTAGCTACCCTATGGGGAATGAGGAGTCAATTGACCTAAAAGTGACTGGTTAAAGAAGGACTTATCACAGCACTGGTATAATCCTTTGACTGGTAAAGGGAGAACTGGTAAAGGGAGAACATACCTCTTAACCAGAATGCTTATTAACAAGAAAAATCCAGTTGGCCAGAATTTTACCCATTGGAAGCTGTTTAGTTCTCGTTTATTTTTATGCCCATCTTTGGTAAGTCCTGCAGCATGCCACTATGTGGTTTAAAGCAGGACAAATGACCCCCTCCTATGACAAGACCATGTTAAAGTTGCCAGTTGTTTACATAGGGTAGGGTTTAGCAGAGGACCGGTCTCTGGCACGAAGGGAAGTCGAAAATGAAATTGCTCATGTGGCACACGCAGGACCGGTCCCATTCCCCATAGGGCAGTTGCTCGGTTAGGGTAATATGATATCATTTGTAATAATATGATTATTAATAATTAAAAATAAAATATTATGAAAAATGCAATCAAATACAAAAAAATACTAAAAATTAATTGAAACATTTGACACACGCTCACTGACTCACGAAAAACTCAAAACATTTGTTTTCAATCACTCACATTGACGTTTTCACACTCTCGCGTGATTCACATAAATCAAAAATTCAATAGCAATTTTGTGAGCTACTGTATATTTGTAGTCTAAATTTCATTGCCAAAAAGCTAAGTTCGATTAAAAATTCAAGAGGTGATGCAACAAAGACTTTAAAGGGTTGCAGGTTAGTTTCCCGGCCATGGCATACATTATGTAGAAAAAGTTTTTTGTATAGTTTGGGCCGAAACTACGTTTGTTAAATTTTTCAGTAATAGTTAATAGTTCATACCAAACCCGATATGAACGTTTTACGGCAGGGAGACCATTCATTTGATAACAAATTTTTATATTGTTTCTTTGAAAGAAGGTTGAAAAAAAAAACACAAAAAACGAAAAATTGGGTTATTTATGATACCAAATTTTAACATTTAAACGTGAAACTGGGCAGCTAAATATGTACTCATTCATAGTTATTTTGTCCACTTTATCACATATCTAAATTGTATGCCAATCGGAGAGACCCCATCAGCGGTGCTTCCTTGTTAGTGATAAATTTTGAATTACGTGAAGGAGCACTATTTCACTTAGTTTGTAACTTTTTTTTTATTTATGCTGATAATGGTGTTTTTTGCATTTTTAAAGATTCTTTTTAGAAATAACTCCGATTTTCGACTTCCATCGTATAGTACTTGTACAACTAGGTCCAAAGATTATGTGTTGTAAATTTTCGACATATCGGATAATGCTAGCCTGTTGCGAACTGTGACCACAATCCTTCATAATTAAATTTTTTTTCGAAAATTAGGGAGTTGATCACAGTTGTCTAAAATTTTCACCACATAATCTTTGGACCTAGTTGTACAATAACTTGCCTAATATCTACTGAAAGTCGAAA
Source organism: Delia radicum (assembly GCA_021234595.1). NCBI lineage: Eukaryota > Metazoa > Arthropoda > Insecta > Diptera > Anthomyiidae > Delia > Delia radicum. The sequence continues at coordinate 206,704,380 of CM037851.1, forward strand.
GTCAGAGTTATTTTAAAAAAAAAAAAAAATTAATAAAAAAAAAGTCACTTTGAGCAAAATTTATATCTCGGAAGCCATTAGCGCGATTTAAGAATTTAAGAAGAAAAAATCATGTTCAGCGTGCCAAAATTAGTGAAGAATGATGGGTTTTGCACAAAATATTTTTTGTTTTGAGAATGTTAAAGAATTTTCAAAATTCGGAAACTTTTGTCGCAGGTTAGCAGGGGCCAAGCTTTCCGTTTTATTGGAAATTCGTGTCAATAATCCGCACCAGAATTAATAAAAATCAAAATTTTAAATAAAAACAGTAAAATACTAGAATTTTATTTCGAGGTGTAATTTTTGTGTTAATTTTTTACCTAGCGTTGAATTAAGGCATTCGCGATCACAAATTTGATATGGAAATTAAATTTTGATTTCTAAACATTTTAACAATATTTTTCTTATCAGGAATGTTGTAGTTCGGTCCTTGATTGAAAATATATATAAAACTTTGCGTTTTCATTATTAGTATTTTTTGTAGCTACTGATTCAAAAAACTGTTTTCTAACGATTTCATTCCATCATGAATGCCGTAATTCGGCCCCTGGTATTATGTACAATACATACATGTTTTAAACCGATAGATAAGAAAATATGTTTTCTTTTAACATACATTATAATAAAATTTTAAATTTTATAAAACCTTGAATAATTTTATAAAAATAAACCAATAAAAAAAATATAAATTAAAATAGTTTTCTTTCTGTTTGAGTTAAGCTTTTACCTTTTTTTTTTCTTATACGAAAGACCCACCATTACCGACCGAGAGGGCTCGTCCACATAACGTGGAGATCGCAAACACACCAGGGCCCAACCCTTGGCGGATTTTAAAATGATAAGTAAGAAAAATGGCATGAAGTATTCCGTAAAATCAGCTACAGATTAAATCATCAGCTGATAATAATAATACTAACAAGAAATGGTGTAAAAATATAAATATCACAAATAAAAACATTCATCAACAATATTTGATGCAACAACAAGCAACTATTAATTAAGGAGTCTAATTATAGCGCGCTTTATCATATCAACGTCAAGATTAAACTCAACGATTTTAATGCCGGTAAATGATATGATATTAAATGATTTTTTCAAACATTATAGTCCGAACAGTCAAAACATTAACATCAGTTAAAATAACTTATTACTTTTTTGGGATAAAAAATTGCAGTTCCAAAATTTGTAATTTTTCACAAAATTTTCCGTCTTGACTTTAGTTAAGAAAATATTAAGAAATAATTCAATAATTGAACAGTTCATGCGAATAAAGACGAATAGACCATTTGTAGAATTTTACAGGGGACAATAAAAACGCAGGAAACGGTTAAGAAATAATATTTTTGTCAACTTTTTGGTATTAGCTTAAAGATTTAAGTCACATCTACCTATATACAAAATTTTAGTAAGGTATTCGAAAGAGAACTTGCCAAAAATTGGACTTCAATTTTTGCTTAAATTTAAAAAGGGCGAATATCCATAAAAATGTGTTATTTTGCAGCAGATTTTGATTACATTTTCATGAGACTTGCAAAACTTGACGAACTACTTGTTGGTATTTGTTTGTAACACTTTAAGGACAATTAAGTACAATTTCAAATTTTAGCTAATATCAATTTTAAACTCGCAGCTAAATTATTTTTATATAATATTTTGTTAAGGATGGATATTCGCCCTTTTTGCTTTCCACACTTTAAAGTCTTATAACTCAAGAACGGTAAAAATTTTTGCCAATATAATAAGTGTGGTTTGTTCCTAGTAATGTTCTTTTAACACATTGTTACCGAAAGTAAAATTTTTGTATGTTTTTGTGTTGTATTTAATCAAAATTGTGCGTTAGTTCACTCCCAATTTAAACAAAAATATAAAAATATACGAATTATTGCACTTTCAAAGTCATTTTTTTAGCCTTAAAAGTCAAAATTTCCCCAAAAATTTCTGCATAGGATTGTAGGGCTCTGCTAATAAAATGCATTTATGCAAAAAAACGTGTTTGCGAAAAAGTGGTCTATTCGTCCTTATTCGCATGCTGTTCAATTAAAAATAAAAGTACTAAAAAAATTGTAAAATTCAATGAATTCACACTATAAATATAAATGAAAATTGCCTTGTTTCGAAATACAAAATCAAATTATTTGCAAAATTTTGCAATCGACTGCAAAGCAGATTATGTATTCGCCTTTTTTCTGAAAATAGCCGCCACTTAATTTAAACTCATTCATACTAAAAATTATTTTTTTTTTTAAAGTAACAGGTTTTTAGATGCTTATCCATACGACGTATGCCATATAAAACCATTAAAAATATCCAATTTTCGACTTCAACTTTAACGAAACTTAGTATGGAAGATAAGTGTCATATAACTGTCATCGCACAAGCTTTGGGTTGTTAGCTCTAACGGTTATCGAAATATCGCGTTTTAAAATATGAAAAAATAGACAATTTAAAAAAAGTAGTCGTACTTAATCGCACATATTTTTCCAACGGTTTAAGATACGTCATTCGTTGATGTCTCATTTTAAAGCCACTATTGTCGTGCTTTAAATAAAGTTAGCGAAATATAATGAAAATAACATAAAAATATCTTGATGTATATAAAAACAAAAAACTAATATAACTGTAAAAAATATTACTTGAGCCAGAGTACACACTAAAAACTTTTTAATTAAATAGAACATTTTTGGTCTTCAAAGTTTAGTAACGTCATGATGCTTGTTAGGAAAAGACCTCACCACGTGATTGATTACTAAGAAGACAAGAATGGATCAAAATTGATTATTAATAGGTTTTTTGTTAAAGGTCTGCCTATTATGGAGGCTCTAGCTTTTCTAAAACTTCGGGTTCTGATGAGATCTTTAGCCAGATCGAAATACTAGTATCAACCTAGCTAATATGTTTGATTTGCTTTATTTTTGTAAATATACGTAGGTTGAAAGCTCGTTATAAATTGAAAAAAAAGAAAAACTAAGTTTTTGAAGTTAAAATGCATTTTGTTCAAAAAAAATTTTGTTTAAAAAATATATCTTAATTATAATTTATTCCAATATCCCGTTCCCAAATTAATATATCTTTCGAGATTCAAAGTTATGGACAAAAATTAAAAAAAAAAATATACTAAATATAGTAGAAAAAAGATTTACAGAATTATATATTGGCAAAAATAAAAGTTTTGCAAAAGCAGTTGCACATAATTGCCCATATCTGCTTAACGGTTCAAGCTACAAGAGTCATTGATACCCCATTCTAAAGGTACAAAAGGTTTAAAAAATCACTCCCTTCTTGACGATAAATTACATTGTTTTCAAAAACCTCGGTTCAAATCGCTGTATTTAAAAAAAAATGATTTTCTAAAATTTAAAAATATATATATATATTATTTCTATATTGTTACCAAATACCTATTTGGTACTCCTGTATGTTTCTGAGTTATCTGCTTTTTAGTTTAATTTTTTAACATTTTTATTTATAACTCAGATACCGTAAGAGCTCCACGTAGGGATTTAGGGACGGCATAGGGAAGTAATTTATAATGAACATGAATTTTTTTTTTAAAATTTGAAAATAATGCATTTTGCGGTGGAGAAGTGAATAATTTGTGTGCACTAGTAAAATCGCATTTTACGTCGCTTTAAAATTAGCTATCCATGACTCCCGCAGCTTAAGCCGTTAAAAAGTTATAGATTATTATATAGGACTACTTTTTCAAAATTTTCGACATTTTTCATATTACTAAACGCAATATTTCAAGATTTGGACGAGGTTATACTTCTATGAAGTACATTTTTTATACCAAGTTTGGTTGAAATCAGAAGTGGCAGAGGAAATCGAGTGGTTGATTTTATATGTTTTCAGTCATACGTTCTATTTTGAGTTCACGCAAAATTTATGTAAAATTGATCAATTGAGGGAATTTTCTATGGCGAAAAATTGGAGAAAAAGTTTTCCAAATTTTCAATATCGTATCAAACTAGCGCATTTTTAGAGGTTTTGTTGGTTAATCCTGTTTAAAATATAGTCGCTTAGCCACATCCCAAAAAAAAAAAAAAAGAAAACGGTTTCCCGAATATTTAAAAATGCAAAATATTCGAAACGGGTTCGGATTTGATAAGAAAAAACCCGGTTCTCGGTTACGGTTTTGTACAGTCTAAAAAAATAATCGCTTAACCACATCCCCCCAAAAAAAAGAAAACCGTTTCCCGAATATTCAAAAATGCAAAATATTCGAAACGGGTTCGGATTTGATAAGAAAACCCCGGTTTTCGGTTACGGTTTTATAGTCAATTCAAATTGATAAATTTTTTATCAACAAAAAAAAAAAAAAAAAAAAAAAAACAAAGATATGGTAAGGTTTAAAACTAATAAGGGCGCACAGCTGATTGATGTGCTTCGATTGAATAGGTGAAAACAAAATTAATAAAAATGGGTACACACTCAGGGAACTTCTGCTGTAAATATTTGTAGTTGTTTGAGTTGTAATACAGTATCTTTATGTTTAAGTGAAAAACAGTCATTTGTAGAAGAAATTTCAGTTTGGACTAGAATTGTAGTTCATTAAAAAAAAAAAAAAAAACAAACCACATCAAATTACTGTATTATGATTTTACATTCATTTTATAATTCATTTTATAATTTATTTTTTTACTGCATATGTGGTTAATTTTTTCCCCTTTTTTTAATAGTAAAAAACAAATGACAATGTTAGTTGAATTTATTGAAATGTAAGTAGTCATTTCTTCAAGTGAAATTTCTTTTATTTTTAACTACATATGCAGTGATATTTACCTACATAGTCTTCTAAGTGTACCTTTTTTTAACCATAAAACGTAAAATTGGCCGTTAACAATTGCACATTTAAGGGTTTTAATTTCGGAGCTAAAATAACCCAATTTACACTATTTTTTTTTTTAACGAAACAATAAACAAATTTGGTATTAAATGAAATACAAATTAATATAAGCCTTTCCATTGTAAAGAGTCCGCCATCCAACTAGTGCTTATTTCGTGAATGGTAGATCATGTCTGATTTGACAGATAATTAGTTTTATCCTTCCGCTGAACGAATATGGACCATATGTTCGTTATCTTGTGAAAAAAGTGAAAGAAACTGGCATCCTCATCGATAAACCAAAGCGTGAAAAGCCAAAAACCGAGAGTATTGCTGCTGTGGCAGAAAGTGTGCGTGGGCGTTGTGGTGTAATGGTGTAATGGTTAGCGCGTTGGACTTTTACACAGAAGGTCCCGGGTTCGATCCCCGGTGCCGGCTACATCAAATTAATATGTATGAGTTTTTTCTATCCCTCATACGTATCGCAATGTCCACCTTCGGTGTTCCCATAGCAATTAACCCCACCGAAGTAAAATAATGAATCAGGGCTATGAACCAAAAAGCTTCAATAAGTTCGCCAACTCTCCATCAGGTGGCGAGCAACAACTGTTCTAAGACTTATCATCTCGCGCAATTACAGTGTTGCCATGTCTGAAGCCCTTCATCTTTCCCCACCTTTCATCTCTATACTATCCCTTTCCAAAGAAAGCAACACACTAAATGTAGGAAGTATTTCCTGAGTGTTGCCTCTCTTTAAAAAAAAAAAAAAAAAAAAAAAAAATTCTCTAAGACGAATTTTGCATAAAGACCTTGGTATGACGCCATACAAAGTCCAATTGGTTCAGGAGTTCAAAAAAAAAAAAGTTATTTGGCGGACCCTTTAGTACAAAAAATATTAAAAACTTTTAATACAAAAAAGTTTCGAGCAACTGAAATTCATTTTTAGCAATTCTCTTTATTACTTTTGTCTGCTTGATCTTATATCCGAATTTCAGCGAAATTTATAGAAATCACCCAACAAACAATTTTCAAATATGTTGAAAATTTTGCGTTTCGATATTTTAAACTATCTGGCCCTCCCCCCGAAGCAAAATCCTGGGTATGCCAGTGATTCCTGCAACGGTAATATAATTAATTATGTCAATAACGACATTTTTAAAAACTTTCTAAATCGGTTAGAGTATTTTATTTTGTGATTACTAAACTTTTTTTGTGGACAGATATAATCAAAAAAAAAATTGACAATATTTGAAAGTTATCATGTTTAAATCTGAAAAATCACTGATATTTTTATACACATAACTGTAAAGTACACGTTTTTCATTATTCAAAAATTATTTATTTTAAATTATATTAAAATTCATAAAAATTAACACTTTTAACAAAATTTATTTACAAAATTATTTGTGTTTTTTTTTTCGATGTTTATAGAAAATTGTTATAATTTTTAAATTTCTTTTGTTTTGTTTTTATTTTATTTAATTTTTGTTTTAGTTTTTTTTTCGAATTTGATTTTGTTTTGTTTATATTTTCACAGTTTTTTTTTATAAATTTTCGAAAAAATATTTATATATTTATTTAATTGGCACTTTTTAATGTTTATTTAATTGTGTTTGTAAAGGTTTTTGTTGGTATTTGTGTTTGTGATAATATGTTTTTTTTATTATTATTATTTAGAACTGTTCTTAAACAATTTCGACAGAAATAAACGAAAATGAAAGAAGAATTACAAACAAAAAAAAAATTATATAAAAATAAAAAAATTTGTAGCGAATTAAACTTGTTGACTTTTGTTGTTGTAAATTTTAGTGATAGTAAAGTAGACATGATTTTTTTGTTTGAAGAGAGTAATCAAAAATTCTCTTGATCTCATATACTCTCATAATATAATGTTAAGGTTGATTGCTTTGAAAACGATCATTTATTATATTTTAATATAATATTGAAAATATTCTACGTAATCACGTAACTATATAATAATTAACAAAAAAAAAAAAATAAAAAACTAAATTAAATATTTATTTAAAAAGAAGTTTTATATAAATATTTTAAAAGTTTTAGTAATTTTAAATAAATTATAAAATATAAAAGCATATTATATATTTGTTAAATCGTAATAACAATCGCGATCATTTAATTTTTTTCTTCTTTAATTTCTCTTTCATTTACGTTTTATTGTCCATTTTATGCGAATTATTATTTTTTTAATTCTTTTATGACTTCGTCTTTCGTTCTTTTTTTAAAAAGCGATTATAATTTTTTTTTTCTGCCTACGATCCCCAATAATATGCCTCATATATACAAAGACGATCGTTAAGAAATTTTTAAAATAATTTTTAACCACCTCACCACACCTCTTTACACACTTTATCATCAATAACACAGTTTAATTATTTAGATTTTGAGATTTTTTTTAGAGGTTTGAGATTTTTTTTTTTTCAATATTTTTATAAATATTTTCCAATTTTATTAATCTCTTTTATAATTTAATATTTGTTTATAATTATTTCAAATTTTTGTTTTATTCTTTAATATATTTTATTTTTATTTGAAACAAACGACCTCGTGGCTTTTAAGCTTAAAACATAATATACGGTCTCTACCTGCTTACAAGTTGGATGCGAACTGACAACTGATTCGTTGCTATTTACTGGCGACACGATTTAGTGGTTAAAGACAAAAAAGAAAAGAAAAATAAAGCAAAACACTATTCAGTAATCAGCATACTCGTTTCATATTGTTCAGTATTATTTCTTTCTTCTTCCACAAAACACCAACATACACAAAAACCCGACATTCACCGTCGTCGTCGTCGTTTAATGTTCGTCGTTTTATATATTTTAGTAACGCTCAACCCATACATTTTTAACTGTATAAAAGAAAACGAATCACATAACGAAGAGCCAAAGCAGCCCCATCTATAAAAAGGCCTGCCTCACATTGTCAATTCTCGTTCGACACCACACAGAGCTCCACCAATAAGTTGTGGCTGTGTGCGTGTTAACCCATATTTTGTATATTCTCTATCTAACTCTCTTTGAATTTATTAAATACCATCCACAAAAATGAATTCATTTTTGCGGCCCCATTAAGCACAATAAGGAAAGACTATCTCATCCAATACGTATTCATTTATAATACGCAAAAAAAAATCGTTATAATCTTGATCATTTTATTCTGATGTGTCCAAATTTATAGCGCAAATTCTGTTGGGGCTAAGCTTAGAGGGTGAATACATTACTTGATATTTCTGAAATGCAAAGTGAGAAATTTTGGGGCTCTTGGAATCAATGAATCTTTACATACTCAAGGCTCTATTATCAAGGTTTTTTTTTTAAATTTCAAAAATTGTTATAAGGAGAATGGAATTAACGCTTTCACTACCGACTTTTTATTTGTGGATATATTTTTATTTTGACTTTAGTTTCCTTTTAGGGACCTCAAATTAGAAAGAAAAATGTTTGCATGCATACCTCCTCCTCCTCCCCCTCCTTCACACCAAAAAATGGTTGCGAAAATCGAATTTTTGGAACTTATAAGCTCTTTTTTACCACTAAAGCTGGTTTTGTTTTAAGAATTAAATGAAGCTACATGAAAAATGTCATGATTCTGGCTTTTTTAGTTTAGGAGATACACCAAACGCCCCTTTTACGGGTATAATGGCTGATTAAAAAAATAGGAGTTTGTTAACAAATATCGCGACTATATTGCCCTGATGAACAGTTTATGCATACGATGATTTGTTGTCAATGAAAAAAATCCTAATGAACATATTTAAACAAAAATATAAAGTTTTACTGCTTTATCATACATTTTATATTTTTTTAAATTTTTGTCACTGTAGTGTGTAAGGGTAATGAAAGTGTTAATCCAATATTGTTATAAATATTCGGAATACATTTGCAAAATTCTCGTTTGTATAAAAGGAATTTGAAAAGAATATGATAAGGAACCTTGATATTCGCCGAAATTTGATTGAAAATCTAGTAAGTAATATTAGATTTTCAATTTATAACCACGGCCCTAAAAATGGAGCAGACAGAAAACTTTAATCTCAAGACTCCCTGCGATAATGTTTATTAGGTGGAGCTATTTATATTGTCAGCCTGTGTCAAACATTTTTACAAACTTTAAATATTTATTAAGAATATCTTTTGTTCTAAGGAATTATTAATTTTATATGGTGAAATAATATTCCCTTATGTATGATTTTGGTAATTTTTAATACCAAGCCGGATTTTTTTGGTCGAAAATCCGATCGATTTTCTCCTATCTAAATTTAAGGAGCTCTCGGCATATACGTTCTTCGGAAGAACTTCTTCCCAGGATTCGTTCTGTAGTATTTTAATATAGAAGAACGGTTATTATGGTAACCGATGAATAGCCCAAGAGGCCGTGTTATACAAGGTGGCGCAAAAATAACCTTCCGATGTTTTTTGGCTGTAATTAAAAAAAAAATGAAAAACTTTGATTCTTCTTGTGGATTATTTTAATTTGGTATTTTAATTTTTTTTACATCAAGTCGAGAATATGATGTCATGTAAATAGCCGCCGCCACAGTGCATTGTCATTTGAGCCCTTTTTATGGCATTTTCCATCACTTTGGCCAAAACTTCCGGCGATAGGTCCTCACATTCTTGAAGGATATTGTCTTTAAGAGCTGCAAGAGTCTGAGGCTTGTTGACATAAACCCGCGACTTCAAAAAGCCCCACAAAAAGAAGTCTGGAGCGGTTAAATCAGGCAATCTTGCTGGCCAGTGCAAATCTCCAAAACGGGAGATTAGGCGCCCGGGAAATGCATCCTTCAGCATATCGGTTGCGGCACGTGCAGTGTGTGCCGTTGCACCGTCCTGTTGGAACCACATGATTTCCAATCCCAATTCATCAAGTTGCGGCAAAAATAACTCGTTGATCATTGCTCTGTAGCGCTCACCATTCACAGTAACCGTTTGGCCCGCGACGTCTTCGAAGAAAAAAGGTCCGATGACTCCTCCAGCGAAAGCAGCACACCATACAGTGACTTTGAGCGGGTGTAATGGCTCTTCGTGGGTTACACGCGGATTTTCAGTGCCCCAGAAGCGTAAATTTTGCTTATTTACGTACCCGCTAAGATGGAAATGGGCCTCATCACTCATGATTATTTTTGATGAAAAATCATCTTCCTCTTGGTGTTGATTAAGGATGGCTTGAGCGTATGTTACACGCGATTGGCGGTCAGCAGCTAACAGCTGATGCACCGTCTGGACTTTGTACGGAAACATCTTCAAATCTGGTACCAAAATTCGCTGTAAAGACCGTCGACTGATACCCATTTGCGTGGCACGTCGTCTGGTCGATGTCGACGGCACTTCCATGACATCCTCGGCTACAGCAGCAATATTCTCTGCAGAACGGCTACTCCGGGGTCTGCCACGCCTGGCAGCATCTCGTGTTGTGCCAGTCTCTTCGAGGCGAGCGGCTAAACGTCGCAGTGTTTCACCAGTAGGCGTTGGACGGCCAGGAAATCTGCGACGAAATTCACGTTGTGCCAAAGTCACCGACCGATTATTGGTCAAAAAAATAGTCACCAATATTCCGCGTTCTGGAGCAATGTAGCGTAAACTTGTTTATTAACGTGTATTTCGCATGTGTTTACTACACAAATGTCAAAACAGAACTGACATTAGGGGCCAATCGCAAAATTTATAGCATTTTCTGATAGGAGGATTACTTTTGTGCCACCTTGTACTTGTTAACCAAATATTGAATTTTATAAAAATGGAGAGGATAGCAAAGGTCTTCCTTTCCCTCTCCTTATTTCGAATTTAATCCTCATTAACCGGGAATGATTTTTGTTTTTAATTAAAAAAAAGTTACTAAATATGTTTCTATAGGTTCATAGAAAATCCATTTGGAACCTCAAACATTTATCCCGCCCCTTGTAAGGTAGGGACATTACAGAGGTTTTTTTAAGTAAAAAGTAAATGATTAGGTTTTTACTTATTTTTATTTATTTATACATTTTTGTTAAAAAATTATATTTTTTTAAGAGCTTTGTTAAAAGACCGAATTTGGGGAAATTGAATTTACTACTTGTTTTACATAATTCAACAGCACATCGTCTTCCATTAAAACGGAGTGTTGTGTATATATTGAGTCTTCGACATGTCACCTTTTGGATATTGGTGGACATCGACTTCGTCTTCGAAACATTATGGAAAATTTTTTTAACAGCTAATGTGGCTCGAAATAACGAGCCACATTAGCAGTCAAAATAATACAGTCTTCATAATTTCCTTGATGAAAAATTGAAATAGGAGCTATACATTTGATATATGTATATCCAGGTATACTGCGGATTTCTGTTGGCTGGTGGCAACGGGCATGTCGAAGTTTAGCAGTTAAATTTTTCAGTAATATTGAGGATGATGCCGATTTCGAAAATTTCTTCCAACCGAATTGATTTGCCGATTTAGATACTGTACAGTGTACACTCTCATAGAAATTCCGAAATTTCATCCAACCGAATTGATTAGGTTTGCTGCAAGCTCGTTAATTCGGTTGTCCTAACTAAATTCAGTTGTCATAACCGAATTCGGTTGACACAACGCCCAATTCGTTTGCACCAACCGAATTCAGTTGTGGGAACCGAATTTATGGCGTTACACCAACCGAATAAATTCGGTTGGAAAAAAATCGGTTGATGCAACCGAATTTGTTATGAGAATGTACTACTGTTTAGCAAATTAACAGACAAATGCGTATCAAAGTTATTCATAACGTGTACTAAGGCTTCTGATGTAGTAATATTATTTTCGTCTTCTGCTTTGGAACCATCAAAACCATTTCTAGTGACGATTTCGCAATATGAATGAATGAATAATGATTTATTATAAAAATATGCAATTACAATTTATCTAAATATCACAAATAAGTTGCTATGATTAAATCATTTGAAGACATAACATTTAATGTTGTGTGTCACGATTTCGCAATAAGATGTAAACTCAGCGGCAAAAATATTAACCGAAATTCAATCATAATCGTCTCCAATATCAACATTAATCTGTTATGTTTTGTTAAAAATCTTTCTCCAAGTCATCGCCATTGTCACTGTCAAGCTCTTCAAAAAAAAAATACATTTAATACAAAAATAAATGTATATTCAGAGAAAACTTGACCAATAACGTTTTGGCGGAAAAAAATCTATGTTTGGCAGGGCGCACCCATATGGTAACGTATATATGTATGTATGTATTCATAAAAACGATACTGAACCGATTTTTATTAAAATTTCTTTGATGCAGAAATAAAATACCATCATTTTTTTATATAATTATCACAAAATATATTTTTTAATCACAACACAAGCAAAAAATATTTACATAAAAAAAATTTAAAAACTCGCATTTGTTTAACTATATTTTTTTTATTTTTGGGAGTTGCGATATTGCTTTCAGAAAATCATAAATTCTGACATAAATTTCACATTGTTGACTTAAAGGTCTATTTAAATTCAAAAAATCGTTGGATTATATGTATTAATAAATATTATATTGTATAGTGAAAGTTTACATTTTAACAAAAACTGGAATTTTTACCTTCCTATTAGGATTACCCAAGTTTTTGTTCTACCAAGAGTGCTAAATGTTACTATTTTTCTAAAATGTCGCAATCTACAGGTAATTTCCTTTTAAACAATACCAAACACTTGAAACACAGAAAATCTTCAAAAGTTACTCCATATATTCATAAATTTATTATTATGTGTCTGGGTCAGGTAAAAACTGTTTTAAGATGTTCTTCATTAATGAAAAAAATATCAAAAATAATGTTTATTTTGTTTTTTTAATTTAATACAAAATAATAGTGTCCGACCGAACAGTTCGGCCAGAAAATGCATTTGGTCTGTATTCGGTATTTTAAAGCATTATGGACAAATTTGGCGGATGGAAAAATGTTTATTGGGCTGATTAGATGCTATTTTGAGTGTCAAATTTGAAGTAAAGTCTGTAGTTAAGCAATGAATTCACTGTTCGGCTCTAGAAAGTTCGGCTTTTCTCCTAAATTTTATACACAAAATCGAATTAAATCGGCTCAACAAACATGTTTCCAATACCAAAATTTGTCATCATTGCCTCTAGATATCAAAAAACCGACAAAATATAGTTTTTTGGCCGAACTGTTCGGTCGGACACTACAAAATAATCGGACAGATCATGATTTATATCAGGTAAAGCCGGTCATATAATTCTTCATTATTTACAGATGCCAATGTGTTACAACAAATCCATCGTTTTCTTATTGACGACAGGTCGGGATCAGACGACAGCAATAGGTTACTGAAAATATCTTCATTCTGTGATTTCCATGAACATTTTCTGAAGCTAAATAATTGAAATCTCGATTCCTCGCTACCTGAGCTTCTTTTAGTTCACCTAGAGGAAGAATGCTTGATTCAATGATGATTTTTCCATGACATAGTCCTTTATGCACTGAACTTGTGTTATTTCGTCGGCATATACCGCAAATTTTGAGGCATTAACTTTATGTCTGTCATCCACTGCCATTAATATGATGTTGATCTTTCGAAGCAGCTACAACTTAATACCTGTTCTTTTTGAAGTACAGTGCACTCGCGAAAAAAGGAACACCCTAATATATGAACCCCCTAATATATGAACATTTTTTTTTTCTTCCATTGAGCACTCTAAAATATGAACTTAGTGCCAAAGCTTTAAAATAGGAACAGCTTATTTTTGTATTTTTAACGGATTTTCTCAACCTACGCAGTTTTTAAATCTAAATCAACAGGGTAGAAGAAGAAACAGCAAAAGAAAATCACAGATTTTTTCGCAAAATAACTTTTAAATTTTGTTTCTTTTTCAAAAATTAATTGTTTTTTTAAATCCAATAAACAATAAATACAAAATTTAACATAAGAAACTTTTATTTTTATTGGAAAAACGTTTTTAAAGGTAAATTAGATGCCATTCGCAAATATGAACAATCTTGCAAAAGTGAAATGGCTTGGTTTTAATTAGTTCATATTATCGTGAGTGCACTGTAGTTTTAAAGATGAGGAACCCCTAAGCTTTATGCCGAAAATGTTTTTATTGCAAAAACGATTTCAGACATACCCCGAAGTAGGAAAACTCTATGATCGGTGGAGATCACACTAACATAGAATTTGTCGGTAATTATTCCGAAATCCAAAGTCATAATAATGACAATACCGATAAATTTGCTATCTGCAGTGGCACCGAATTTAATTAAAGATTTCCCATTTCAATTTGATACATTCCTTTTACTCACCTTTTCTATCAACTTTTATTTTTACTTAATATTTCTGTTTTTACTTTGATATTTTGTTGAATATTAATTAATTAATTTCAAGATTTTTTTATTTCTACTGCCTCTACTATTTCGTTTACTTCTTCATCTTAAACTAATGCGCAAAAGTATTTTGTTTATATTTAAAAAACTTACTCTCACTTATTTGATTTCTCGCTGTTTAGGAATTATTCTGGTACACCAATAAACTTTTTCACAGTGCTAAAAGTTTGTTCGAATAGTGTTTGAAAAACTACTACATTGTTCCATAATTTTACACCAAGAAAACGGATTTTTGCTGATAACCCAATTTGTGGACATTCAAACAATTCGGTAGTGGTAACAGATTTTTTTTTTTTTTGGTTTTGTCCCCCGAATTGGAGCAAAAAAAATGATATTGTCGCAGTCAAATTACTGTTGTCACAATCGAAAAATTCGTTTAACGCAACCAAAAAATCATTAGATTGGCCACAATTTCGGTTATCAGCACGAATTGGGTTTCACTGTGTACTCAATATTATTTTTTATTAATCCTTTTTTAATACGCAATGGACATGTTTTACTCTCTACCTTGATGTCGAAAATGCTTTTCAGGTAAAGTGCTGTTTAAAGTACCGCCTCGACACAGATGTTATATATTAAACAGGGATGGAAATATGGTCTACTCTCAACTTTTTAGTTCATTTTAAAAAGTATCGCATTACTACCTCGAGCGATTTAGTACTTTTTTAACAAATCTAATTTTAGCATTGTACGATTAATCATAAAAAATATGTCTTAAAATTAAAAAAATAATAAAAATCCTAAAGAATTACGAAAATATTTAAAATTAAAAAAAAAATACATAGAATACATTACAATTAGGGTTGTCATTCCAATAAAAATTGCTCGATTAATCGAACGAACTAAAACAAATTTCGAACGAACAATTTAAAAATCATAATTTTCAATAAATAAAAATCTTCGAGCTCGAGGTCAAGTTTTTTATAATGATTAATTTGTTTCTCAATATTTCGACATTAATCGAATGTCATCTTCTGGAAAATCTGTAAAAAACATATTCGAACAATATGACTAGCATTAATGTAAACAAAGTACATACAAGGTGATAACTCTAAACCCAGTAAGTATAAACAGTAAAATAAAAGACACTTATAAAAAACAATAAGTCACCGTATTTACAAATGTGCACACTTTTCGAATAACGAATAACTTGAATAAATTTTGACAATTAAGCGAATAAAACTAATAATTTTAAAAAATAATTTTTCCATTGATACCTTTTGCAAAATTAACGAGAGAAATATTGCTATAAAAAACTTAAACAATTTTGCAATAAATCGCTAAATATTTCAAACTTTTTAAAACCTGTTTAAAAATAACCAAAAACTTTAAATTTTTTGCCTAAATAATACGATAAATCACTATAAAAAAAAATGGGCAACAGTAATTCTTTATATTTCGCTACTATTTTGTACTAAAAAATTTTAAGACTAATTTATTTTTAAAAAAAAACTGTAAGAAAAATCTAAAATTTTAAAGAAAAACGTCAAATATTATCTAAAAATAAGATTTTGTTTTTAAAATTACTAAAATATGTCCAAAAATAAGTTTCTTTCTTAAAAAATTTGCTCTTGAGATCAAAATATGAAAAATGTGGCATTAAGAGCAAAATTTTGCAATGTATGTTGTAAGAAATCAATGAGAGAATTCGTTTATTGTGCTGAAACAGATAAATATTTTTTTCAAATTGATGCAAAAATTCGTAAAATTTTACGATAATAATTTATGTTTTCTCAAAATTATTTTTATTCGTTCGAATAATAAAATAATTTTGCAAAATGAATCGTTTGGTGACAAAATGCTTGATCTTTTATTTGATCAAAATAAAAATCCTAATAAATGACAACTCTAATTACAATATATAGAATTCAACCGTTTTTGTTTTGGAAAAGTACCGCTTGGTTTAAAAAGGTATTTTGATTGAGTTTAAGTACCATTTCAAAATATCTATTTTCCATCCCTGGATCAAATGCAAATGGTTTTTCTTCTTCGGTATGTTCTGCCACATTTTTTTTTTTTTTTTGATTTTAATTCCGATGCTAACTTTTTATCTGTTGTGATTTTTTATCGCTGAGATTTTTTCTTATTTGAAACTATCATATGGGCACTTCCATAGTCACATACGTTTCAGTTGTACGTACGGTTCAATGAGGTAAAAAACAAGGAAAAGCATACTCGTATTTCTTTTTTTTTACTATATATTTTTGTGTAGAACGTAAAAGGCTCTATATTTGGTAAAAATAAGAAAACAGTCGAACTGTATGGTCCTATAATATAAGCAATTAAAGTGGGCGACGTGATGTGACAAAAATAGAAGTTGGCTTTTACGTCAAAATACAAAATTCTGCAAATTGCGCCGTAATATTTGGATACAACATGTTTCAATATGATTTGAAATATTTGAAGTTTGTTTTACAATTTTCTGAATTAACAAAACTTTTTTTGATTTTCTTTTACAACCCATATTGGTAACGTGACGTTATGTAGCGTGATGTAACATAAATTTTATATTAAATAAATGTTAGCAATTATTAAAAAAAAAAAAATTTTTTATTTATAAAACTTAAAAATACTATAAATTATATGTTGTGAATTTGATTTTAAGAAATAAAAATTTAATTAATAAAAAAAAAAAAACAATTCAATTACACAGGCCCACAAGTTTTTCAACCTGATACTAGAGTTACTTTTTAAAAGGTTTGATGTGCGCTGAATCCGAACAGATAAGACTTTCATATGACATAAAAAGTTTTGTGAATAAAGCTTAATTCGCGATGTTATAACGTCTCGAATATAGCGAAAACCCGTACTTTTAAAAACTAAGTTTGAGATATTTCGAAAATCTGATTTGAAAGATATATTCTGAGGTCAGGTTAGGATTCAGCGCATATCAAAAAAAAAAGGTTCTTGACGTTTTCAGATTTTGATGGGCTGTGTTTTTAGTGTAATATATAAAATTTAATTTGTGACTTATGTGGGTCTATTTTCAATTTTTTTCTATATCATCGTTCGTTTTCCTTCCTCTTATTAGCTACGAATGCCATCTACGTAAAAAATATAAATATCAATATTTTACTACTCAAAATATAATATATATTTTTTATATTAAATTATTCAGAACAAACTTGATTTAAATTAAAAAGTTATAAACACCAAATACCAGCAACGCAGAAGTAATGAGAATAAATGTTGTTTTGCGGTGACGAACGTGACAATCGACTGTCAATGCAAATATAAAATTTCCCGTTTACTGATCTCTATTTACTTCGTTTACAATTTTTAGAGTAAATTGTTGTTGTAAAAAATATGTTGAGATAAGAGTATACTTGCATCATTGCTCTTAAAGAATTAAATATTTAAGAGAAAATCTTATCGAAAATGAAATGTTACCTGAAACTGCAGGGCCGTAGCTAGGAATTAATTTTGGAGGCCCGAATTTTTTTTTTTTAAGAATTGAGCATCCAGAACTCTTTTTTATTCTAGCCAAATTTGGCTTTGATCGTGTATTCAAAAATTATATGCCAATTTTTAAAGACTTAAAAAATTTTAGCTGAGGTCGAATAAAATTACCTTTAGTCAAGTTTGAATAGAAACAAGACAACACAGTTTCTCTGCAAGAACAAGAACATTTTTTGATAATTTCTAGTATCATAAAGTAACACTTGACATATATTCAGCTGATTATAATCTACATAAAAAGCACTCAAAAACAGAGTTTTTACCCGCCAAGTGTCATGCGAAGGAGTAGGAATATTAAAAAAGAAAATGTTGCCATTACTTTTTCTAACATTTTTATGTAAAAGAATTCTTTAAAATTTTGTCAGAAAATTCCAATTAAACTTTTGTTGTATTTCAAACTCAACCTCAATTAAAAGTTAATGCTTAATTAAAAATTAATTTGGTGCACAAAAAATTTACAGTTTTTATAACCCATAATGACAATAAGTTAATAAAAAAAATGAAAAATTTAACAAAATCACAAAATTTTAAAATTAAAAAAAAAAAACACTTAAAAAAATTAACAATGTTTTTGAGATACGACGAAAAAAGTTAAGATATAATCATTAGGGTGGGGCGATTTGAACATCTTAATGGGCGCTTCGCGTTTCTGATTCTTGGGACTGTACTGAGCAAAAAGTCCATACGTCTACGGTGAAAATCGAGCTTCCAAATTTTGACTTTTTAGCCGTATTTTGTGAAAGTAACAATGTGTGGGATGGACATATCTCAGGAAGTAGGAGGAGCTTATCCAAGATTATGGTATCAATCTCTTTTTTGGAAGTTTCTCTAGTATATTAATGCATCAATGATATTTGTGGGTGGGGTTTAAGGGGTTAATTTTTAATTTAAAAATAGGGCTTTTTTCGCCGTATTTTGTGATAGTAACAATGTGTGGGATGGACATATCTCAGGAAGTAGGTGAAGCTTATCCAAGATTATGGTATCAATCTCTTTTGGAAGATTCTCTAGCAGATTAATGCATCAATCATATTTGTGGGTGGGGTTTAAGGGGTTAATTTTTAATTTCAAAATAGGGCTTTTTTGCAGTAAAGTCAAAATCTGGAAGCTCGATTTTCACCGTAGACGTATGTTTTAGTGGACTTTTTTGCTCATTACAATCCCAAGAATCAGAAACGCGAAGCATCAATTAAGATTTTTTTCCTTCCATACAAATCGCCCCACCCTAATAATCATATATGATTATATATAGTATCACATATGACTAAACATCACATCTCAACTGATCCGAAAAATGGTGTACATAAGCTGATCTCATGGTACTCGTATCTCATGGGATCTATCTCATATACACAGAAAAAACTAAAAACGGGTTTCAATTAAAAAATTTATTGAATCAATTAATATTTTAATTGATTTTGCACCTATCACGGCAATGATACTATCAATTAAACCTTTTATTAAAATTAAGAAGAAAAAGAAAGTTATAAATAACTTCTACAAAAAAAAATATGATACTTACGAAAAAAGTGTGTGATCTATACGTTGGTATGTGTGTTTTTTGCAATGCTGAGTCTGTTTGTGTATGTGCTTGTTTTGTTTGTTAACTTCAAATGAATTTAGTATTTTATACTGAAAATTTTCTATTTATGCATACAGTGTATAATATGATAATTGCGTCTTAAATAAAATATGTATATATTTAAAAGTCAATTAAAATATTAACTGATTCAATTAAATATTTGTTTAGAAACAAATTAAATTCAAATCAAATCTTTAATTAGATATTTTAGGTTGATAATTTTTTCTGTGTAACTAATTTTAATTAATTATACCATATACACTTACATATGATCATATATAGTATGGGCATATATATATCTATATCTCTTTATATGATATGCTAAAATATAACATACAATGATATATTACGCCATATTCAATTCAAAGTTTTGGCGATGTTAAAATTTTGACAATTTTTTCCCAATTTTTCAGTGAGTTTTTCCATTTTAAGCGTTTTATTTTTTAAATTTTGTTGATTTTCTTTAAGTTTGAAAGTTTTTCACGTTTAACGATTTGATTTTTAATTTTGGCGATTATTTTTTTCCAATCAAATTTATCAATTTTGAAGAATTTTCCATAAATGTTGGCTATTTTTTTCAATTTTTTTTTATTTAGGCGGTTTATTTAAATTTTTGGCAACAAAAAAAAAAACTTTAGAGCTGGTAATTTTCTCTGTGAAAAATAAATGTTTTTTGACGTATTTTTCTATAAAACATGTGAAAGGTTTAAAATATATTATGTTTGCATATTATTACTTGAATACAGAGAGAGACCCCAAATATTGACAGTTTTTTTTCCTCGTTTCAAATGAACTTTCCATTACAAACCCCACAAAATTAGAGTGCTTTATTGTTAAAAATTGCTTAGAGTTGAAATTCCTTTCCTATTAAAATTTTTGCAAGACTACATTAAAACCGGACTAAAAAAATTTTAAAACGGATAAGAACTTCGCCAACTTTTGAATCAATAAAAAAATCTCTAAATTCTGTAAAAAAAAAAAATCTATATTAATTAAAAAAATTTATAATCTTTCAAAAACATGTTTTTTATAATTACATTTTTAAAAATTTGTCAAATCATTAGTCAACTGATTTGGCTGCCCCTCCTGGCTACGGCCCTGAAAAAATTAACACAACTTTGCAGTCAGTTTCATCATCATGTCAACTAAGATATACTCTGGCCTTTTTAATTTAATAAAATTAAATAATTTTTGTTTAATAACAAAGAAAGAATTATTTGGGCACTTTTAATTTTCCTCTCTATGGAAGTGCCCATATTCTAATTATCTAAATTAATTAGTAATCCAATGTTATTTAATTGTGCCTCAATAGGAATTCTGTGACTAAGTCATTTGTACCAACACGGTTGGGGATTTTTATACACTAATTAACTATAATTAAATATTTTAAAATAATGTTTTTTTGGTTCCTTATAAGATTTAATGTTAACAACAAAATCCAAATCTTATTATTAAACGCTATATTTGTTAGCGGTAATGTCATTTAAGAAATGTCAAAATTGAAGAGGCAAACTAAATACATATATTTGTCGAAAATAGAAAACATTTTCCAAAAGAAATTTCTTAAATATCTTAGAAGTTGGTGATTTTTCTGTCGGTAAAATTTATCAGAATCGTAGGGTTTTTCTATCGTAAACATTTTCAGAATCTGGGGTTTTTACACACCCATAGAAAAAGACTTTTACAATCTGATGGATTTTACACAGGAAAATATTTTTAGATTCAAAATATTTTTTTATAGAAACAAAGTGGCAGAATCTCAGGGTACTTTACTAGAAAAGCTTTTATATTTTGAGAGTTTTAATATAGAAATAAGTGCTCAGAATGTGAGGGCTTTTCTTTAGGAAAACGTGCCTAGAATCTGTTTATATAGGAAATATAGATAATAAATATAAATATTTAGAATATTAGAAATTTTTCAAATTTAGAATTTTATAGATATTTAAATATTTTATAGTAAATAGTCGTTATCTTCTAAGCGTTTTTCTATGAAAAAAGTCTTGATAATAAGCGGATTTTTCTGTTGGAAATAGTCTCCAGAATTTAAGGATTTTTCTAAAGAATTAAATTATTTGAAATTATTTTTTCAACTACTTGATGCACTCTAACAAAATTTAGCAATCTAGTCTAAATTTATGTGCAAAATTTATAAAAAAAATTAATATTTTTGTAAAAAAATTAAAAAGATGTACACACAGAGAAAAATGTTGCTATTTGCCAACTGAAATTCGGTGACTACGACTCAAATTCGGTTATTACGAATTTCAGCCGGTTGGTTTTCACAACAAATTTCGGTTAATTCAACTGAATGTTAGTTGCAACGCCCAAAATATTCAGAAATCTAATGTAAATATTGTTGTACTAATTTAAGTTATAAGCCGTTACCATTAAAATACACTATTCGATTCGGTTGTCACTGCATTTCTCTGTGTGTATGTAAAAATCCAACTGCACGACTTATATGAACAAATTTCCCAAATTTGAGCTAAATTTTCAAAAAGATTAGGAATCCGCAATCGAAATTACACTGTTTCTCGTTTAACAAAGAGCATAGGATCTTGAACTTGAATAATCTTGTTCACATCATAATTTATGATAAAAGATCGAAAAATAAACGTTTGGTTTTAATTTTTTTAAATTTAAAAGAAAATGTTTGAATTTTGTCATTCTTTTCAAAAAAAAAAATTGACAATACATTAAAAAATATAAAAATATCCATACATTGACTACATGAATTAATTTAATACCTGAAAATATATTGAAATAATTATATATAACACATAAATGATGACAATTTGGACTGAAGCTAAATGCCGTAGATAATTCTTGGAAAAACAACACAAAATAACAAAATATGACATACACATAAACAACCCTTCTTTTTGCCAATAGAAAAAGGAAATATAAAAAATTAGCTAAGATGTGTGCCCTTCTCTTTCGCTTTAGTCTGTCCATCTAAAGGAAGGTGTATTTTTTTGAAATGTTTCCATATTCCATGAATTACCGCTATAAAAAATTTAGTTTACAAAAGCAAATTTTATTTTTATTATATTTAAATATTTTATTTTGTTCAACAAAGTTTTAATTTTTATATTAAAAACACAAACATTTTGTCTTTAATTTAATTAGTAATCAATTTCTTTGACTAGCCGGAATCATACCAACATCTGAGTTTATTCGGTCAACAATTTATATGAATACACATTGTTGGCGTAATTTTGTAAGAAAAACATATAAAAAAAATCTTCCATGGTGGATTTTTTTATATGTCTTACAATAGTTGTACTTTTTAGTATTATTTTCCTCGTCTCTACTACATCTTGACATGCCGCGGCATCTATTTTATTCTGCGTATATCTTTCAATCTCGTTGCCTTCCTCACATTTAATTTGTTTATCAGCACAATCTGTTTAGCAAAATAAATTAGTAAAACATTAGCAAAATAGTAGTAAAACCTTAGGTCAAAACAGTTAAGTGCTGAATAAGTATAACTAAATTTTAACTGAAAACACAATTTCACCAAAAATATTGCTGAGATTACAAGGCATTTTACTAACTTGTCTACTACAATCTATATCTATACTAATATTATAAAGAGGTAATGTTTGTATGTTTGTTTGTTTGTAGAAAGTAATCTCCGTAACTAATCATACGATTTCTAAATTTTTTTTACCAATATTTAATTTGGTCCTCCAGGATGGACATAGGCTATGTATATTTCAAGTGGGCGTGGCACCTCCCACATAAATTGAATAACATCATATATTTTGACGATTGTGATAGCAAGAGTTTTGAAACATTGCAGTATCCCATATGTTACTGATTTGAATAATCAGGAAAAAACTGGGCGGGATCGGACAAGTGGGAGTGGCAGCTCCCATACAAAGTAAATATTTAATATCATATATCTACAGTACTATAATAGCCATAGTCTTAGAAATTTGTGCACGTTGATTATTTGTTAATGTGAATAGTCATGGGAAAAATGGGCGTGATCGGACCAGTGGGCGTGTCAGCTCCCATACAAAGTAAATATTTAATATCATATATCTACAGTTCTATAATAGCCAGAGTCTTAGAAATTTGTGCACATTGATTATTTGTTAATGTGAATAGTCATGGGAAAAATGGGCGTGATCGGACCAGTGGGCGTGTCAGCTCCCATACAAAGTAAATATTTAATATCATATATAATAGCCAGAGTCTTAGAAATTTGTGCACGTTCATTATATTATGAATAGTCATGGGAAACTTGGGCGGGATCATACCAGTGGGCGTGGCAGCTCCCATACAAAGTGATTATTTAGCTCATATACAAAATTAATATTAATATTAAATATCTACTGTTCTATATAAGCTATATAGCCTTCAAATTTTTTACGAGTCCATCAATTACAAATATTAGTAATCGTACTGAAAATGGGCGGAATGGGATAAATGGGCATGGTACCAAAAGCAAAAAACAAATAAGCATTAAAATAAATTATCACATTCAAGACTTTTTGCAAGCTTATTTAATAATGTTGTTCAAAAATTGTTTTAGCGTTCCTCATAGTCCTACAATAAATAAAAAAGGTAAAGAAGTAAACAATAAATTTTATGATATGGTTTTAAGTAACAATTCATGTTTAACAGGTACACTTAACATAAAAATGATATTATTATTTGCGTAAAAGAAATTTCTTGATTTAAAGAATTAATTACAATTAAAATTTGAAGGCAAAACAAAGTTTGCCTGGTCAGCTAGTATACAATATTTTACAATATTTTTTTGAATGTATAATAGAACAATAGAACATTTTTGGTCAACAAAGTTCAGTAACGTCATGATGCTTGTTAGGAAAATACCCTAGCCACGTGTTTGATAACTAAGAAGACAATAATGGATCAAAATTGATGATTCATATGTTTTTTGTCAAAGCTCTGCCTATTCAGGTGGCTCTAGCTTTTGTAACACTTCGGGTGCTGGTGAGATCTTTAGACAGATCGTAATACTAGTATCAACCTAGCTATTGTAATAAATTTGAATTACTTTGTTTTCATAAATATACGGAGGATGAGAGCCAGTTATAAATTAAAAATAACATTAAAATAACCTCGATGTATATAAAAACAAAAAATTAATAAAACTGTAAAACAAACCACATAAAATTACTGTAGTTATAATGATTTTACATTCATTTTATACAGTAGTTTTTTTTCAAAAAATAAAACAAATTAGTTATTGTTTATTTATTACTACATTTGTGATTAATTTTTACTACAATTGTGGTTAATTTTTTTAACAGTAAAAAAAAACAAATGACAATGCTAGTTGAATTTACTGAAGTGTAAGTCGTTCTTTTTTCACGTGAAATTTCATTTGTTTTTAACTACATTTGTGTGGTCTTTACCTACATACTATTGTAAGTTAAGAATTCCACAAAATCTGATGGTTACCATCCACAATTTTTCTGTAGTAGATTGTCCTCGAAACCGGAATTAAACATGATTAAGATAAACTCCGAGGGATCAGTTAAATTGGTTCGTTTTAACCGAGGGTTTGTCTTAAACGAGTTTGTATTAACATAAGTTTTTTATATGAACTAATTTTTGGTCTTGCAAATTAGTTCATACTAACAGAGAATTTGTCCCATCCGTATTTGTCTTAACCTAGTTTTTCTGTATTTAAGTTTTAAAAAATATATTTAAGAAATATTGGTTTATTAAAAATTCGATTTTTCGATTTTCGAAAATTTTTCTTAAATTGCTTTAACAAAAATATGTCTTGCAAACACATAATTTTTCTTTTCAAAAAAAGTCGCTACTAGATTTTATAAATTTTTCCGATTTTCAAAAAGGACATATTTTTATAAAAATAACGCTAAAATACCGTTACCGAATTAAGTAAAATATCTTTAACGCTATAAAACCGTTACCGAAATAACAGAAATATCGTTGCCCTAAAAACCCGTTACCGAAATAAACAAAAATATCGTTACCCTTACCGATACCCGCATCGAACCGGTTACCATCCATGGATACAAGTATCCCAGAGAGACAATATTTTTTATCTAAATAGGTTAGGGTTAGGTTAGGTCGAAAAGAAGATTCGGAGAAGGGAAAATACTTCCATAATCCGATTCAAGTCCCTGAGGACTTACACTTAAGCCAGAATGTCGGCTTGTTGTGCGCTCTAAACAATCGGTCCTATGTCACATTTCTACCCCAGGAACTCCGTCGCACTGACGAAACTACTCAACTTCTTCCATCCTATGCCCCTAAGATCCCCCAATGTGGATATTGGGTCACTGGATAGTATTTCGACCCGGATCCCGACAAATGCCGCCCATTCACAGAGAAAATGTTCCGAGGTCTACTCGTCCTCCCCACAGGCCGTGCACACTCTCGAGTCCTCCCTACCAATACGGGGGAGATGGGCCCTAAGTGTCAAGTGTCCCGTGAGTATTTTCATCAAAAGACTCAGTTCCTTCCTACGGAGATTCAGAATTTCCCTCGTCTTGGCCGTGTCCGGGTTGCCCCAGTCCTGCCAACACCCGCATTCTCCCAGATGGTCCTACACATGGTGTCAGCCCAGTCCACCAGCTCCGCCTTAAGAGCTCTAAATAACTATAATCAAATAAAATATATTTACAAAAAAGAAATATATCAGCTCTGGGGACCCTTAATATAAATAGCGATCTGTCTAAAAGTTCACGCCAATTTCATCGCCGAAGTCAAATTTCGATTTTTTTTCTTTTTGCTCTACTCTCTAGTATACATACAATCTAGGAAACATTAAAAAAAGACTCAGAATTTTGCCTGAATGACTTTCAACTTTAAGAGCTTTTCGATGTTGAATTTTGTCACACTTTATATACTATTGTTTTTTTTTTTTGTTTATATAATTTTGAAATTATGCGTAAAATGTCTAGACATACCATGTGGTTGGTGGTAGTATGCTGAGATTCTAAAAGAACATGCTGCTGGCGATTTTAGAAACCGGTCTTTCAAGGCACCACTGGTGTCGATTTGTAAAAGTTTAACTTTTAATAGAAACTTGATATAATTAATATTTTTTGCAAAGTTATTTTAATTAATTAATAAATAATATTACAGATATATAATTATTTAAACATTAGTGCTAAGCATTTGCTACTGTTTATGGCCAAATTGCATAAAATTGTTGCTAAAAAAAACGTTTATAAAAATAACGTCCCTATAACTTTTACACTTGTTTGCTGGTTTTTGTTTGTTGGCTTTTATACATTCCCCATAGTACATCCTGACTTTTATTAGTTTTTGTTTGAGGTTTTTTGCTTATTTCCCTTCTTTGGTTTTTTTTCTTGGGTTATTGCCTTCAGGATCAATTACACTGCACTACAAAATTGACACCTAAAATCGAAAACGAGAATACCGACCATTGATCCTAAATATTATGGCCACGCTGATTTTAATGGAGTACCCAGTTTTATCACTTATTTTTATTTATTTATTTTACTTTGGTGTTCCATACACAAGACTAAAAGTCTTATATTGCAGATGTTAATGTAATTAAATAAATAATAACTTAAAAACTAATTACAACAGATCACAAAGAAAAAAAAAACCAATTATACTGCTTATTTACTTATCGGTGTTCCCATAGCACTTAACCCCACCGAAGTAAAATAATGAATCAGGGCTATGAAACAAAAAGCTTCAATAAATTCGCCAACTCTACATCAGGTGGCGAGCAACAACTGTTCTAAGACTTATCTATTCGCGCAATTACAGAGTTCCCATGTTTGAAGCCCTTCATCTTTCACCACCTTTCATCTCTCCACTATTCCCATTCCAAAGGAAGCAACACATTTTTTTTTTTTTTTTTTTTTTTTAATTTATTTATTTATTTATTTTATTTTGATTATAATCCAGTGCAAAGATTTAATCTTATATAGGAGCACTGAATACAAGTATAGGTAAAATTACACAATGTGCATAAATAATATACTTAACAAAAGACATATAATTTAAAACTACAATAAATAATTAATATGTAATACTATAATCAAAAATAATAATGTTACAAAACAATATGTTCAAATTAAAAAAGACAAAATTATAAATTTTTATATATATTATTTGTAATATTCATATATCAGCTTTTTAAATTGCATTGCGTTGCTTATTATTTGTAAATGAGGGGGTAACTGATTCCAAATTCTAATGACATTAATAAAAAAGTGTTGATCAGAGAATGTAGTTTCATGCTTTTTCTGTATTACAGTAGTTTTGATTTAACTGCCTTTTACTTACGTGCACTTTTCACATAACTGCACAAAATTTTGGTTTCGTTGTTATTTTACAAAATTACGTATGCAATTGCCTTCATTAAGTGCACTGTGTATACCTGCGCATTTAAAATAAGTGCCTCATGTTTTTGGCAGTTGTACATTATTTTCATACTAAAGATCGCCGTTAGCTGCCTCTTATATTTTGCTTACTTAGTTATTTGGTTAGTTAACGCTTGTACCTACATAAATTTGTATGTAAAAACCTTATAAAATTTTTTATGAACGTTTTTTTTATTTCGTTTTGTTGTTTTTTATATAAATTCTATTGTATGAAATAAACAATTAATAAAAATAAATTAAATCATATCTGGTCTTTGCAGTTTTCAACAATTTAGTTTACCTGCACTTTAAGGCAGGTAACCAATTTGAGTTAGCAGCGCTTTTGGCTTACCTGCACAAAAATTCGTGCAGAAATTGGTTGTGCAGCTAAGTCAAAACTACTGTATACGGTATTCTCTTTCGGACCTGAAGAAAGTGAGTCGTTCGTAAAGGTATTTTGGTTGACGTGAGTAGATTATCTTATGAAGGTATATTAATGCTTTACATTTTAAAAGATTTTCAAAAGAAACTCCAAACATTTGTTTAGAGTAGAGATAGATTCTGTCAAAACGTCGAATTCCATGTATATATCGTGCAATATTGTTACATGCAACGTTTAATTACGAAAACTGGAAGCATCGCAACTTGAAAACAGCTCACAACCATAAAGAAGAGTCGGAATTAAATAAGTTTTAGCCAGAAGCATTCTGACTTTAAGAGGTATAAACCATTGCGTGCACCATAAATTTCTTAACATCCCGTATATCTTCCCGGTAGTGATAAGAACGTGGTCATTCCATTGTAGATACTTATTAAATGTCACTCCAAGATTTTTAACCTTATTAACAACATCGATTTTTGACTCACCCAGTTTTATGGTATATTTTGTTATTTTTTGGTAATCAAAATACATTTTGACTTGCTCGAATTAAGGCATAATCCGTTACATTTAGCCCAAGTCCTAATATTTGCAAGATCAGTGTAATTTTTTTCACACAATTATTGATTTCAGAAGTATTACAGCTTATGTAGAGTTGAACATCATCTGCATACATTTGAACGTTGCAGTGTTGCAATTGATTTGGAAGATCATTGGCGTAAGCAGAGTATAACAATGGACCTAAGATAGAGCCTTGTGGTATTAGTCTTGTTAGTTCACTTTGTCATCATAAAAAACCGATTGTGATCTGCCTGTTAAATATGAACTCATCAATTTAGTAGCAGTAAATGATAAAATAAATATTTTGTTTAGCTTCAACGTTAGAATTTCCGTGTTGACGGTATCAAATTAAATAATAGGAATAATTTCCTGAGTGGTTGGTTCTCTTTACAAAAAAAAAAAGATTATTATGCTTTTCTTGAAATGAAGTGCGTTACTTAAAAGTTTGCAACTATAAGGGATTGAGTTTCAGAGTTGGATGCTGTGGATAAAGAATTGCCACGTTGATAAGAGGCTTTTGTAGCAAAACGCTTTTAGTCTTTTTCCTCTGCAAATATCATCTGAGAAAATCAGTTTATCATAGAGTTTGCCCGGCTGATGCGTATAAATTATGTTATAAAGAAAAATTAAAGTTCAAGTTCGTATTTTAAGAAGATTGTCAAAGCTAATACCATATAGTTTAATTGAAAATGTTGAAACTCGCTCACGTATTTTTAAGCCATATACATACATATCGAGCAATATTATTGAAAGCTACGTTTAATTTATTTTCGCTTATTGAGTCACATCTGGCAAAGATTTTGCAGTCACACATCAAAATAGGTACTAAATAAGTTTTAGCAAGCAGAATTCTTGTTTTAAGCGGTGTACAATGTTGAGTTCGCCAAAGTGTTCTAATCATGGAAAAAGTTCGACCACAAGCATATTTTATATGATCAGACCAAGCGAGAGTGCTGCTGCAAAAAATTCCGAGATTTTTAGCATTTTTTATAATTTCGATACATTGATTATTTATGGAAATATTAGGTACATACTATAGTTGATTTTGTCTATTCGTTTTTGAATTATAAGACACTTTCATTTTTTGGTATTGTTCGCCTTTACCCACAGAAAAATTTTATAAAGTTCCTGATATAAAGTTTTGACGCATTGAACTAGAGATAATTTCTTGCAACTGATTTAAAGTTGGACATCATCTGCATACATTCTAGCTCTACAGCGTGTTATTAATCTCGGTAAAGCATTAAAATACAACGAGAACAAAAGTGGGGCCTAATATAGATCCCTGTGGAACGCCTCTTCTAACAGGTAGTGATTTTGATATTTTAGTTGTAGTTTCAACATATTGATATCTGTTTTTAAGATTTGTTGACAAAAGAGAGGTTGCGGTTGAAGAGAATTTAAAAATACTTCTTAATTTGTGTCATAAAAGGTCGTGGTGAACAGTATCAAATGCTTTGGAATATTTAGCTCTGTTGGTATGATCCAACAGATATCAAGCTCTTTTCTTATTTCTTCCGCAACGTCTACTAGGGCTGTAATGCAGCTATGGTTTTTTCGAAATCCTGATTGACGAACAGTTAACATATTCTTATTGTTTAAGAACTGAGTTATTTAATTGTGAATTAGCCTATCGAAGACTTTAGAAAGGAATGGTAAAATAGCAATAGGTCTGTAATCAGCACTTGACTTGTGAATCGGTATGATCTTGACGTTTTACCGTTTAGTAGGAAAATAGCTAGTTGTGATGATTTTGTTAAAAAAAAAAGTGATATAAGGAATAATTTGTGGTAAAAGTATCTTTAAAAATGTTACATTTAACCAGATTTTTCACAAATTTGCATTAAAGTGTTTTAACGCAGTTTTTTATATATAAAATTGTAAAAATCAGTGATTTTATTTTAGTTTTTTATGGTTAATATATTATAAATTTTTTGCTTATGCACAAAAATGCTTTGATCGATTGCAAAATGGGATTTATCATTGTGAAAAAATGGTAAAATATAGTAAAAACTGAGAAAAAAACGCGGATTCACTTGTTAATGCTGCACATTTATTAACCAACTTTCATGCCCGAATGTTAGTGAAGGTATTTTATGTATTTATCATTAAAAACTAAGATAAAATATTTGATTTCTAAAATTTTATGTATAAAAAAACTGCGTTGAAATATGCAAAACTTAAATGCAAATTTGCTTAAAATCTGGCCCATAAGTGACAAAACTGGGTAAGCCATTAAAATCAGCGTGGCTGAAATATTTATTTTTCGAGTTGTGCAGTGTTATTATTGGCATTTATATTATAGCCACTACACTGTTTTGGTCAATGAACTAAAACTTTGATCGCTTATTTAAGATAAGAGTTTCTTTTCTTGCGTTACAAGTAGGGAATGCATACCAGGATTTCCCGTGCCGAGATTCCCCGGAAACTTAGCACGTTTCAGTTATCACAATCCCGGGAACACCGGGATTGTTAAGAATACAATTTAAAATTGAATAGTAAAATATTCCACATTTTTAATGCAGCAATTTTATTTTATTTTTGTAAATATATGGAGGTTGAAAGCTTATTAAAAACAACATAAAAATAATCTCGATGTATATCAAAACAAAAATCTTATAAAACCGTAAAAAATACTACTTGATCCAGAGTAAAAACTAAAATTTGTTTATAATGTCATGATACTGGTTAGGAAAATACCCTAGCCACGTGTTTGATTACTAAGCAGACTAGAATGGGGAAAAATTGATGATTAATAGGTTTTTAGTTAAAGTTCTGTCTATATTGGAGGCTCTAGCTTTTCTAAAACTTCGGGTTCTGATGAGATCTTTAGCCAGATCGGAATACTAATATCATCCTAGCTAATATGTATAATTTGCTTAATTTTTGTATATAAACGGAGTTTGAGAGCTCGTTATAAATTGAAAATAACATAAAAATAATCTCGATGTATAAAAAAACAAAAGACTTATAAACCTGGGAAAATATTACATTTCTTAGATTTCGTCCTTAAGTTAGACATTTAAAGTCACTAGAGATCGCTCATAAAAATTTATTCTATTATAAGAATATGTATGCCACGCTTGAATAAGGGTATAAGCGACATTTTTTTTGAAAACTCGTTTTTTTCCATAATATGGTTTATCAAGCATTAATACGTATAGCTATGCAAATACTTTTGCTAAATTGTGTGTTTTTGCGTCACCAAATTAAAAGACGATATTTGTTGAATAAATATTTTTATTATTAGAAATTTCATAAAATTTAAAGAGTAGACTTACCTATTTTTCAGTGAAACTAATGTTAACTTACCAAAATTTAAACATTTCTGCTACCTAATATATGTATTAAGAATATCCCAAAGTTATATTAATGATATTTTAATTTGCCAAAGGCTCTTTTAATCGTGAAATATTAACATCCACATTATGAACACAGAGAAAAAGGATATATATCCACTAAAGGAATATCGCTCATTTAGTGCAATGACGTCATAACTTAAAAATTTTGATTTTGTAGAAGACGAGTTTAAAGTTTTCAATTTACTCCCAACTTGAAAAAAAAATAACGACATAATTTCTCTAAAGAGGTGATTATACAAGATATTAACACGAATTTGTTTACACAAGATGATACGTGATATAACGAATAATTCTGCGTCATTAACTCAGAAATCATATTTTTGAGTTTTGATGTTCTTGCAGAAAATGAGCGATATATCCACTAAATGAATCGCTCAATGTGTCCGCTTGGGCGGTAGAATTTTAACACAGGGGTTTGATTCAACCTTATATTTCTTATTTTTATGAATATTTAAGGTATATCAATTTATGTTATGATTGAAACACTTTACAGCCATATTAAGATTCTAGATGATCATAACATGATCAAAAATTCGCTAATTTGCAGAAAAAATCGCCAAAACTAAAAATGGCAAAATTCAAAATATCACCAAAATTTTAAATAAATAAACAATAATTTCAAAAAATATTCAAAATTAAAATAATCGCCGAAATTGAAAACAAAATCGTTAATATTAAAAAAGTCTCCAAAAATCTTAAAAATAGGTGAAATTGGAAAATATCGCCAAAATTTTCAGTATGACAAAATTTAAAAATACAATTAAAAAAAAAATTTCGCAATTTAAAAAATCGTTACAATTAAAAACAATTACTAATATTTGATAAAATTAAAAATATCGAAAAATCGCCTAAGCTAAAAATAAATTTGTCAAAATTTAAAAAACTAAAATATTGATAAAAAAAAACCGTTAAAATGAAAACAATTGATAAAAATTTAATATATTGCTAAAACTAAAAAAATCACCTAAATAAAATTTAAAACGTCCATTGCTCGAAAACATTTTTTTTAATGTGGTGATTTTTTTAAATTTTGAAATGAGTTTTTTAAATAATTTTCTAGCAAATTTTAGTGCTTTTTTAAATTATGGAGATTTTTAAATTTTTAATTGCAGTAATTTTTTACATTTTTGACGATTTTTTCAATTTTAAATTTCAGCGATTTTGCAATGAAAATGAAAATTATTCAAGTTCGAGGCCATACTCTATATTTCTTTATTAGGATATTGTCCTAACAAATAATCTATAGAGTTTTTTTCCATTCTGGCGATGTTTTTCAGTTTCGGCGATTTCGGCAATTCCCAAATTGTAAATCGATTAAGTTCCCAATTATTGAATTTGCAATGATGGATTTCCCAACGATTGAATTGACAAAGATTGAATTCAATGATTGATAAAATCGAATTTGCTAAATTGATTGAATTCCCCACTAGTAAATTCCAAAGAATGAATTCTCTGCGATTGATTAAGAAAAAATTTATTCGATTTAAAAAAATCCGATTTGATTTTCAAGGAATTCCATCAAAATAGAATTCAATCTTCGAAGCTCTGTGTATGTACAACCACTTATATAGAAATATTTATTATTAAATTTTTATTATACAACACATTTATAAAACTCTTAATAAAAATTAATTTTTGTTTTATTTGAATAATTTTTGAGTTGTTTTTCTTTCTTGCCGCAAGGTAAATATAGGCATTTTTTTTGGGTATTTCTATGTTTTTTTTACGCATTTTTATGGGGTTTTTACGCATATAAAAATGTATTTTTACGCATTTTATCCGTATATTTACACGCAAAGCATGTTTTTACGCAAAAATTCGGTAAAATTATTCATTTATTTCTAAATTTGATTACATTTTTCGCACTTGAATAGTAAATGTACACACTTTTTGTTGACCAAATTACACGTAGTGTGTGTATTTTTTTGTTTTTCAAATAGTCGGAGTGCAGTTTCCTACTATAAGTTGGCTAAATTTCAATAGAAATTAATTAGAGTGTATCTTTAAATTTAATGTTGTATCGAGCGACACGACTAAGAGCCTATAGAAAATAATCAAGATTAAAAAAAAAAAAAAATTAAAATCCGATGTGAATACAAAAGGAACAAAGGAAATAATAAAGACAAATAAAAGACAGCTGCAGCTCTGTATTTTATAATAAAATTTTCACTAATAATAAAATTTTCCCTAATAAAAATTTTCACTAATAAATGATGCTTAGTTTTGATGCAAACATCTTAAAAATTTAACAGATTTTACAGTTTTTTGTTGCTTTTATTTTGCTAATATTTAGCATAAAGATTCTGCTAATTTTACTGCATTTTTTCTACAACGTCATGTTTAACTAATTTTTCGTAACTTGTTCGGCTATTTTTACAGACTTATTTATAGGAGTGTATAATAAGTATATATATATATATATATATATATATATATATATATATATATATATGTATTTATTCGTTCCCCCGCATAGTTTAGGGACATTTGCTTACTTTGGGGACTGTCCCCAAAGTTTTCGCGCCTTTTTTTACATCTAGCGTTTAAGATGAGGACAATTTTTTTCGATTCACCGCATATTTCGGGTACAATTTTGGCCATGTCCCTAAAGTATGCGCTACGCATACATATATATATATATATGTATATATATATATGTATATATACATATATAGGACAGTCCCCAAAGTAAGCAAATGTCCCTAAACTATGCGGGGGAATGAATAAATGTCTCTAGAGCAGGGATCCCCACACACATACATTCACATTTATGTTTGTGTTGGTTGTTTGATTTTGAGCGTAATTTATTTTTCTCTCATTGCATTAGGGTTGCCAGGACATATTTGGTGCTGTCCCCGAACAAATTAAAAAAAAAATTAACACAAATCGCCACATGTGATATAAATATATTAAAAATACCATTTAATTTGTTATTTTATTTTGTACTCAAATAAAGACTTAATGTCAAATAAACTTTTAATGAAAGCTTGGAAGTAAAAAAAATTTTTATTTTTTTATTTGAAAATAACAATATAAAATTCATTTTAAATTACGTAATTACATTTTTAAATTGGATAATTATATGTTTTATAATTTTAGTAAAACTTTAATTCGAATTTTTGTAATTATCATTCAGGGCTAATTATGTAATTGGTACTCGTATTTATATTAAAGTGAATAGAAAAAACAAAATTATCGGTCCTGTTCTGTAAACCAAATCCGAGTAAATTTCATATTTTCAAAAAATTAATAATTGCACCATTGATGCGTTTTAAACCGTAAGTAATAAATTAATTTCAGATATATTTTAAGCTCTAAAAAATAGAAAATCACGAAATAAAAATAGATTTCAGAAGAATTCAAAGAAACGCTTTAAGTATATGAGTTTATTTAATTCATAATTATAAAAAAAAAATAATCCATTTTTTTTGCATGTTGATTATACGTTGAGAAACATTTCGAAATCCAGTAAGAAATGTTGGTTGCAGTGTAATAAATTAAGTATGCACTGATGATGGCAATGTGATGTTCGCAAGATTTTTTTAATTGAATTCTTTCTATGAAAAATTTATAATCACGCACCACAGTGCGTTGGCACACTAAGCACTCAGCTTTACCGAAGTAATTTTCGGCAAATAAAAAGCATTCTCCCATTCTATATTA
Source organism: Delia radicum (assembly GCA_021234595.1). Classification (NCBI taxonomy): domain Eukaryota; kingdom Metazoa; phylum Arthropoda; class Insecta; order Diptera; family Anthomyiidae; genus Delia; species Delia radicum. The sequence continues at coordinate 206,739,979 of CM037851.1, forward strand.
AACATTTTATTCAGTGTTGTCTAGTAACAAGCTACTACACAACCTGCTCATAGGAATTATATAAAATCTAAATGGCAACCCTGGAAAAAGAAACAAGCGACTACACAACTTGCCCGCATGAATGATCCAACAAGACTAAATGATTTTATTAAATAAAAATACAAATTATCTTCTCATGCTCTCTTCATTAGCAAGAGAGCATTCGCACATGTGCGGTGTTTTGCAGATCTCTGCTCTAGAGTATGCGGTGTACATACATATGTATATACATAAACAAAATTATCTTTCAACTACTTATATCAATGGTTATCTATATAATGTTATCTTTTAAAAGAAGACAAATGCAATAATTCCAGAAACTAGCCACAAAAAAAAAATAAGAAAATATGACAATAATAAATATGGCAATAATAAAAAGGAAACAAAAACAAATTTACCTAATGTTGTGTGACCTTGTCCTGATGATGTGTGTCCTTGTCCTTCGCTGAACGTTTATTTGTTTTCAATTCGATCATACTACATTAATAATCACTGTAAACTTTTAGTTTACCACAACACATTTAATATTTATTTAATTAATGTACGCCCCGGTAGGCTAGTTGGTAGCGTGCTGGCTTATTACTGCGGGGGTCGTGGGTTCGATTCCCACCAGAGGCACTGGTCTGTTTTCGCTACAACGCGCCGAATGGCATAGTAGCTAGTGCTCGGTTAGGGTAATAGTATATAATTTGTAATTATATGATTATTAATTAATAAAATAAAAAAAAAAAATTATTTAATTAATATACAATTACTATAACAAACAGGTTACAACAGAAAATTTAACTTTTTTAATCCACAACTTCTAAGTATGTTTACACATTGTTGGCGTAATTTGGTTTTATATATGAAAAACAGTTACACAAATCTTCCACGGTTGATTTTTTGTATGTGTTACAAAGAGTTGCACTTTTTAGTATCATTATTCTCTTCTCTACTAAATCTTGACATGACGCAACATCTACTTCATTCTTCGTGTATTTTTCAATCTGGTTGTCGTCCACACTTTTAATGCGCTTATTAGCACAATTTTTTTAGCTAAATAAATTAGTAAAATATAAGCTTAAAACATTTAAGTGTTGTATAAGTATAACAAAAATTGTAGCTCAAAACACAATTTCAGAAAAAAAAATTGCTGAAAAATGGTATAATTGACTTACAAGACGTTTTACTAACTTTTCAATTGCCATTTTTTTAGAGTGTACTAGGAGAATATAAGTACGAAGTTCAATGAAATTTAAAGAACTATTATATGAAAGGTGTGTCGAAAGTTAAAGCTCCCATTAATTAGATTTAGATTCTAATAATATTCAATTTAAAATAAAAACTTTTATTAAATTTTTTTTATCATTTTAGCAACTCATGTTTAAAAAATTTGTAAATTATTTTGCTAAAATCTGCAACGAGACAAATAAGTTTAAGTTTTTACTAAACAAAATTACAAAAAATTAATACAAAATCTGTAAATTGGAATACTTTTGTATTTGAGTGTAGTATTTCCCACTAATTAAAAATTACTGCACCTAAATGCCTTTAATTTCTTCCAAATAATGGCTTAAATTCCGATATCGGACTACTAGTATTTTCTTCTTTTACGTCATATTACATCTAGTTAACATTCCCCAAAAAAAAAAAAAAATTAATTAATCGCCAAAAATGTTCAATAAAAAAAAACTCATTTTAAAAAAAATAATAACAAAAGTCTCTCTTAAATAAACAAATATTTTCAAATCATTCCCAAATCATAAAAATTGTTGATAATATCTCATCTTTAATTAATCTCAAACAATAAACATTTTGGAAAATAACAAAACAAAAAATAACTAAAATTTAAAAATTTAAAAATTGAAACTAGTTAAAGTAAATATTAGCAAAACGTTTATTTAACACGGACAAATATTCAAATCAAATTTATTTAATCTCATAAAACTGACGCTGACGTCTACCCCGACGCCTCAGTTATGGCAGACTTTACTAATACAAAAAAAAATTAAAGTTTTTTATACAATTTTATTTGCTGATTTTTGGCTTCGTTCTATAAAGAGCACAAGATTTTTTGAAGGCCAACCAAAGTTGAAATATAGAAAAAAACTGGTATCGTTACTTCATCTAATTCCAATTACGATGACCATTATTTCTCAATATATTTAATTTTTCACTACCCGACGAAAAAAGTTTGTGTATAGTCACATACAGTTGAACCTCGACTGTCCGGACCTCTATTTACCGGGTACATCTGTTAACCGGCATGCTGGTGGTTTGATTTATACTTCTATTAACCGTGTTTACCTCTGTTATCCGTGCTATTATTTTTTTCCTCCATTAACCGTGCTTCACCTCTATTATCCGTGCAGCACACATATTTATTTGCTTGTTTTTTTTCACCTACATACAAAGAGTTAAAATTCGGTAAAAATAAATAACTTCTATTAACCGTGTTTTCGATTATCCGTGCTGAGTCCGGTCCCGAGCAACCCGGATGATCGATGTTCAACTGTGAAAAAAAAGCCGAATTTGCCGCATACCGAATAGTGACCGAATATTCGTGACATATCTAATAAACATACTTATATGGTAGAAACAAGATTTTCTATCTACTTTTACAAAGCTACACTTTTAAAAAAAAGTTTAAAGTTCACAGAATAAATATTATTTTATAAGTAAAAAAAAAAGTCAGAAAATATTAAAATAACCAACTTAAGGCCTAAAGGTAAAATGCTTTATACAAAAAAAGAACCTAATCAGATTTGGGTGAAAAAACCATAATATACGATATTTATCTCGAGAAATTAACTTTTTTCTAACAAAATTGTTTATCTTCCATCTAATAAGTACCCAGCCAGAAATTGCCGATGGTCTGAAAAATCAAGCACTGGCAGAGCATTGTTTGCCAATGGTCCAACAAATAAAGTGCTGGAAAAGCACTGATTTACAATACTCTGCCAACGTTAGTAAAAAGTGCTTTGCCAGTACTTAATTCATCATTAAAAAGGCACTTTATTGGTTCTGTTACCAATGATATGCCAACGTTTTAAAATTATGATTTTGGTACTAGAGAAGTACTCATTGCCAGTGCTTTGCCAACGTTTTAAAAAAGCAACAGCCAAGCCTTGCCCGGTGTTATCATTTTGGGGCTGGCAAAGCACTTAAATCTTCAGAAATCCAACGCTCTGCAAACGCTTATAACACCGTTGAAAGCACTGGGACAACGCTTTGCTTTCGTATTTTTCTGGCTGGGTAGGATTTTAAAAAATCAAGTCTTGACTTAAATTTGTTTGAATTTATTAAAAATTTTCTATAAATTTTTAAGATTTTGTTAAAATGACTTTATAATTATAAATACTTAATGATAATCCAAAAACTACAACGAATAATAAACAACTTTCCATGCTGCATTAATCTGAACCCAGCAAAAAATAATGCTTACCCAGTAGCTCTTTCGGAAGGCATTATTTAATTACGAAGCGCTTCCAAACCAAATCCAGAAAGCATTTTTTTTGTTTGTGATGTCCCAATTGGTATGTCCCTTTCATGTGCTCTTAGAAGCAATAAATTCATGCCTTCTTAGGCAATAAGAAGCGCTTTTTTTGTATGTTGACAACATTAATGCTTCGTGGTATGCATTCTTTATTGATTCATTGTTAGCATTATTCACCGCTTCAAAGAAGGCATTTTGGGAAGCACAAGAGAATGCCTTCCCTAATTGCTTTCTTGAATGCAAGGCTGTGAAGCGCTATTTTGCAAGCATACAAATGTAGTTACTGCTTACCAAATCCAGGTTATTTTAGCTGGGAAGAAACTTAAGCGATCGGTTCAGTTGTTTCAGAAATAATTAAATGACGTTATAGCTATGAAACTCAGTATATAAGCCAAAATGAAATCATGTGTAATTTTAAAATTCATTCATTTATATTTAATTTTTTTTTTATTGTTTAAAATGTGAAACAAAATTGAAGCACGAATTTCCAAAGATTTTTATATAACTTGATCAAATTAGATAGACCCAGTTTTCTGATCAAATCAAGTGAGATCAAATGGCATCTCATGAGATAAGGTTATGTATGCCATTTGTCGTATCACCTGATATATGATGTGATATGGAATTATGTATATGTATGACTATATATACCAATATCGGAACTTTTTTCATCGATAACCTATTTCGGAACTTTTTTCATCGGGTACTCAAAATAAATATATTTTTATTTTATTTTAACAATTTCAGAGGAAATTGTAAAGCATTTTGTATGGTTTAAAACTATTTGATTCTGTATAATTTGAATTTTTATTTGCGCTGCCATACGCCTTTAACATATTGATAAATTATTTAAAATATCACCACGTAATTGATTAGCTGCTGTGTATGTATGACACCCCCACTAAGATTTGAATATGTGTAATGGGGAACTGTGGTGGTGTTATAATAGGGATATTATGGAAAGTTTTTAATAACTCACTAATGGCACGTCATAGATCCGCTGGACAAACCAAACTTTCCAGAAATATAGAGCCATACTTCATTAAGAAATGTTTGTAACTTTTTTTTTGTCTTAAAGCGCCCTCTAGTGGAAACATTAGCAACCAAAGACGAAACTTTGACAGGATATAAATCCTAGACGATTTAAGATATTTTAAAAATTCTAATTTTTGTATAATTCTGTGAACAAAGTTATTCAAATGTATATAAAAAATTATTTTTTTAGTTTAACCGATTTACAAGTTTTTTATTGATAAAATCGTGGTATTTGACCATTTCTTAAAATTGTCATATCGGTCATTTGCTGCAATAACGTCATAACTCAAAAATTTTGAGTTTGTTGAAAACGAGTTTAGTTCAAAGTTTTCAATTTACTCCCACCTTGAAGAAAAATAACAACATAATTTTTTCTCAAGAGGTGAATATTCAAGTTTTTTTTACACAATATAAAGCATGGTATAACGAATGATGCAGCGTCATTATCTCAAAAATCATGTTTTTTGAGTTATGACGTTCTTGCAGCAAATGAGCGATATGGCAGAAGTGATATTAGAATTTGTATAAGTGTGGTAGTTTTAAAATAAAAAGCAGTCATTATTGATGTTTTGAGTGAAAACGGAATAAATTTTGGAACATGTTAGACTTTGTGTATTTGAAAATTTCATGATCCTACCGGTAACATTTTCAAAAATTACATGCAATCAATGAAGTAATTTTTAGCAATATTTTCTTATCGACATCAAGGACTATGAAGAACTAGGATGCACAGACCGGTGCGCGACGCGCACCTCATCGTGCCAACGTGCCAACACCCCAACATGCCAACGCGCACAAAGGTAGTTATAGAGGAGGTTATAGAGTTTATAAAGGAGGTCACAGTGGTTTTTGTTACCCATTATTGATATAATTCATTAATTTATTTTTTAGTAATTTTTAAGCTATTTCAATTTATAATAGTTTTTAAAATAGTTGAAAAATTATTTTTTTCTATTTTATTTCTATTATAAATTGAAATAGCTTAAAAATTACTAAAAAAATAAATAAATTAATTAATTATATCAATAATGGGTAACAAAAACCACTGTGACCTCCTTTATAACCTCTATAACCTTTGTGCGCGTTGGCATGTTGGGGTGTTAACACGTTGGCACGATGAGGCGCGCGTCGCGCACCGGTCTGTGCATCCTAGTTCTTCATAGTCCTTGGACATAATAATCAAAAAATATAAAATATTACGCTATTTTTAAATAATTTTTGTAAAAGGTTCCATTGAAAAAGGTCGAAAATTGTTTTTTTTTTTCAAATATTTATTTGGCAACTCTGGATAACAATCTTCGGACATTTTTTTATTACCGATTGTAACCAGGGTGTTGAATAATTTTAAAGTTTGTAAATAATGTAATTATCTATATCCAGCAAAAAAAATATTATCTATATCCAGTAAAAAAATATTGCCGTTTGAAAGTACTGGGCTTAAAAAGGTTGAAAAGTGTCAAAAATTACTTAATATATAATACTTTAATAAAGTTAATTACACTAGAATATTAATAAGTTCTGAACTTAATTTAATTATATCATATGCTTTCATCAAAAAACATTAGGTCAAAGTTCGCTGCGGAAATCTGTTACGGAAACATTCTATCCTCGATCAATAATGATCTTAGCGATATTGTGACTCCTCCTTAGCTTAGATTCTCCCTCCGGATAGGATAGTCTTCCGAAAGGGTTTCTCAGATCTTAATCAAATTCGGATATTTTATAGAGGAAAACAAATTAGGGACACGTATTTTTTTAGGTGTCCATTCTCACGCCTGACGGTTAAAAGAGGGTCCAAATTATTTCTTTAAATAAATTCCATAAATTCTAAATTAACATGTCAATTAATTGATCCTAAATCAATCCAAACGATACGTTTTTTCGCGAATTAAAAATGTTCACACAAAAAGTCGATTAATCGACTATTGCTAAGAAAAATATCAAATAAAAAACGACAAAGTCGAAAAGTCGACTTTTAAAATTTTTACAAAAGTCGAAAAGTAGACTTTTTGTTGCAACTACAGTGGGGAGCACTTGTGAGTACATGTAAGTACTTTTTACACCTAAAGATTCATGCCGAAAAATATTGGACACTAGAACTAATGCATACAGGATAACTCTTCGAGATCAGGCGTTAGAGCTATATTAAGGGGAAAAATTTAGTTCTTTGATCAAAATGCTCCGATTTTTCAACTTCCTGGAAATATATACATATATATAATATATACCCTTACCCTTTAGTTTAAATCGCGTTAGTAAAACACAAGATGAAAAATACTTGTCTGAGTTTAATGGAAATTATAGAATACAAAAATGTTTTTGTAGCAGATAATTTTAATAAATTTCAAATTTTGGGCTTGAAGTAGTCTGCAACACATCTGTTGCCGGGGCAAATTGTAATAACTCGGCAGTGTTTTAAACGACTTAAGTTTTTATTGCTTTATTACAAAGACAATTCACTCCGAATCACGATTCTTTAATTTTTTTTTTTTGAATTGGCTTTAAAATATCAAAATTTTTGAGAAAATGTACAAAAAGTCAAATATTCTAATTTTAATCCGCTTTTCAAACTTTATGGCCGATGCATCACGTAAAATAAGTATTTACAGGGGGTAGCGCTGTCAAAAACTCAAAATTGTTTTCTCTCCATACAAGTTTGGTGACCCTAAATATTGGCCACAAATATTGGAAAAAGTCATCGAATTCCAGATTAGACTACGTCCGAGAAAGCCGTGACGGTCATATGCCAGAAGTCATATTTATATTATAATGCCAGAGGATTATCTTTCGAATAAAGTAAATTTAATGTCAATTTAAAAAATTCATATTTATTTTATTTCATTTCAAAAATCTATACCTCTATAAAAAAAACACCCTTTACCTTTAAAAAAGTATACTTTAGTTCTAGTGTCAAATAGTTTTCGGGCTGAATATTTAGGTGTATATTAAATATACTCACGAGTGCTCCTCACTGTATATAACGAGTGCTCCTCACTAAGCTACCGCGTGTCAATTTTTGGAGAAAGCAAAGTCGATCCGCCATTTTATATTTTTGACATTTTTGAGTAAATAAATCTCTTTTTAACTTTAAATTCACTCCATAAGTTGTTTTTTTTTTAAATCCTATACATCTTGGATATTTTCCAGAAAAGGAAGTAACTTTTCCTTATTTTTTTTTTTTTTTTTTTAATAAACAATTAATGAAATCTTTTAATCAAAATGTAAATAAACTGATGAATTTTATTTTTTTTTTGTTTTTGTATTGCATTTTAATATCATTTATCAATCACCTTGTTAATTCAAAGACCCAATTGTTTTTTCGAACGAAGTATGAATAAAATTTGAACGACGTAGTTCAATAAACTAATGACGTCGTTATGTATCAATGACATTGATTGAGCATGCGCTACAATTGCGCAGTAAACTACTTGACGACTAATTTGAAAAAAGTACATAGATTACATTGCCAAACAAAATTTGAAAACTGAAAACAAAAAACCGATAAAAACCAACAAATACTTCCGTTAGTGTTTTTAGCATTTTTTGAATATAAAAAAACATGCTAATTGTGATAAAGTAGAAAAAATCAAAATAAAATAAAACAAAATAATGTAAATACAAAAAAAAAAAATTTAAAATACTTCAACGTACGAAGAACCCGTATATAAAATACCTTAAATATTTCATGAAAATCAAATGCAAAAATGAAAAAAATTGTATAAACAAAAAATAGTACCAACACTGGGAGAATTATCTAAATATTAACAATGAATTTTTGCATTAGATCTATGAAGCGCCACTGGAATTCGAAATTTTTCGTTTAATTATTTTCTTTCTTTCTTAATTTGTCAATTCGTTTTCCGAATTTTAGCGACCAATACAATTGAAGTAGACTATATTACATTGCATGATAAATAATTTCATAAATTTTTCATAATTTCTGCAAAAGCGTCCCTATTTCTCACCTCGCTCAGGAGATTCCCCACATCTTGGATACCAGTCCATTCTTGTATGTTAGCAGTTTGTTTTCTTCCTCTAGTAGGTCTACCTTCAATATTAGCTTTCGTAATGGTTTGTAGAAGCTTATATTTTGGGTTTCTCATAATGTGACCCAAGTATGCCGTTTTTTCTTATAGTGGCTAAGAGCTCTCTATAGCGATGTACTTTACTTAGTACTTCGTTGTTAGATATAAAGTGGGTCCATGGTATTTTCAGTATTCGTCGGTAGATCCACATTTCGAAGGCTTCCAGTCTTTTTACGTCAACTGCTTTAATAGTCCACACCTCCGTTGCATATAGGAGTAATGACCATACATATGTTTTGACGAATCTAAGTTTTGTTTCAAGGTTAATGTCATGGCTGGTGAGAACTTTCTTATATTTAAAAAATGCTTCTCTTGCCATTTCAATACGGCATCTTAATTCTTTTGAACCGTCCCTCTGGTCATTGATTGTAACCCCCAGATACTTAAAGCTCTGTACTTTATCGACATAGAAGTTTTGTATTCTTAAGGTAGTTATGTTGTGGTTATTTTTTCTGCTTACAATCATATATTTCGTTTTTCGCATATTTATCTTCAGGCCATATGCTTCACTGTATGTAGTCAGTTTGTTAACTAGATCTTGAAGTCCAGACATGCTATCAGCCAGTAAGGTGGTGTCATCGGCATATCGAATATTATTGAGGAACATGCCGTTCATATATATTCCTTTCCGTACATTACATATGGATTCCGGAAAGATTCTTTCGTAGTAGATATTAAATAATAATGGGGACAATATACAGCCTTGTCTGACTCCTCTGGGAATTTCTATATTTTCTGTCAGGTCTCCGTTGACATCAACTTGTGCTGTCTGATGCCAATACAGACTCCTAAAGCATCGGATTTCTTTGTCGTCTATACCAACAGATATAAGAATTCCCATCAGTTTATCATGCTGCACCGTGTCAAAAGCTTTTTCGTAGTCAATGAAGCATAGGAAAACGTCCTTTTGCACATTTCTGCATTTCTGAACCAGGGTCTGTATACAAAAAAAGTGCTTCGCGGGTGCCCATACCCTCTTTAAAACCAAACTGAGATTCACCCATCCTTTAATTAATGCAGTTTTTCATAAAATTTTATAAAAAAATTTCATTGCATTTGAATTTTGTTGTTTAGCTCTGATTTCCGATTAAATAAATAAAAAACGATTGAATGATTTTTTTAATATTTTATTGCCCAATATTTCGTTTAAAATCTCTTATTAATCTTCTCGGGGTGTTTAAAATATTTTTATTCTTCTGACAAACTTTTTAAAAAATAAATTTTTTTTTTTTTTTATTTATTAAAAATTACAAACGCTTAATGAAAAAGTTTCATTAAAACTAGTTTTATAAAAATTATGAAGCTTTTTCATAAGGTAAAAGGAAATTTTCATTAATTTCATGAAGAAAACTTTGTTAGATTTGTGAAAAATTCCATTAAAACTCGTCCACGAAAATTATCTCTGTGTACTACTTTGTTTTGAGTTTGGCAGTCAGCATTTAACAATAATAATACTCGTAATACAAAAAAAAAAGCGCCAAATAAGTTCACAATACGAATAGTAGAGAGTAGAAATATTTGAAAAAACACCACAAAACAAATTTAAAAATTTATCATCCACTATTCATTTTCGTTAATTTTAAAACAACGAACTAACAAAAACACGTGGTTTTTCAAGTTCACTTTTTGTAGTACAACGTTTGATGAGATACTCAAACATACAAATTTACACTACACTGTACAACAAAGTGACGATTACACAAATAATAACAACAATAATAATCATAATTAATGATACATGATAAATGCTCTAAAGAAGACAAGCATAAAGAGGAGGATGGCAAAAATTAATGTTGTTGTTTAACACATGCTGCGCAAAAAAAATAATAGAAACACAGTACAAACGATAACGAATGATCATATTTAAACAGATTTGGCAGAACATTTGCTGTGTATATTTGGAATATTAAAAAAAATGGAAAAAAAATAAATAATATTCAAACAATGTGACTCAGAAACAGAGCTTTTTAAGAATTCATTCAATAAGAACTCATTCATTTACCTAAAATTGAATTGAATTTTTAAATTCAAGGAATAGGTAAGTCCTAAGAAATTTATAGAATGACCCTCTAATGCCCGAATTTTGTTTTGCAATGAAATTCATACCATGTATTCGTGTCGCAAAAAAAATATAATAATTTCTCTTACAAAAATGTTTTTTGCTGACTACTTTCGGCGATATGAGCAAAAATAATTTAAAATTTATCTCGAAAACTAATGCAAGTAAAACAAAAGTTTGTACCAAAAATTATTGCTCTTAGCAAGACATAACCACAATCCAAAAATAAACTTTTTTGTGCTTCTTTTTAAGAAGATATGGCGATTTTCGCTTTTTGCAAAATTCGAAATAGTGCGAAAAAGTATCTTAACTTCAATATTTTTTGTTCAAACTTTAGACTTTTGCTACTATTACTGATTGTCTTCTCTATACCAAATTTCAAAACGATCCGTCCATTACTTTATAAGTTAAGACAATGTCCTTTAGAGATATCCTGATAAAATCCTGTTCGTCCTTGAAGAAAAATAAGGACTGATTATTAAAGGTAATACTTCAATCTTACTTATACTTAATTTTCAAGAGTTTTAAATCAACTTAAATAAGTGTTTTAGTTGTTGGAAATCTCAGTTAATTAAAAAATAATTATTTTTTGAATTTTTACAAAATTTGAACTTTAAAGCTTTCTCGCGTTTTAACAGTGCACTGAATACGAACAGTTTCTTCGCAAAACTTTTAGCTAATTCACTTTTATATCGAACTATATCAATTTCTAAGTATAAAACACTCATTCGAAGCGTTTGGGTTCAATTTTATAAATGATGACAAATGTCATCGTCAGGCGTTAGAGGGTTAAACATTAAAATAAAGGAATTCATCCAATAAGAATTCATTAGAATTCAGTTAATTCAACTTTTGGTCAGAGAATTCATTCCCTAGGTAATGAATTCCTTAGGAATTATTTCCATGTTCGTTTAATTCCCTAAGGGAATTAACTTTCTTTGTTTAATTAACTTTTTGGTTTAAGTCAGTAGGGACTTAACGTTTTAGTTTAAGTCTCTAGGGACATAACTTTTTTGTTTAACTCCCTGAAATAAGCTTTTCACTTAATGCCCAAAAAATAACATTTCCCGTGAGGAAAAATTATATATTCCTTGTTAAATTAGGGATGGTCGGAAAATAAGAATTGTCCTGAAAGAAACTACATGATCTTTTAATACAAAAATACATTTTGTATCAAAAATCGGCTTTAGGTTTTAAAATGTATTATTTATGCATTTGTTCCATTATTTTTATATTGTCCAATAACCAATTATTAAATTGTTTGAATTTTTTCGTTATAAACTATGGGTTTATAACCGTTATTTTGGAAACATTACCTAAGAAATACTAAAATACAGATCCGGTTTTATTGTATTTAATTAAAAAATTGCGTTTTCATTACTTATTATTTTCATATTATTAGGACCTGTATGCAGTTCCTTCAGGGAATTAAACAAACAGTTTAGTCCCTCGGGACTTAAAGCAAAAGTAAAATTCATAGGGACTTAAAGCAAAAAGTTACGTCTCTAAGGAATCAAACGAAACAGTTAAGTCCCTAGGGACTTGAACCAAAAAGTTAAGTCCCTTAGGAAATTAAACGAAATTCATGCCCTTGGGAATGAATTCCCCAACCAAAAGTTGAATCCACTAGATGTGAATGAATTCCATACTGAACGAATTCCATAATTTTCATTAAAGAATTTACAAAAATGTTAATGAATTTATTCAAGATAAATCGAATGAAAAAAAGGAATGCATTGAATTCCTTAAAGTTGATCACGGAATTCATTCGTTAAATTTAAATTCATTTCAAAAAATGGGAATTATGGAATGAATTCTTTAAACCTCTGCTCAGAATAATTTACAATAAGACAACAATGTTGCTTACTAGACCACAATATGTTCCCACAGCGCTCTGGACTTTGCTTCGGAAAGTCTCGTTGGGCCAAAAATAAAAAGTATTTATTTAACAGGATTTTCGGTATTTTTGCATGGCTTGTTTTTACCCTGTGTTAAAATGGGGCCAGTTGAAAGAGAGGATCTGTTCCGAGACCGATACAAACATATCAGACCCGAAAAACTTATCCAATGACCAGTGGAAACAGAATCGTTCTGAAGGAACCAAATCCTTAGCTGGCTTTTGCAAAGCCGGTCTAAACATGGATACTCCGTGATCTGGTATGTGACCGATGCAAACAGATCTGATTCTATAAGACGATCGTTGATTACACAGGCCAACGAAATCTTTAACCCTGAGATCAGAGTAAACTTTTCCAAAGGTCAGAATCTAACCTAAGAATTTTTCCATCACATTACGTTTTTGATATATCTTAACATAAAGTTAAAAAACAACACTATTTTTTGCTATGTTTGGGACGTTATAATAGCGCAAATTATGCTTAATACGTGCGCCCCGGTAGGCTAGTTGGTAGCGTGCTGGCTTATCTGTGCGGGGGTCGTGGGTTCGATTCCCACCAGAGACACTGGTATGTTTTCGCTACAACGCGCCGAAGGCCATAGTAGCTAGTGCTCGGTTAGGGTAATAGTATATAATTTGTAATTATATAATTATTAATTAATAAAATAAAAAAAATATGCTTAATAGAAAATTTGTTATGTTATCTAAAAGTATTGCATATTGCCTTAAAAACTCAAGTTTAACCATATATCTCATTCCTTTTTTTAGAAATCGTCGGTTGAATTTCATTGTTTGTTATTAAGTAATTCAAAATATGTCTTTTTTTGCTACATTTTTCCTCTATTTTAAGGCGAATTTATAAAATCTCAAAATCCCGTTTTTAATTTCTTTGCTCAGTGCATTGTGTTGATGTAAGAAAAATAGGCTATGAGAAGAAGGATAGTAGACTTGAATTCATTCTCAGGAAAGACCTCTTCTGGGATTCTATTCCACATACGGAAAGTTCGCCTAATAAAAGAATTTTCACTGTAATGCGCTGTGCGATCCACTGAACAATCGACAACAAACTGATGTGATCTACTAGATAAGCGGGTGTTGCGAAAGAAAACTCGAGCTCTGGCATTAAGCTCACTTATTTCGGTTCTACACCTCTCATATGGTATCTAAAGAAGAGTGGTACACAAACTACATTCCGTAGATGCTCCAATGAATCAATAGCGTTTGATACATTACTGTCATTGATAAACGCCAACTCCCTCCTTTGAACACGGTCCAAAAGCTCTAAAATATACTTTGAAGCTCCAGCAAATTGCGCTCGGTATAAATAGTAGGCAGATCAAATAGGGTGAAGTAGAAGAGAATACACCGATTTAAAAAAACTAAAACACTTGAATGCTTCCTTCGACACCTGGAAAACGTGTATATTCCAACAGATATCACACTGAATTTTCATGCCTAGAACATTAAGGTTATCTGATTCCTCAATATTGATACCACAGTTGACAACGTTAGCTCCACAGCGCTATGGGACAACATACAGCATTGGGTTTTGTGAGCATTGAAATAGACCCCATTCATACGACCCCACTCCGAGATTGTATTGAGGCCCTGATTGAGTGTGTCATTCATAATTTGAGTTTTTCACTCAACCTCAACAAGGCTTGGCCTACTATCGAAGGAAAATTAATGACAAATGTTGCCGTTGTCTGCGAAAGAGTAGATAAGGCTTTGAACCCTATCTACTCTTTCGTTGACCAAGAAGATCATTAATAAAGATAACTAAAAGAGAGGGAAAAAGAAAAGAACCTTGCGGCATCCGTGCATTTAGCTTAAACTCATATGATGATATCTCTTCTATAACAACACGTATAGTGCGTTCTCCGAGAAAGCTCGTTCTACTTTTCCCGTAAAAATTATTTTCGATGTGCCTTTTTCATTTTCTGTGATATTGTCCGGTGACATTTTTTTATATGATGGAGAATTTCTGAGATCATATGTGATGAAGAATTTCCGAGATCAGATTCGGATTCAGAGTAACTTTGGCCATTATAGCAGTCCTAGGGTCTTCACTTTTCAAATTTTTTGCGAATATTAAGATCATATTAGGAAGAAAACTTTAATTACCAACATATATTTCGATTTTTTCTTTCTTGAAATTAATCTTCGGAAAATATATCCTAATCGCCTTTTTTAAGAATTACCCCCCAGCTTCAATGCACTTACCATGTAGCTGGTCAAAACCGGACCGGTCCGAGAATATAGAAATTAATGGACCTATATTTTTCTCATCACAACAGTCACATATTTGCAATGGAAAAAGCGGCTGTGGAAATGGGATAAAAATGATTTGTAAAGATTATTCAAATATCGTCCAAAGCAGAGATAGAAAGACGAAGGGTATCGGAAAGATCTATCTTATTGTGAACCTGACGTGTGCTACTTATTTAAATAATTCATGTTACGACTAGCTAAAAATCCAGATAATTCGTTACCGATAGTTTTAAATACCGGAATATATTTCGAAGAAAACTTAATTTTATTGTAAAGTATTTTCTCTTTTAATAAACTTGTTTAACGTCTTGTAGTGGCTGTTTCAATTTTAGATTTATATTTTAAAGGATTTACCATTTATACCGAGAATCCAAAAAGTGTATGTTAAGTAAATTAAACCCATAACTTATGAATCACATATTTTAAGTTTCAGACATTCAGCCCAAAGTGTTTGGTCAGGAAGTAAACCCAAGTCTAAGCGAATATCATTTTAAAGTTCCTCGCTCTAGCGGTTTGATTTGGGCGATTAAAGGGGACACTTTTTCCCTTTTGAACCTTCATTTTACGTTGTTCATGGCTAAAGTTCCATAATATACCTTATCACTGAATTAGCCATGCCCCGCTGAAATTTAAGGTTATTTATAAAAAGGTATAGCTAAATTGTTTATCGTCACTCCCCGAAGAAATTTACCAAAAATTATGCCTAAGCAGATATCTACGCTGGAGGAGCAACCTAAATACCAAATTTCAAGTTTCTAGCTTTATCGGTTTGTCCACGTCGTTAAAAGCAATACCTTTGCATCCCCATTTTAGCAGCGTTTCTTGAAAAAATATCAACAAGTTCCTTATTATAGACTCCAGAAACATGGTTTAGTTCAACATGCAAAAATCGCATATCGCTAATTTAACTCCCGTCAAGTGAAATGCTGGCGTCGTCATCTACGACTTTTTAGCCTTGACGCTTGCTGTAAAAAAGTGACACTATGAGCTTAACGATAATTTTAAATTTTGAAGAAGTTGAAGAGCTAATATCTTAGCAAGTTTTTGCACTTCCACCTCCAGAAAAATTAATCCTCCAGCATTAACTACGCCTCCAACATCTGACGTTTTTCTGTGCGAACGCCGTTACCCTCGCCTTCCGAACAATAAAAGCTGCATTTAATAATTTAATAAGTACTACACCCAAGGTGGTAATTTTTTCTAAGGATAAGACTACCAAGAAGCCCACTACTCTTACAGTCATGTACAACTCTTGATGGCAATGCATCCAATGTTGGAGATATTTACAGTGGCTATAAAAAGCTCACCACGAATTGGAATTTCAAATGATTAAAAGTATCATTTTTTTTTTACCTTTATTAAAATAACAACAAAAAGTCTCTTCTTAAAAACGAGTCCATGGGTAGACTAATTTATTTTAAATTTTTATTCTGTTATTCTTTTTATCTCTAAATATGATCTAGGAATGAAATTAGACAATGTTGGAATCACATTAATTATACTATTTTCCAATTATTCTTATATAGCTCTAATCAGATCCTTTTTTCAGTTATTTTTAATTTCTTAAATATTTTTTTTTCAAAATTTTATCAAAAGCTTTTGATTAACATTAACAAAGATGATTAGAGTGTTGTTTTAAAGCATTTTGAAAAATACAAATACAACTATATATCGACTACATTTTAGATTTGACCGTCACCCAAGTTGAATAGATTTTGGAAAAATTTGCTGGTGGTATAGGTAAAAAAAGTGCTTTAAAAACTGTTAAATTACGTATACAAGACAAGATTGATAATATATATATATATATATATATATATATATATATATATATATATATATATATATATATATATAAGTTTCAGACACTGTTACTACTCCTCTACCGTTCCTACGCAGCCTTCATAAGATGAATACTGAGTATTTTTCGTGAAATTCGAATTTTCTTTTCCGAAGTACTTTTAAATTTTTCTTAAATATTTTTTTATAAAAAAACATGTGCTATCTGTACTACATAGCTCTCCATTATTATTTTCTAACATTTTTTTCTAACATTTTCTACTCAAAAAAATATTTTAATAAATTGCGATTTTGATGAAGAAACACTAAAATCAACTTATGAATACTGGGTATAAAAAGACTGTGGTGGGTGCATTCAGGATTGGTGAACGTGTTTGGAACTTACAAATTACCGATTGAATATATTCTTATGAGTACAATATTGCAATTTTTAATCACATCTTAAGTCCAAACCACCATCCGAAAACCTCTTCGACAAGGCCACCAATACAATTCAAGATCTGGTCTATACAAAATAGCAGTTAGACTTGTATTTTAAATAATGTTTCAAAAGAGATCTTCAATCCTCGTCAACTAATACAAAATAAAAATTTTTTGTTAAATTTGGAAAAAATATTTCAGATAGTTAAAAACAACTCTAGAATTATATAGGAAAAATTGGGAAAAAGTCCAATTTATGTGAACCCAAACATGGGCTAATTCGCTTCCTAGAATATAATTAAAAATTGTAGCGAATCTCGACAACAATTTTATCAAAAACTAGTGTACCAACGGATTATTTTCTAAGAGGAAACATTAGTGAGCACTAACTTTTATGAGTTTAAAAACATATATTTTTTGTTTTTGCCGTTGTATTATTATTATTTCATATTAATAAAGTCGGTAGTGTGACAAATAAAAAGTGGTGACTTAATTTAAAAAAAAAGTTGATATGCGTGATAGCTAAAACCAAATGAAAATTTGTGGGGAGCGCTTACCATGTGGAGCGACTGTATATTAGGGTGTCCCATTTTGACCACTTTTTGGAATTTGCTGGGTGCTCTCAAAAATTATGATAAAGGGCGTCATTTTACATACATTGCACAAATTACAAAGCCCTACGAAGATGGGAAGAGCTTGCGACGCGATCAAATAAGTTGACAAAATGTGTCAAAATTCCCTAAATTAATAATTTTTAGTTAAAAAAAAAAGTTATTCATCGTTTTGTTACTAGCTTTTTTGAACTTAAGAGGTCCTTGTAGTCCTTTTAATGGAAACTAAGGATATTTTGACCTTATGAGGCTTATAATCTTTTGCAACTCTTGCGTTATACAGGGTGAGACAGTCACGACCCGCCGAAATTCACCAGCGTATTCCTTGGCTCATTTCATGAAAATATGTCCACTACGACCATTCGGTAAACTGGCTTACTTATGAACCAGTGGTAGGATTTTTTTGTTTTCGGACTTATTGGAAAGGTCTTTGGGAGACCTTTCAGAATCAATTAAAAAAATATTCAAAAGTGGAATTACCGAGATACAGAGCTTTTACAAAAAAATTGGAAAAAAAGACATAAGAACGTGCACATAACCTCAATTTGCTCAGCCAGATGGCAGGTAACTTATGTTTTTTTGACATTTTTTAAAACGGTTCTCGGTTTTTCCAAATAAATCTACAATTATACCCAGTAAAATAGAAAAATCCAAATAACTGGTTACAGAACAACTTATATTGTATTATAACAGGTTCTAATTTCTGTTCAGCAACTGGTTCTTTTTATATGGAGTTTGTCCTATTTGCAATAGGTTCTTTACCTCCAAACAAGGTTACTTTAGAACCGGTTCTGGAACCAGTTATAGAACTGGTTCTGGGACAGTGACTCCTTACATTTCGACTCCCAGGAATCTGTTCTGGAACCGGTTTCATGTAACCAGTGGTAAAAGAACTTGTTCTAGAACACGTTCAAAGGTAATCTGTTCTAAAAAACTTTGCTGGGTAGAAAAAATATGTATTTTTTTAAATTTTAATAGTTTTTTATTTGAACAATTATTATTCATTTTAAATCTGATAGAGAAAATTTTTTCTGGGTGGGAATGGGAAATTAAATTAAATTACACAGAAATAATAATAATTTTTTAGGTTATGAAAATTTTTGAAGTTTTTTATATGAGTAGTTTTTATGTAAAACTGAGTTCTCTTGCATGAAACACTTTTAGTAAAAATACAGATTTTAAAAAAATTGTTCAGAACGTTTCGTTTTGAACAATGAATTTCACGACATTCATAGTTTTTCATATATTGAAGCTAAAAAAGAATAGTTAAGAAAAAACCGGGTATTCGACAACAAAAAACCGGTTTATTCGATATTCGAAAATTTAAATTTAAAAAAAAAACCGTAACTGACAATACACAAAACACCGGTAGAAACCGATTTTGAAAAACTAAATCAATCACCCTACTATATATACATGTCACTCAATCATCATATCCTGACAAAGGAACCTCCAGTTCAAAGCATTCACAAGAACTCTACCCATTTGACATCGACCAATTGTGATGACAGTTGGAGTATTCCATTAATTTAATTCAACCATTCGGTCATTTAAAGTCGAATCCGGCAAATGAAGAATCTGTATTTATTATTATTACTATTAAAAATGTTTTATCTAAATTATTATAATTTAAAATATTTAATAAAACTTAAAATTAAAATTTATTTGAAATTTGATAAGATTATATAAGTGATTTCTTTTGAAAGCACAATTACGCATCAAAAAACGATTAAATATTCTAAAAACACCTGCTGCGTTTAGAGGCAAAAGGCAACAATACTTAATAAACCACAACAACAATGACAGCAATTACGAATATAAAACCTAACCTTACCTAATGTATAACAGTTGTCATACCAGCGAATTATTTCATTTTAAAATAATATAAAGAGAAACAAAATAAACATCATCATCACCGTCATAATCATCATTATTATCATCATCATCAGCGAAGTCAATTACGAAAAAGCATAACAAACAACAACGTCAGCAAAATGTCGCTAAAAATAAAGACGTGAAATAAGAAGAAAACGACAGGCAACTTACGCAAGTTTTATAAATTCACATATACTATATGGGGACGAGTGTACTTGGAATGAAATCCAACCAGGTAAAAACTTGGTACTGATCAAACACATACAATGTTTTAGAAGACCAACAAAAACTCAAAAACAAGTTCCTTAAGCTTTCTCATTCGCTCAGTAGTGAAAAGGTATAAAAAAGAATTTCGTTGTATTTTCATGCATACAACATTATATCTACTATGGTACTTATTTATATACATACATATGTATGTAGGTGAAACCTGCGCTTTAAAAATCTTATAAAATTAAAAATTTTTTACTGTTATGTTCCAAAAAAAAAAAAACACGAACGAACATCTGAATAATAAAGCAACACTAAAAAGGCAATCCACATTATAAGTTCAAACACTTGTTGTAACAAACGCACACAATTTTCTCTCTCGTTAATATCCTTGTTTGCAAATATACTGTAGGGATGATTAAATGTTAACAAAAGTACTTTTATGGGTACAAAATAAACTTGCAAAGAGTTCTGTGTGCACTAGGCCGGGTCGATTTGTATGAAGGCAAAAAAATCGCTCAACGTTCAAGGAAAATCGTATTCTAGGGATCAAAATAAGAAACTTTGCCGAAAGAACCATACCTCTAAAACGAATTCAAATTTTGAAAAATTCCACTTTGACCCATTTAGAGTGCCCCAATCGAATGCAACCCAATCGAATATAATTTATACATTCATCTGCTAGAGCGTCTTCCGGAGAAGAAATAGAGACCCTAATCTTGGAAAGACTCCTCCTTCTTTCTGAAATATCTCTATCCCGAGATTTGTACATTTTGCTATAAAAACACGGCTAAAAAGGCCCTCTTTCAACTTAAATTTCAACCCCTTAACGGTCACCTAGAATGATGATTTATGCATTAATCTGCTAGCTCGTCTCCCGGAGAAGAAGTAGCTCCAATAATCTTGGAGAGATTCCTCCTACTTTCTGAAATATCAAAGTAGCCTTTTTCAAAATTTGACCCTTTGGGTCAAAAGTCGGGACATCAGAATTCGTTTTAGAGGTATGGTTCCTTCGGCAAAGTTTCTTATTTTGATCCCTAGAATACGATTTTCATTGAACGTTGAGCGATTTTTAAATCGACCCGCCCTAGTGTGCACATCCTTTTCATGAATATTTTAAAGATTTTCCAAAGGTTCTTTCCTTACACTGTGCAACAAAAAAAATTTTCCAGAATGAGTCCATCTGAAAATGAAAAAAGACCAATAATATATAAAAACCCTCATATGATTTTGCAAAGTTAATTGTTATTGATTTTTTATAGGCTCTTGAAGTTGGCTAATTTCTGAGCAA
Source organism: Delia radicum (assembly GCA_021234595.1). Lineage (NCBI taxonomy): Eukaryota > Metazoa > Arthropoda > Insecta > Diptera > Anthomyiidae > Delia > Delia radicum. Next base: position 206,761,050 of record CM037851.1, read on the forward strand.
TTTTTTCATTAGAGTGAAAATAATATGTCAAAAGGGTACGTAATTTGTATATAAAGGGTGTTTGTATACAGGTATAGAACTTTAAGTTGGCAACACTTTTTTAACTAAAGGCCATTTTGTCAGCTGTTAAGTCCCCAAATCAAAAATGAAATAAGGCCCCAAAAATTTGTAATAAAAAAAATTGGGGTCTTATTTCATTTTTTGGGGCTTTATTTCATTTTTTTTTGGGACTTTATTTCATAATGAAATAAGGCCCCAATATGAGAAATGAAATAAGTCCCCAAATAATATTTTTGGGGTGTTATTTCATTTTCTTAAAAATCAAAATTTTTAAGTAATATAAGCAAATAACCGTTATAATTACTGCATGAATTATCAAGATATTAATGTAAATAATTATTTGCTATTAGTAAGTGAGATTATACCGTGTAGTAATTTTGAAGTTTCTTTTATGTCGCACGCAGGAAAAAACTTTATTTCGCGAAGCCGCCTGCCGCGTTCTACGCAGGAAAAAAACTCCTAAGACCGGCCGAAGGTTTACTATGTATTAATTAGGAATAATTAATAATATTAATTAGGAATAAAGAAATATTTTAAAGTAATATATAATTTTGTTTTTTTTTTAAATTGGGGCCTTATTTCATTTTCGAAATGGGGCTTTACTGCATTATGAAATAAAGCCTCAAAATTGCGGTGTTATTTCATTTTATTTTGGGGTTTCGTTTAATTTGGTTGGGGGGTTATTTAATTTTTTTTGGGGTATTGCTTCATAATGAAATAAAGCCCCAAAAAATTGGGCGTTATTTCATTTTTGGTTTGGGGACTTATTTCATTGGGGTCTTGTTTCATAGAGCCGTATGTTTAGTTTGGTTTGGCATTTCAACATGAATATACTGACGCCTGAACAATGCTTCCAAATTGTGCAAATTTATTTTGAAAATTATGGTTCTGGTATATGTCATATTTTGTTATTTGTTTCGTTTCAATAATTCTCTGCGGCATTTGCGTTCCTTTAAAAGAGAGCATCATTTAGACAACCATTACTGTGAGTAGTTGAAAGAAAATTTTGTTTGTGTTATATATAATTATTTCTATTTTTTAGATATTACATTAATTCATGTCGTCAATGTAGGAGTATGAACATTTTTATATTTTGTAACGTATTGTAAATTATTTTTAAAAGATTCACAAAAAAATATGTTCCATGATTTTCAGCAAATAAATTAACTAAAGTTCAATTTTTTTTTTACAAATTTTTTGAGTTTTTTTCAGTCTACGAATATTTATCAAAAATTGTATTAATTTTTAGCAAGAGTTTTTTAATTTCTAATCCACTAAGCGTTAGCAAAACTTTTGCTGAATCTACTAATTTTGTTGCTAAAAGTCAGCGCGCCGATTTTCAGCAAACGCTTTTGCTGACATTAGCAATTTTTTTGCAAGCACTCTCCTGACTAAAATTTTGCTGATTCAGCAAATTTTTTTGCTGACTTTACTAACTTTTGTTTTAGTGTAGACCGTTAATCTCACAAACTGCTGGAGATAGGATGTTAAAATTTGGAATTTATTCATCTGCTAAGACTGGGGGTTTGAAATGTTGTATGTATAGGGACAATAATGGGGAAAGCATGTCCCTTAATGTAATTTAACCGCAACAAAAGCTGGGTACCTATTTAAATACGCGTAGTTTATGTATCATCCCTGATAAATTCTCTTCCTTTCTTTTTAATACAAGTAGTATGAGTTTTCTTATTGGAAATACTCACAAACGTAAAGAGGGTGAGTAGCGAGAATTTAAAATAATGTATCATTAAAAGGACTATAAATTGTCACCATCAAATTGTTTATAGGTTAGAAAGAGACCTAGTTCTCCAATACATCACTCCCTTTCTTATGCGTTATTTATCACAAGAAACTGCAAAAAAAAAGAGTCCTTAATATCTTAAAAGTATTCAACACCAGAATTTTCTTAAGATTTTTCTCTTTTACACCTTATAAATAGTTGTTAATTCATTTTTATTATAATGCACATTAAATTCTCAAACGGAAAAAAGTCATAAAGGGGGAGTGTCCAAGTATTACCTTAAACAAGGATTCTGCGCTTTGGAGCCTAAATGTTTTTTATTGCAAATCACTTGTTAACTAACATTATTGGTTGTTGTCCTGTTTTAACAAATAGGTGCTGCTTTCTATCACTAGCCGTCGGGGTTTACTGCTAATGTATAGGCATCTATTCTCAGTGTAAGTGTGTGTAGTATATCCTGTGAAGGATATATGTATGCCTATTTTCATACTACATATATTTTATCGTTTTGAATGTCCTTGAATTCATTCGTTGTCATTGTCGTAATTTTATAATAAATTAGTTAATGAGATGTTGGTATGCATGTGTAGATGTGTATATACAACATTATATACCATATTATATGCCATAAGTGTGACTTCAATTGCTGAAGGTGGAGTTGGGGTCATTAGTTTGTTCATTTGCTCTGTATGTATTAATGTATATTGTATGCAAGGTGACTGAATATAATCATCATTATTGAAATGTTGTCCTGATTCTTCATATACCATTAAAGCTTCTGGCATTTTTTGTTCATTGGTATTTTAACTTTAAAGGTCTCCACTTAATGTCGTTAATAAATAAATTCCTGGAAATTATGATTTCATATCCTTGAAATAAATTAATAAATACCCTAATGCCAGTATTTATATTCGTAAATTATTAAAATAGTCAGTTTTAAATTATGTTAAATATTAAAATTATATGTAAAATATGAATGTGTTTAGCTAGAATGGATTTTTATTAAGCCATACCTTTCAATTCCATGCAAAGTTGGTATTTGGATTTTCCACTTTTCTATGATATGTGTGCTGAGTTTAGTTTTTCAAAATTCAGTATAGTTCACGCAAAGAAAATTTTTTGATTGAACATTTGCGCAGAATAGGGCTATAACTTTTCTTTTTTGCTAAATAGGAAAAATGATAGTCAAAAATATATATTTAAAATAACAACTGTTTTTCGGGTTATTTTAGAACAAGATCGTGATAAAGTGCAATTTTCACAAAATGCATTTTTCACGGCTTTGCCATTAAATTGGACCAATATTACTGCACAACATTTTTTTAATACTTTTTACGTAATGTGCTTGTTGTTCAACAAATTTTGATGCCCATAACGTGAAATAATTATTTTACTATTTTAGCGAAATATAGATTTTTAGTTCAGTTAAATAAAAAAATTTTTCCCAACTTGAGAAAGGCTTATGTGGGATTTTTTTTGAAAACAGCTAAAAAGTAGTACCAAAGTTCTTTATATTTGTTATGGACTTTACGGCTAGGATAGTTAAAAGTTAATATTTGGACATCAAATTCTTATACAGTGGAGCACGGTTATAACGAACTTATAGGGAACGGAGAATTCAGTTGGTTATAAGCGAAGTTCGCTATAAGCGTGGTAAACAATTTACAAAAATTAATAAAATTACATGATTTTTTTTTCTGAATTCTCCCAATTTTTAAATTTTTGATTGTAATATTGAAACAATTTTGCCATTGAATTACGGTTCATACAATTTTTAATTATTTTTAGTGAAGTTTCAAATAAAAAAATTAAGTTTTTAAAATTTGCAGCACATTTTTCATTTAAAAATTTTAAGTTTTTTAATGTGTTCGTTACAAGCGTAAAAATATGTATGAAAATTCGTAACTGGGCCCAAAAAATAAGTTCGTTATATAAAAAGTTCGCTATAAACGGTGTTCGTTATAACCGTATTATAAATGCTCTGGAAAAAATCGGTCGTTACAACCGGTGTTTGTTGTAAGCGAACTCCACTGTATTATGATCCTAATGATCTTGAATATGATTCTGACTGATCATATTATAGTCACTGGGGACGATTTCATCATAATTAAGGATCATAATATAATCATTAAATTTAAGATAACTCGTGGCTCTGAGAGTAATCACTCATAAGTACGCACTTTCTGTTGCAGCTAAAATATTTTGTATAAGTGTTCTTTTAAATTAACATTAAATGTAAAATATGTTTTTCTTACCAGTTTTGTTAGCTAATTTGTAATATTTAAAATTTTACGCTAATTGTAATTATTTCAAATAAAAAGCTCATAGTCCGGTTTCATATAAATTTCATATAAAAGTACACTGTACTTTAGATATATGTAGACAAAATAAAATAGAATAATAATAAATAGTAAGATTTTAAACCAAAATTATTTCAAACCAATACAAATTGCAGTGTTGGTCATTTTTAAGAAAATTGTTTTGTGAAAAACTTTATTTTCTTAATTTTTTAGATAAAAATACTGTTTTAAGCTCAAAAATGGTAAATAAAAAAAAAATTCCAAAATACAAACTAGATATACGAGTAAGAGTAAAATTGGTAAAAAAAAAGACAATTTTTCTTTTATGCTGATGGGAAAAAAAATTTAATTTTTCACTAATTGCCTTCCGTCACAAAATAAAAGAAAATTTTCTTTAATTAATGAAAACCTCCATAGATTCTATGAAACTAGATTTTTAATGAAACTTCTTCATTGATAGTATGAAACTTTTAATTAATAAAATTATGAAAATGAAAATTATTCAAGTTCGAGGCCATACTCTATATTTCTTTATTAGGATATTGTTCTAACAAATAATCTATAGAGTTTTTGTTTTCAAATTTATTCTTTGACCCTTTCAGGAATGTGTTGATAGATCTATTTCCGGAATTTTCTAGGTTCCCATCATCAGAACACGTTTTGAAAGCGGTAACAATCCAATGCCAAACATCAAACATTCATATAAACTAGTTTACTCACTACATGAGAACTAATATATATTATATGAGCTCGAAGTAAAAAAGATTATTACCATTGATCAAAAAATAAATTGAAAACTTTTTTGTGTGTATGTCTACCTTTGGTAAATATTCAATACACGTTTTTGTTTCTTTTCCTTTGATATGCACATTTGTTAAAAACAAAATGTACAGGGGAAGTAGTAAACAAGACCATACTCTGTCTTATTTTACAAGTTTAATATAATTTTTATTAAAAATAAAAATTATGTTTTTTCGACCTTTAATTTTGCAATGAAAATTATTCAAGTTCGATTCCATACTCTATATTTCTTTTCAATTTATTTTTTGATCAATGGTAATAATCTTTTTTACTTCGAGCTCATATAATATATATTAGTTCTCATGTAGTGAGTAAACTAGTTTATATGAATGTTTGATGTCTGGCATTGGATTGTTACCGCTTTCAAAACGTGTTCTGATGATGGGAACCTAGAAAATTCCGGAAATAGATCTATCAACACATTCCTGAAAGGGTCAAAGAATAAATCTGAAAACAAAAACTCTATAGATTATTTGTTAGGACAATATCCTAATAAAGAAATATAGAGTATGGCCTCGAACTTGAATAATTTTCATTTTCATTGCAAAATTAAAGGTCGAAAAAACATAATTTTTATTTTTAATAAAAATTATATTAAACTTGTAATAAAATTATATTTTTCATGCAATCTTATGGAAGTGTTGCATGAACTTAACGAAATGTTTACATTGACGAATTCCAGTGCAATTTCTTTGATTTAATGCAAAAATTTATTAATATCTTGCAGATAATTCTCTCAAAATATAATCTCATTTTAATTAACGTACAAATTACAACAAAATAATTCACTTAAGTATGTCAGCACTCAAACTCTAAAGTGGCGTAGTTAAATTGGATGGTTTAAAATCGTACTATTTTAAAACGATAGCATGTTAGCACTTTTATGCCCAGTTTTTCACTTCGTATTTAAATGCCATTTGGACTTTAAGTTCCAATTAAAAACAAACGTCAGTTTTTAATTTCAAATTTAAATCACATTTAAGTGACCAATCTTGGGCATTTAAAGTCTATTTAAATTGTACAAATATAACATATGATTTTGACAGTTTGTTAGTTTTTCGCGTGGTAAAACAAACAATTAAAAAAATTAAATTACAGCATCCAATAAAAAATTCAACTTTGGTTGCGCTGAAATTTTCACTTCTCTTCATTTTTATTTTATTAATTTAATTATAATTTAATTATATATATTTTATTTCTATATTTTATATTTTCTGTTATTTTCTGTTTTTTTTTTCTATTCTTTAAACAGCTGTTTTATGAATAATGATCATTAATTTTTTGACATTTCATGATGCTACCATACTTTTGTCGCAAATAAATAACAATTATCATTTAAGACTGAAAAACTGAAACTGTATTTAAATACAACTTAAATTTAAATGACAATTAACTAATTGCATATTTAAATAAGAAGTTAAAAACTGGGCATAAGTATTAGTTCCTTCAAATCATATTTTAATTTATTTATTTTTTTTAATTTCAAGGCTGTGTCAAGTGGTTTTTTAAATCTATTTAGTATGTCCTATGCGAATGCAAGTAAAAAAATTGGCTAATTTTTCAAAAGCTTTATTAAAAAAAGTTTTTTTTAAATTATTTGTTTTATTCGATTAATTGTCGAAATTTATTCCAATTATTTGTTATTCTAAAATCATGCTTTTTTTAATTGTTTGTTCGAATTTTGTTTTTGTTCGTTCAATTAATCGAATAATTTTTATTCGAGTAACAATCCTAGTCAAGATCTCGTTTTATTCAAAATGAACTAATTTTTTTTACATATATAATATTGATTTGTGTTATAGATAATAATCCATGTATTCGTACATAATTAGATTAACCATATATAATTGTATGTATATGTCATATACGATTATATATTGGTCGATGTAATTCTATGTGGCATCGGAAAACTTTTTTATATATAAACACATATATTCGCATGCAATAACATATATATTTATATAAAATAATGCAAGATTATATGTTAACGTTTATACTCGGGTATGCATGTATTTAAAGTTCATATTTCTTATTTTTCCCGATTTCGCTTATAAGAAATCAACAACAAAAAGAAGATCCAAAAATTTAATATGTAGATGGTTGTGGATGGTTTTTTCGTTAATTTTCCATCTTTTAAATTTCCAGTACATCATTTTTGTTTTATTAATCGATTATTAGGAGCTCCAAATAAAATAACATCCTATCAAATAAATTGTAATGGTTTCGGCCGAATTAAAACCAATTAATTCTCTAGGTGAGGGAACATTCTAATAAATAATACTAGATTAGACTCGAGTGGCACTATGCACCGCGACCAGAAGTTGGTATTTTGTGCTGCATACTAAATAATACTAAAAGAGTGATGCTTTTCAACATTTTTAAACATTTCACAGTTTTGGATAATAAATCGTCACTAAAACGTGGTTCATTCTTATTTTTTATTTTATCTCGTTATTTAAAATCAATTTATATTAGGAAAATAATCTCGCACAAATATTGAAAATTTTTGTTAGCATGCAATTTATGGCGATTTTAAATATCACAAACTCTTTTAACTCTTGGTTCCAAAGTTGGTGAAATAAAAATACAGAAATTAGTCTGTCTACTGAATTCAAACACTATTACAATATTTTAAATAAAAATCAAATACAAAATGCAAGGATTATTAAATATTTCGTACAATTTTCGTACTGACCCTAGTTTTTTTTTTTTTGTCTTTAAACAAATTTAATTAATTCTATATTTTGTTGTTGTTTTTTTTTTCATTGCAACAGCTAAATTTGGATTGTATCGTAAAATAAAGAGTTGTTATTGTATTATAATCTAAAAATAATATTGCAAATTTCAACACCAAATTTGTTGTCTTTTTTTTAACTTCAAATTGTGTTACGAAAAAGTGACCTTATTTTTTTTTGTCCGTAACTGTATATTTTTATGCCTTAAAAATATGGTGTCTGTGATAAATCTTAATTAATAAAATTCAGATAAAAACATTCAAGTAAATATGATAAACATACGTTTTCTAATCAATACCAACATTTACTTCGACAAAGAACTAAAAAAGCGTTTTTGTCTATTTTTGGCAAATTTTTTAATGCAAAAATTAAGTGAAAAAATTCTTTTAAATTATGCGTTGTTTGGCGCTATTAGGGAATGCATCTAGGGATTTTCCTGCACTGGATTTCCGGGAAACTTATAATTTTTCAGTTCCCGAGAATTTGATTTGGGAGTCCCGGGATTTTTTAGAATACAATTTCAAACAAAAAAGTGAAGTATACAACATTTTTAATGAACCAATTAACATTTTATACAACTTTTTAAGGAAAAAATTAAGCTAACTTCACAGATGTGAAACAAGCGACACATGGCAAAAAATTTGCGTATAAGAAGTGAAGTCTAGGGAGAGGTAAAAACTAAAATCTTCATATATTTTGCATTTATATACCTTTCTCGCTCTAGACTTCTCAACTTTCGATTCATATCTGTGTGTAATGTGGTACGCTAAGGTCGTCAAAAAAATGGGTTTAAAAATCAATGGAAAATTTCCGTTACATTTTTTTCGTTTCTCAGTGTGCACAAGAAAGGAAGAAAATCGGTTCTGTTATATAGGAAGTTAAAATAAGGAAGGTAAATAAGGAATAAACAAGTTTAAAAAAATGGATGAAAAATATTTGTCAAAATAGAGTTTCGGAAAAGTTTTTGGTCGAAATCGATTTTGGGCTACTGACTAAAAACATACATGTACATGAAAGTCGCTGCCCTGACTATACTGATGTCTTTTTTAAGTTTTTTTTACTTCATTTGAGGATTTTAGGAATAAGAAAATCATTTTACTTTTTTTAAATATATACTCCCAGCCGATATGAGCCGAAAAACTTCGGCGACGGCTGAGTCACAACTGACTGGCGGCTCAAACGGCTGACGACTTCATGCAGAAAAAAGACCATCATGTTATGATAGTTTAAGAGCATAATGTTATGGTTGAAGCACGTTGCAATCATAATATTATCCTCATAATCATATTATGATTCTAGATGATGATAAAATCATCCTCAGTAATCATAATATGATCAGTCAGAATCATGTTTATGATTGCTAGGATCATAATATGATAATTTATTTTCCCCAATCATATTCAATCATATTTTTTCTCTGCGTGTTGTATCTCTGTGCCATAGTGATATCAATTTTTCATCAAAATTATTTTGATTCTTAACATATAAGTAATTGCGTAAATTGGCATTACCATAGCAATTAGACTATGCTAAAAGTAACAAGTATTATTATATATAATTCGAATACGCCATCTAATAGAACTTTTTATTTATACATTTGATACACCATCGTCATTGTCAGAAAGTAATATGTAACAGTAAAATACAGCAACAAGTGTCAATATACAAAACATTTACGTTTGCAATTCCATACAAAGAAAAAAAGCCATAGAAACAAAAATATGTATTAACATCATCACTTCACCATGGCATACAAAATGTTGACCCACTTACAGATTAATCACAATTGCAACGACAAACAACAACTACAAATTTTTGTTTGGAAAAATTACAACTTGGATATGTTTTCCGGTTCCCAGAAAAAAATTACACATTCCAAAAAGAAGGTGATGCCCACACTTGCTTACATATCTCCTTGCCAAATTTAGTAACTGCAATACCAAACACATTCCAACGATAGAGTCAAAAAAGCAAGTAATATTGTAATCAATTCTTTAAATTTAAACCAGAAAGCATGAACTCAATAACAAATTAATTATTTACTTAAAAGTAAATAACAATATTATTAACTTATATGTAAAACTTTTTGTACTCAAGAAGTAATCACATACTTTTTCTTACTAAAACGACGTTATTGGAAGTAGTTCCTCATTTTGAAAAAAGAAGTTATACAATTTTAAAGAATTTATCTGATGTATTTTTTCAAACAAATTTTTATTTGCAGGAAACATTTAGTAGTTTTTTTGATGTTTCAGTTGAATCGTTTATTTTTTTTTTTTTTGAATTGTTCTAGAAAAATGATTATGTTGACTTCTGTGATATTTGTGGACCTTTAAATAATGAATTCCTTAATTTTAATTAAGATTTAAGATTTTGGAGTGGCTCTACAACATACATTTGATTTATTAAATACATCTTTAAAACGGTGTGTTATGGAAAGCACTACATTAAGTTTTGCGAGGGCGGATCAATAATTCCGTGACTTTTCGAACTTCTCTCGTAGTTATATGAAATGCAACACTGCTCCCATCAAGTACCACCTGTTAATAGACTGTAAAATTTTAAGCATGTTCCGTCATTTACTTTGCTTTTAACAGCTGTTCAAAACATACAACCTCGTTGTCTTTTTTTAAAAATGGAAAAAATTGAATTTCGAGTGATCATTAAACATTATTTTTTGCGAAAAAAACCGTCAATCATACCAAGGAAGAGCTTGATAAATACTATGGGGACTCTGCACCATCGATTTCAATGGTGAAAAAGTGGTTTACTGACTTTCTTTGTGGTCGCACAAGACGCTGCACGTTCTGGACGGCCAATACACCAAAAATGTCGAAAAAATCTACGATATGGTGTTGGCCGATCGAAGAGTAAAAGTGCGTGAGATTGTTGATGCCATAGGTATTTCATATGGCAGTGTGGCTTCGATTTTAAATGATCAGTTGGGTTTAAGAAAGCTGTCTGCAAGATGGGTGCCGCGTTTGCTCTCAATTGACCATAATCGTGTGACAACTTGAAAGGATTGTTTGGAGTTATTTAACCGCAATTCTAATTAGTTTTTGAGGCGTTTGTAACTTTGGAGGAAACATGGATCCATTACAACACTCCGGAGACCAAGCAGCAGTCTAAACAATGAGTTTCTCCGGGTGAACCGGCTCCGAAAAAGGACAAGGTAAGTTTGTCGGCCAATAAGGTGATGGCAACAGTTTTTTGAGATGCAAGCGGGATAATCCACATCGATTACCTTCAAAAGGGTAAAACAATAAACGGCAAATATTATGCCAACTTATTGGACCGATTTAACTAGGATTTAAAAAAAAAAAAACGACCTTATCCGCTTTAACCCCCAGTGACTATTTCCTATTTCCAAACCTAAATAAATGGCTCGGTGGAAATAGATTTAGCTCCAACGATGAAGTTATTGATCAAACAAATGCCTATTTTATGGACCCCGAAAAATCCTATTTTTTGGAAGGGATACAAAAATTGGAGAAACCGTGGACTAAGAGTATTGAGCTAAAAGGAGATTATGTTTAAAAATAAATTTTTTTTTTTTTTTTTGGAAAAAAAAACTGTGTTTCATTCAAAAAGTCACGGACTTATTGGCCCGCCCTCGTATTAAAATTACATAAAGCATAAATTCAATTAATAACTTATATAATTTATTCGTATTTCACTTTAACAAGAATTCAAAAAAAATTAAGTTTTAAGGTCTCCTTATTCACATGTAAGTACTTCTTATTTTATCTAGGGAACTATTTTTTTGTGTAAGTACTTCGTAGTTTTACCAGGGAACTACATAAGTTCTTAATGCTATAGAATCAATGATTTTAGTCTCACGCCCTGTTAAAAGAATCGAGTAGGTAATCTACTAAGGAATGCGTTCTGCCCAAAATGCTTGATTACAAACCCCTTTACCTTTTTTAAAATTTTTTGCTGGGAATTAAATGTTTTATAGGAATTTTTTCAATTTTATGGGAGTCATTCAAAATAAAATAATTTTTTCGAAACTTTGGAATAACTTTTTTAGTCGATTTGGAGGCCCATTTGTTTCTTCATGTATTCTTCTAATCCAGCTTTTCGCACCAACTTGTGATTCGCTGACCCCTTGAGACACCTTCACTGGTTCAAGGACCACAAAAAAAAAAAAAAAATTATATATTAAAATGAAGTCGATAGTAACGCAACAAACAAAAATCGGATTTTTGTTTTAAAAATAAAAATGCATTACACATTTAGATGAACTCCGAGTGACCAGAAACATTAATTGGTTATAATCGAGGTTCGTATTTACTTGAGTAAAATTTCTTTAAAAATGTTTTATAGGTCCACAAAATATAAAAAACTTTTGATATATGGTGAAACTATTTCATTTGATTTCATAAATATCTTGTTTTCGATACATTTGAGAAAGAATTTCTACGAAATTTTTGTAATATTTTCTAAATTTTGGGAATTACGTACTAAAAATGGAAAATTGTATGAAAATTTGTTTGTGGTCAAAATTAGTCCATCTTAAGCAAGTTTGTATTGACAGATGTTACATTGAAATTGTCACTAAAATGTCAAGACTTTAAAATTCAAAATTAATATAAAAAAACAACTTTAAGAATTTTGTTAATAGATTCAATTAAATATCAGTTATGGTGTACAATTATTAAGAGAACCAATTTATTGAAAGTGAATTTATCAACCCAATAAAGTCCAAACATATTTCCAATTATGCAATTAAATTTGTTTTAATAATTCGAATTATTTTTAATTTTCTTTAAACATTCATTTAGTCGGAACTCTTCGCAGACCTCCTGGAATACTCCTACGAAACCCTATTTGCGAGCCTTCAGAACAACGGTTCCCCAACGGGGACTGCAGGTCCCGTTTCTAATTATAATTAAATAAAGTGTAGTACATAAGTTTGTATTGGACCAAGAACAAACCTTATTCAAAATGTATAAAATCGGGTTTCATTTAGTCACCATAAAAGTTGTAACTAATTGGCAATTAAACACACAAAACGCGTGATATTTGGTCGTTATTGCAACACATCTCCACAAATCCATATTGTAAGAAAATCGCAAATGTCCTCGTAAAAGCAATTTCATTTCGATTTTTTGCTACATTATAGATTGCTATAAATAGATAATTACCACTTCTAGAGTGTGATCAGCTTCACCAAATTTGATGCGCTTTTTTAAATTTCAAAACAGAGTAATTTTGAATATTTTTTTTTATGTCAGTAAAAATTGTTTTAAGTTTATTAAATATTTACCCTTGAGGTTTATGGAACAAATTTTGTATGATATAATTTGTAGTTGTCGCGTTAATTCTATTTTGAAGTTTTCTTACTAATTGATTAAAGTATTTAGCAAATGTGTGAGTTTGTACGTTGAACAATAGTTTTCCTTTATAAAATTTTTTTGTGGAAAAAAAAGTAAAAGTACAAATAACTTGGAATTTTATTGTAATTTGTATGTAAAAGGACATTATAGATATTAAGTTACAAGGAAGAGGAGTAAATATGCCTTTTGGACAATGACAACAAGTTAATAATGAAAAAAATTTTGTAATGAAATCTTTTGATTTTTACGTTAATGTATTTAGAAAAGTATACTCTATTGTACGAGTAAAGCGCTTTATTACACTGTGGAACATTTTCGGGGTCATTGTCGTGGGGGTGAGAAATTTCAAGTCATTGTGAATGTACTAGGCCAGTATAGTAAAACCACTGCTTTCAGGCCAAACTTATTTTTATGACCTGGTATATACGTCTGGTATATACAATATTGTGTCATATTTTTGCACTAGACGCTTAGAAATGAATACTACTAAGAATTCACCTCAAATTATTATTTCACCTCAAACATTTTTTTTACCACTAAAAATTTTTTTCACCAAAAAATAGTTTTTCACCACAAAATTTCTTTTTCGCAAATTAGCTGGTGAAAAATATGGCACCATATTGTATATACCAGAAGCTACTATGAAATTGTACTTTAATACATCAATTTGTATGGAAAATTTAGAGATTTCACTCAATACTTTTGAACCGCTCATCCGATGTTGTTCATTTTCAATCAAACTACTCAGGAGGATGTTCATTACCGGTTGCGTTCCCGCGCAATGATAGTAATTTCAACGAACAGACAGACTGATGGACAGGCAGACGATAATGAAAGGTCATAAAAAAAATTTGGCCTGAGAACACCAAACCCTTTGCAGGTTTTATTATATCCCCAAAATAGCTGTTGCACTGTGTTATCAATTACATTAATGTGTTTTCTTATTATGTACTATTAATCAGAACAAAAGGACTTCTGCTCCATTTATTTCCAATTTTTTTTCTGGAAATTATTATTTAGTAAATTACAACAAAGTAAAAGTGTTCAATTCGACTTTAGCCAATTTGTGATCGGACCTTGCACAACATTTCTGTTACAAAGTTTAAAACAAATATGGAGGTGAAAAAAACTATTTTGAGGTGAATATAAATTACACCGAACAACAGCCAATTTGTTGCAGCCAAATTTATAGCTGATCTTATATAGTTCGAGGGCGCTGATTCCGAACATGAAAATGATTTTTTCGAGATCATCTCAAATTTTGGAGAAATAACCAAAGAACTGAAATTTTGGCTTTTAATGTACAACATTTTTACAGATAAAGTTATCATTATAATCGACTAGATATATCTGACAGTTAAACGCAAAGAAAAAACATGGTTGAGGGAACCAAGAGCATCATACATTTTTGGATTTATGATTACGACAACCATGTACTATGGTAACATGGTTATCTGCTTCTGTATCATAAAATGATAATTAGATTGGTTCCAAATAGATCCCAATATTATCATAATATGGTTCTGGAAATTTCTCATATTATGAATTATCATAATATGAGCCCTACAGATTTCTTCCATCATCATGTTGAAGCTGGATTAGAAAGATATGCATGTTTTTTAAAAGTATTTATATTTAACAATTCACACATTTAAAAAAACTTAAGTTTATAATAATATAAGTAATCAAATTGTATTTGCGCTGAAGAAAAAGCTTTGTGAAATATTAAGTCAGCAATACAAGCAATACATCTGATTACAGCATAAATCACGCATGAAAACATTGTTAAGAATACAATTTCACAATACATTTATAATGATCAAACCATGTTGGCAGCAATCATAACAATTGCATTATAACCAAATTAAAGTCCTAGTTATCATATTATGATCATGGACAAGAATTTCGTCATCATTTATAACCATATTATGATTATTGCAAACATATTATGATTATTTCTTACTACGGACTTAAAAGCACGTGCATTTTGTTTAAATTTTTCTTTCATATTTTTTTGCTTTAACAATATTTTTTTTGAGTAATTACAAATTACAAGTTTGTTATAATTTTTATTAAAAATAAAAATTATGTTTTTTTCGACCTTTAATTGTGCAATGAAAATGAAAATTATTCAAGTTCGAGGCCATACTCTATATTTCTTCATTAGGATATTGTCCTAACAAATAATCTATAGAGTTTTTTGTTTTCAAATTTATTATTTGACCCTTTCAGGAATGTGTTGATAGATCTATTTCGGGAATTTTCTAGGTTCCCATCATCAGAACACGTTTTGAAAGCGGTAACAATCCCATGCCAAACATCAAACATACATATGAACTAGTTTACTCACTACATGAGAACTAATATACATATGAGTTTGAAGTTAAAGATTATAACCATTGATCAAAAAATAAATTGAAAACTTGTTTGATGTGCAAGATCCACCTCTGGTGGATATTCAATACACGTTTTTTTTTGTTTCTCTCTCCTTTTTATATTTTGTTTACTTTGTAAGCAAAACAGGGGAAGTAAACTTGGCGGTACTCTGCCTTTTATACAAGTTTGTTATAATTTTTATTAAAAATAAAAATTATGTTTTTTTTCGACCTTTAATTGTGCAATGAAAATGAAAATTATTCAAGTTAGAGGCCATACTCTATATTTCTTCATTAGGATATTGTCCTAACAAATAATCTATAGAGTTTTTTGTTTTCAAATTTATTATTTGACCCTTTCAGGAATGTGTTGATAGATCTATTTCGGGAATTTTCTAGGTTCCCATCATCAGAACACGTTTTGAAAGCGGTAACAATCCCATGCCAAACATCAAACATACATATGAACTAGTTTACTCACTACATGAGAACTAATATACATATGAGTTTGAAGTTAAAGATTATAACCATTGATCAAAAAATAAATTGAAAACTTGTTTGATGTGCAAGATCCACCTCTGGTGGATATTCAATACACGTTTAAAAAATAAAGCACTTTTTTCATCAATTTATACTTAATTTGTAACACTTTTATGTCCGTATAATAAAAATAGCTTTATTTAAGGGATTAGCGACAATCAAACTTTTGCCTAGACTTCCAGGGTAGACCGGGTTGAGACTACAAACTTATTCCTTCTTCTGTAAAACAAATCACCATTAGTATTAACACCACTACGTGTTTGTTAAATTTTAATATCTTTTTGTTTAATATTATTTAATTTGTTGTGGCTGACTGTTTCTCACAACTTCTTTTCACAAAATCTCAAACAAGAATGAAACTAAAAGAACGAAGACGCTCATAAAAAACCGACTGATTATATTATAGTTAATGTATATAATAATATAATTAATGCTATATTATGATTGTAGACAATACAATAATATGATAACTGAAAAAAAGAGAAATTTTTACTATAACATGATAAAAGCAACCATATTATTGGTGAAATATGATTGATACAACAATAATTTAATTGAAGCAACCATTTATGGCTGTAGGAAACATAGTTTTGTTGCCGCAATCATAGTGCAAAAAAAAAAAGCTAAAATAAGCTTAATTTTTAAAGAAAAAATTAAAAAAGTAGCATATATTTACAAAATAAGCAAATGTAAAAAAATAAGCTAAAAAAGCTCTAACAAATAAAGCTTAAAACTTTAAAAATTTCATGATCAGAACTTGTATTTAGTCTAAACTAAGAAAAAAATATTAAAATCAAGTAGAAACATACTTAAAATAAATGAAAACGCGGTTGATTTACCACAAAGTCTGTTTTTACTTATTTTAAATGTTTTATAAAAAATTTTAACATGTTAAAACTTTTAGATTTTAAAAGAAAAATACTCGATTTAAGTTGAAAAATAATTCATTTTAGTGTACATATTTGTGCTTTTATGGTGTTCCATTCCATTTGCTCTTAATTGTTAGATAATCAAAGAATTCATTTTTTTATAACTTTTTTATTAAAAAGATAAAATTAATTACTTTGTTACATAACAATAAAATAATAACTTAAGTTTTTTTTAAGCTATGTACGATGTACATAGAGTAAGTTACTTACGAAAAATTCTTCACATTCGCGAAGTAAATGACCATTATGCACCAGACTGTTCTAAGATCCCCGTCGAATTTGCGACAAGTAATGATGGTTGTTGCATTAAATCGATGGTGTAATTAATTCGTATGCAAGGAGAGAAAGCCTGCAATTAAAAATAAATACACAAATTATTAAACAATAACTTTAACAAATAATTTACTTAAAAATTGAGATGCGTGAAGATGTCAAACAAGTTTTTGGCAACTATAAGTACGAACGTATTTATTTTAAATACGTTTATATTTATTTTAATAATGTTTTTTAAATAAATAATATATTTGAATCAAATATGAAAAATATTTGATTTAACAATGTTTTCTCTCTAGGTGTACTTATCATTATCATAAATATAGTTATTGGTGCATATAAAAATTTCAAGTATCCACTCTTATTGTAGCAGTTAAATGGAGTGCAAACACGTGCAAAATGTTACGATTTTTCATTTTAAAAGGTCAGTATTCGCAGAACATATTGAAAAACTATTCAGATAGGTAAATCAATAAAAAATCAAATAAAATTCAAATGATAATGATACTTAATGTCATTAATACTGATAATGATAAGTACGTATGATAAGAATAATGCGCTACACTAGATTCTCTAGTACGAGTAATAAATAGTTGTAATTTTAATTTTGGAGATTAGATTTCTTTTTTGCTGGGGTATATATTTAATAGAGACAGCGCACAGTGGGATATATCATAAAATTTTTGGAAATAATTCGACCATTTCTTATTTAGTAGTCCGATTGCAATGAAATTTATAACAGGCGCAAGTGACGTAGAAAAAAAACTTGGGTAATCCTATTAGGAAGGTAAAAATTTCGGTTTGTGTTAAAATGTAAATTTTCACTATTCAATTAAATGTTGATTAACATACATAATCCAATGATTTGTTGGACTTAAATAGACTTTTAAGTCAACAATCTGAAATCCCTGTCAGAATTGATGATTTGCAGCAGTGATGCATTTTGAGTTTTTTTGTTTTGGACCAAATTGACAATTTAAAAGGGGCAAAATACCATTGATAGGGCCACAGGAATGATAAAGTTAGTACTATACTACTTTTTTTGGTACTATTTGATCCGAAAAAGTACCATGGTACTCCTTTGACTCTTTTAGTACTATTTACATATAAATAAAAATTAAAGATTGAGTTTGAATTTTAACGTCTTTTTCACACAATTGCAATTAATACTATAATTAATATGCAATTTTATTTAATTTTAATTGTGAAAGACGTGGTAGAGACGAATCAGTGTGTTTTCTGAAAATCATAACTATATTGCAAATTTTTCAATTTTCCTGAATCAGACTGCTCAGTTTCTGGTATCGTCAGTGACCCTGTTTTTTAAATAATGTAATATTTGTTATGTTTTCATTTGTTCACTTGCGTCTATATGAAATTTTCTGTGCAATCACTGACCGTGGTATAGATAAACTGATTTTTAATGCCACATGCACTCGCACTACACGTTAGACAGAGCGCTTTAGCGCACTGATCTATCGTCAGGTCGAGTTTTGTTGTGATTGAAACTAGTTTTATTCAATAGACGATGTTTTTGTTCTTGCATACATAATCTCAGAAGTATAACTCCAACAACACAACAGTTTTATTTTTAGACACTCCGGAGAAACTTCACGATTCAACATTAAATTCAATTACCCATTCATAAATTAACATTTATCAAATGTATTTATTTGGATCCAATCGTTGTAAATAGAATTGAAAAAATATGATTTTATTATAGTTCGAGTAAAAAAAGTGTTCGAAAAGTGAAAAAGAAATATCTTAAAAAAGTATAATTGAAAAAAGGCCATTGCCAACATCTTCAAATTTGCATTGTGATTCTAAAATCGAATGAGTAATGAAATAGATTTCCTTGCAAAAAAAGGTGAATTTAAGAAATAGTCTGATAATTTTTATAAATTCTGTAAATAAAATGAACTAAATTTTGTTTTTATATACAAATAAATTTTAAAAACGTTAATTTATAATAAAAACTTGTATTTAGTACTGTGAGGGTCGAAAACGTACTATTTTTTATGCTGGTTGGTACTATTTGAAAATCCCAGTTATCATCCCTGTAGGGCCATATTTTTTAAAAAATTCGATTATTAGAATTTTACTAAAATAAAAATAATATTAATTTGTTAATTAGAGTTCGTTCTTTTAATGCTTTTTTTAAAATGCAAGACAAACCCCTCTGACAATAAAGTTTAACATATTTTATGAATTCTCATAAATTATTTCCGCTCTTGCAATAACATAACATTTTTAAAAAGCCTCCAAAAACACATTTCTTTAATAAAAAATAAATTGCGGCACTTCTTTTAAAACTTTGGACAAATATAAAACGATTTAAAAATGTTATCGTCCTGTATTTACAAATTTTAAAACCTGACCTCCTGGTACGAATATATATGATTTTGAATGCGATTTTTATAAAAAATTAAACAACTCCCCGTTTTTCATTCTCTAAGCAACTAGCATATGCTCTCATCGAATAAAAAAAAATCAGGCAAGTTCACAAAAGTCTGAACTAAACGGTTTAAAGTAGTTAGTTCAATTTTGAGCTGAAAGGGCCAAAATAGATAAGAAAGTACCACAGGCCCATCAAGCAGTCAAAAGTGCCACAAATGGCCCTATTGTGCCACGTTTTGCATCATTGATTTGAAGTAAACAATACCACAATTCCCAAAAATAACAACAACGAAAATCCACAAATGGGATTTTCACATTTTGGTGCCATTTCTATATTTAAAGCTGGGACTGGAAGATACTTACCCAATACATTACGTAAGTGAAGGGCTTCCTCTGAATTACCAACGTCCGTAGTGTTAGACCAGAAAATGATGCTTGCCTGACGTCGGCACACGATTTTAAACGCTCGTCTGTTGCTTTGTTCTCATTGGGTTAAAAAAAATAAGTCAATTATTGTTAAACACTTGTTGAAGAAAGATCACGCTACGCAACATAAAAAAGTATACGTACTGAACTTCGTTTTGTGCTACTGCACATACAAGCGTAAATGTAATAGTATGTGTTATACCCTTCACTGCATTAGTAGTGCAGTATCAGCAACCGCCTCCGCAACCTAATTGAGGCTTGCACAATTTTTAACAGTGGGTTAAAGTTTATTCACTCAGGGAACTTTTACTTTAAAAATATGTAGTTGTTTGGGTTGTAATACGGTTTCTGTATGTTTAATGAAAATGTCAGTCATTTGTAGAACAAATTACATTTTTTACTAACCTTGTAGTTCATTTAAAAAAACAAACTACATAAAATGACTGTTTTATGATTTTACATTCATTTTTTACAGTCGTTTTTGTTATTTAAAATAAAAAATGTTTGTTTATTTTTTACTAACATATTTACTGAAATGTAAGTCGTGCTTTCTTTAAGCTAAATTTCATTTGTTTTTAACTACATTTGCAGTGGTCTTTACTTACATAGTATTCTAAGTGTAATATTTGTAGTACGGTTTCTTTATGTTTAATGTAAATGTCAGTCATTTGTAGAACAAATTACATTTTTTACTAACCTTGTAGTTCATTTAAAAAAACAAACCACATAAAATGACTGTTTTATGATTTTACATTCATTTTTTACAGGCATTTTTTGTTATTTAAAATAATAAATGTTTGTTTATTTTTACTAACATATTTACTGATATGTAAGTCGTCCTTTCTTTATCGAAATTTCATTTGTTTTTAACTACATTTGCAGTGACAATCTTACTCGCTGCTGGGGCGAAAAGTATACACAAATAAAACATTTGTTTAAAACAACTCGTTTTTTATAAAAAGATATTTCAGAATAGTATGCACACTTTATGTGTTCAGAAAGATAATATTTATCTGTACTTAAAAGACTGTTGGTGTTTTTTGGGGAAAAATTCACAAAAATTAGATTTTTTTTTTTTTTAATTTCTACTTTAAACGAATGTAGTTTTTGAATGGTACAAGATATTGAATTCACTTTTTTTATTTCATCAAAAATTTATTTAGTTAATCACTATTTTAAAAAAGAAATTGCCGCCGATTTCGTCCAGCTATTCCCAAAAAACTGGATCTGAGTAGGACCAAATTTGGAAATTCACATTTTCAAACGGGAATATAGCGGGAACTCTTAGAGGCAACCCACACATGTAATCATCATTTTGTTAGTCTTTACTAGCAGATTACAAATATGTTAATTTTTTAAAATCGAAATAGAAACAAAAAAAAGGCGAGCACTCAAAATTTGATATGCAAAAAAGTTTCCAAATTTGGGTGCTCATATTGCCGCTCCAGCGGGTCTCGATAGCCGAATTAATTCCAACAATTTTGTGATACATCC
Source organism: Delia radicum (assembly GCA_021234595.1). Classification (NCBI taxonomy): domain Eukaryota; kingdom Metazoa; phylum Arthropoda; class Insecta; order Diptera; family Anthomyiidae; genus Delia; species Delia radicum. The sequence goes on from CM037851.1 coordinate 206,782,460, forward strand.
CACTGTGGAGCGATATGGAAAATAGAGAGAAAAAACTATTTTTTTAATAGATAACAATTGAAACTGATAAGAAGATTATTTTAAGTAACAATTATACATTCACCACTTTAGTAGTGCATGGAAATTTTTTTCTATTTAAGGACCAGTTTTTAAGTGCGAGATTTTTGACGATTTGTAGTTTATTGATCGTATAAGAGCTTTTAAGTAAGATACGAACGAACAGCAATAATAAATTTGTTAGGTTTATAAATTTCCTGTAATATTTGCGGTAAATTCTAATTGATCGAAAATTAATCATCACAAAATTTTGCTAAATATTACCCAGTGTAGAAAGCATTACCAGGGGTAATCGCAAGCTCTTACAATTGTCATTACAAATCTGTTCGCTTTTTTATGGCGATGTCGCTCAAAATAATGTCATGTTGTTACCTATCTGTTTACCAGTATGAACAAAAAAATTTGTCTCAAAATAAAAATATATTTTTTTACTGATTTTATTTTAATAAAATGTCCCCCACACGGGATCCGAACCCGGGCCTCCAGGTTGTCAGTCAACCGTTCTACCATCTGAGCAATCTCGACCCGTTAAAAACATAAAAGACTTGCTTGCACAAACTGGCATTACTCTCCAGCTTACAAAAATACAAAAAAAATTATTTATTTATGTACTTACTAGATGTGAAAAAATAATGAGTCTAAAAATAAATTTTCAAAATATTTTATTTTTAGGTTGTTTACAAGGATATACAAGGGCGGATCAATAAGTCTGTGACTTTTTGAATGAAGCACAGTTTTTTTTGCAAAAAAAAAATAATTATTTTTTAACATAATCTCCTTCTAGCTCAATACACTTAGTCCAACGTTTCTCCAATTTTTGTATCCCTTCCCAAAAATAGGATTTTTAGAGGTCCATAAAATAAGCATTTGTTCGATCAATATTCATCGTTGAAGCTAAATCTCTTTTCCCCGTTTATTGTTTTTCCCTTTTGAAGGTATTCGATGTGGATTATCCCGCGTGCATCCCAAAAAACGACAAACTTTCATTTTCCTTCTTCGGAGCCTGCTCACCCGGATAAACCCATTGTTTAGACTGCTGCTTGGTCTCCGGAGTGTTGCAATGGATCCATGTTTCATCCACAGTTACAAAACGAAGCAAAAACTCATTCGAATTGCTGTTAAACAACTCCAAACAATACTTTGAAGTTGTCACACGATTACGTTTATGGTCAATTGAGAGCAAACGCGACACCCATCTTGCAGACAGCTTTCTTAAACCCAACTGATCATTTAAAATCGAAACCACACTGCCATATGAAATGCCTATGGCATTAACAATCTCACGCACTTTTACTCTTCGATCGGCCAACACCATATCGTGGATTTTTTCTACATTTTCGGGTGTATTGACCTCAATTGGCCGTCCAGAACGTTCAGCGTCATTTGTACTTGTGCGAAAACAACGAAAGTCAGTAAACCACTTTTTTACCATTGAAATCGATGGTGCTGAGTTCCCATAGTATTTATCAAGCTTTTCATTGGTTTGATTGACGTTTTTTTTTCGCAATAAATAATGTTTAATGAGCACTCGAAATTCACTTTTTCCCATTTTTAAAAAAATTCACGAGGTTATATGTTTTGAACAGCTGCTAAACGCAAAGTAAATGACGGAACTTGCTCAAAATTTGACAGTAGTCTATTAACAGGTGGTACTTGATGGGATCAGTGTTGCATTTCATATAACTACAAGGGAAGTTCGAAAAGTCTCGGACTTATTGATCCGCCCTCGTATATTACTGCTTTAAACGATAACAATAGAACAAAATAGCTCAAATGTATTAGAACCCGTTTAACAGACTTTTGAACTCACTTCTTTTTATGAATAATTTTTATCAAGAGGAAATTTTTTCAATGAATTTAAAAGCTTTACAACCTTGTAGTTACAATTTATTTTAATTTTCATAGGTCACAAAGGGTTAAATATTTATTAAATAAAAGCAAATATAATAATAGTCTACTAAAATTTAATATATATTTTTTGGTAAATTATTCAAACTTTGATGAAGCATTCAAACATTTGTTGAACTTTTGACCAAATAATAAATTTTTATGAAATGCCTTGTAAATGAGTCGCTCTACACTAGGGGTGCCGAACGGGACTGATTTTTATAAATCCCGGAATTTGGAATTTTGAAAACTGCAAACCCGGGATCCCGGTATTTTTTGTGATTTATATTCTTTAGTTCATGATAAACATTCAAATAAAATAATTCAATACAAAATTTTACTATTCACATCTTACAGTACGAAAAACAAACAAAAACTATTAACTCATTATTGACAAGTGTGCCGTTTTCAACCCAGTATTTTTAAACAGTTATAATTTTTAATTGATAAGAATAAATAAGCGGTTTAAAAGCCTCTAAACTAAATTAAAATATTCACTACAAGCTTGAATAAATACTTGTGGAAGATTGTTGTTCAGAGTTGTCAAATAATTATTTGAAAAAATCTATTTTTTACATTTTTTGATGGGACCTTTTTCAAAAATTATTTAAAAATATAGGAAAGCCTAATCTTACATATTTTTTTATTGTTTTCTTAATGAGACAATATGAAAATGTTTTCTGCGCTAAAAATTAATTCATCAGTCGTGCATAGTTTTTGATAATCTGACCGAGCGGACCATGAATTTTTTAAATTCAGAAAGTCTTAAATATTCCAAAAATTTCTTCCGTTTTGTCTCAAAACATAAATAATGGCTGGTTTTCATTAACGTACTAAAGTACTATAAATATTAAATTGTCAGGCTTACTATATCGTCGGCTTATGATTGGTTTGACCCCTACGCCAAAAAGTTGTTATCGAGAAAAACGATAAAGAAGATACACTTATATTAATTTTTGTATGCAAAATCGGCAGGTATTCGGAATCAGAAAGGGGATATTAATATTATATACAATTTATTCCTAACTCATTTTGACAATTTAAAAAAATGTCGACGATATGACAATTTAAAAAAATGTAAAAAAAAATAAAAATTAAAACTCGATTAATTTACAAAATTAAAATTTCATATATAAAGGGTGTCCCAAGAAGAACGCAATTTTTAAATCTGGCAACATTCGAAGTGTCATTGTTTGACATTTGAACAATTGTTATTGTTTGCTAGTAGAAGGTACGAGGTTAGTAAAAATGGAGCGCTACACGAATGAACAACGCATTCTCATTGTGAAATTGTTTTACCAACATGACAACATGAAAATGCTGATTTTGCCGATAAAATCATCTTCAGTGACGAGGCCCATTTTCATCTTGATGGCTTCGTCAATAGGCAGAATTGTCGCATTTGGGGGGAGGAAAATCCTCGAGTGATTCACGAGAAGCAAATGCATCCTCAACGTATCACTGTGTGGTGTGGTTTTTGGGCTGGAGGAATCATTGACCTTTTTTTATGAAAATGAGGCAGGTCAAGCGCAAACAGTCAATGGTGTTCGGTATCGTGAAATGATAACCAGTTTTTTTCTTGCCTAGAATTGAAGAAATGAATGTGGAGGGCATGTGGTTCCAACAAGACGGCGCCACATGTCATACAGCCAGAGAAACAATTCAATTGCTGCATCAGTCATTTCCCGGTCGTGTTATTGCGCGTTTTGGAGATCAGAATTGGCCGCCTAGATCATGCGATTTAACAACATTAGATTTTTTTCTTTGGGGTTTTTTGAAGTCGATGGTTTACGCGAATAAGCCGACGACGACTCAAGCCTTAAAAGAGGAAATTGGACGCTGCATTAATGAAATACCGCAGCATTCATGCAAAACGGTCATTGAAAATTTCATTAAAAGATCGCGTGCATGCCAGCAAAGCCGCGACGGCCATCTGCACGATATATTGTTCCATACATAACCTCATTCTGTCTACTTTACGATATAATAAAGTTTCACGATTTTTTTTTTAAATATCTGTGTTTTATTTAAAATTTAAAAATTTCGCTCTTCTTGGGACACGCTTTATTTGAATAAAGATTTGTTAACAAATTTATGCAAAATTACATTTTTTAAATATCTTCAACCGTCTATTATTTATATTCTGTAAAAGTTTCAATTTTGTTTGCAAATATTTCCAATAGGGGCAAAAAAAATTACACGAATTACTTAATGAAGCATTTTCCTATATATCTGCGAAGTTTGGTTGAAAAATGTCCTGCGGATCTATGCATGTCTTTAAGAAGTTTACGATGTAAAAATTAAATTTATTAATGATCTTAAAAAATAAAATAATATTCTTATCAATCTATTAATTCAAAAGTATTTTAATTAATACCTTCCTATAAGTCCCGAAAATCCCTAGATTTCGGGATCGGCACCCCTACTTCTCACACAAACAAGAATTATAAAATTTACAATTTATATTTTTTTTTTATTTAATTACTGCTATTATATATTCAACATAGTAATCGACATTTCCAAATTAGACATTTTAAAAAGTCTTTAAAAATATTTTTAAAAAATAAGTTTTTGCTTTTCTATCAAATTCGTGGGTAATTTTTAATTTCAGGCTAAAGTGGGTTAATGATAATTAATGAAGCCTAAATTCCATATCTGAATAACTTTCAGTATATAAAATCAATAAACGAAATAAAAAAACTTTAAAATTTTGAATTTTGAAAACTTTTAATAAAAATACACTTTTTTCAAATATGGTCCATTCCGGGCAGAAATTTGTATGGGTTAACGTTTTCAACAATAAAAATCGAATTCTTACATTTAGAACCATTTGGAATAAAACTGGAGGGTGTAATGAGGAAAATTCGACAAACCAATTATTTAAGGACATCTCAATAAACATATGTATAAAACGCCCCACTGTGCATCATAAACATTTTTACACACTTTTTGTTATATAAAAAAGATCAATGTTGATTGACGCAGACATATTCGAAATAGTTTACAACATTTTATGATAAAATACTTAAATTATATGGAAAAATGGTTATAAATGGTATAAAAGTTATGACACCATCATTTTAAGATCATATATAAAGAGTCCTTAAAACTGCCAAGATAGAATATTTGTAGCGCAATGAAACTTGTTTATGTTACAAAACCAACGCAATAGTAAATTTTTAATAATAGTAAATGTTTTATTACATGCATGTGTCAAATGTAAAGTCTTCTTTTAACATTTTATACATTTTTTTTCGTTTTATTTGTTAAAAAAATTTAAACCATAAATATATTAAAAAGATAACATGTTCTGCAATTTATTGTGAAACTTTTAAACAATTTGACCAACAAAAATAGTGGAAACAAAATTTAGTTTAAAGAAAAAAAAATTGTAAAAAACTTTTTTGTTTCCTACCAAACTATTCAAATATGTAAGTTTTCGATAGATGCAGGATAAATGTTAAGAGTTAAGAACGCATAAATATGCCAACAAAAAAGAATCCTTGCGTAAGTTTCAAAATTTGCTAAATAGCAGCAGCAACTATTTTAAAATATTATAAAAAAAAAATATATTAAGTATCAGCATTTTTATTATTTTTAGGAAAAAAATTAAGTTTAAAAACGTTAACTTAATTTTATAAAGAGAATGCATAAAATGTATTAAATTTTAATACAGTGGGCCGAAACATTAAAAATGTGAAATTTCAACAGAAATTTGATTACAAATACTGTGAATTGATAACTTAAATTAACTAAAGATTGTTTTTCTTTAAAAGATTTTTAAAATAGCGACAAATTAAAAAAAAAAAACAGAAGTACATGCTTTAAATTAAGTTCTACCAAATTTTATTTTATATCCTAAAAAGTATATAAGTTACAAATGAAATAGAAAACACATTTTGAAAAAAAATGTGTGAAAACAAATTTTTGTTGGGAAAAACATTTTGGATGTAAAAAAAGAAATTGTGTGGTAAAAAAATACATTGTTTAGGTAAAATACTATTTTTGTGTTGAAAAAAGAAAAAATTGTGGTGAAAAAAAATGTTAAGGTCAATTTCTTACTATTTTATACACCAGACGCTACTATGAAATTGTACTAAGCTACACATTTTGTATGGAAAATTTAGAGGTATCTTAACATTTTCACTCATAACTTTTGAACCGCTGGACCGATTTTGCTCATTTTCAATAGCAAACTTTTTTCTACAATATCCATCAATATATGTCAGAGGTAGGAGCAGTCCTTATTGCGTTTTGGAGCCGTGATCGGCATTTCAACAGACAGATAAACTTATATCGCTAAATCGTCTTAAAATTTAATAAGGATCAAGAATATATAAAACCGATATTTCAACATATTACAAACGGAATGACAAACTGATATACTCCCTCATCATAGTGTGTGGGAGTGTATAATTAAAACGTCTTGTTTTATAAAATGTGTGTCTGTTGTCATAGAGGAAACTTGTTTTTAAAATATTTATAGTTTCCTCATAACAAGGGCAACCAGAAATATGCTGTTTAATATTTTTTCCTGTGCGTAGTATTAATAAATAAATGTGTGTTTATCCTTGCCAGAACAATTGGCAAATTCTGGCATCGATTTATTAAAGTATATTTTTGTATATTTTGCTCTTAATTGCATATTTTCACATATTTTTGATAAAAAAATTATTATTTTTGAGCATATTTTTTGTACTTTTTATAATAAAAGCATGTTTTTAGTTTTATTTAATTTTTATTTATCCAACAATTGGGGGGCTTATTGTAAAATATTTATTGATAATATTTAATATAAGTCTTGCTTAAACAATTATTGCAAGTACCTATAGTTTAAAAGTCCTGCAAAAGTCATATTTTTGCATCTTGTTCACCTTTAAAAGTCAAAAACAAACTAAAATTAAATGTGTCTTATCAAGTTTTTACAATAAGGCCTTCAGTTCTATATTTCAATAAAAATATTTGCAAAAAAAATGTTTCAATATTTATAGGGTTTGTTGAACCAATTTCGGAAATTTAAGGCAATTTGCAAATTTAAATTTCATGTTTAAGACTGTAGCAATTAATGTAAAATAAATAAAGGGTCCGCCATCTAACGTTTTTTTTTTCAACTAGTGCGTATTTCGTGAATGGTAACACTTAGCTCATGTCTGATTTGACAGATAATTAGTTTTATCCTTCCGCTGAACGAATATGGCCCGTATGTTCGTTATCTTGTGAAAAAAGTGAAAGAAACTGGCATCCTCATCGATAAACAAAAGCGTGAAAAGTCAAAAACAGTGCGTAGACCTGAGAATATTACTGCTGTGGCAGAAAGTGTGCGTGAAGCTCCATCAACATCAATTCACCGTCGTTCTCAACAATTGAACATTTCGGAGACATCATTGAGACGAATTTTGCATAAAGACCTTGGTATGACGCCATACAAAGTCCAATTGGTTCAGGAGTTCAAAAAAAAAGTTATTTGGCGGACCCTTTAGTTTATCTTCTTTTTTGTTAGCAATTGAAATAAATTTCACAAAAGTTATGTCATCTGTACTGGAAAATAAATTGTGTTTACTTTTAAAGAAATGTGTGTTTAAGAGCATATTTTTCAAACTTTAAGAGCATATTTTCTGTTTTTTAGGTAATTTTTTAAAGGCATAACATTTATTGTTAAGATCATATTTCTGGTTGCTCTGCTTATAATCTTTAACCTTTTCACTACCCTTGTACACTACAGTATACAAATTTTTTATACAAATTTTGATAATGCAACAAAACTTTACATTTCTGTTTAAATGTGTTCATTAGGATATTTGTCATTGAAAAAAAAAATCATTTTGTGGCTAAACTGTACAGTGTACATCAGGGCAATAAAGTCGCTATATTCGTTAAGAATGTCCGATTTTTTTTTAACGAATCTCGAAATTTGGCATGTAGCTTTATCTAAGCACCAGAACAAAATCAAATAAAGCATGTTAGGTTATTTGAATATTTTAATGGTAAAAATGGGCTACGAAGCTTCAAAAATTCGATTTTCGGTCCAATTTTTTGGTGGGTATAGGGGGAGATGGCATACATGTAAACATTTTTCTTTTTAATTTAAAAACCATTAACAAGAATCTAAAGTCAAAATAGAAATATACCCACAAATAAAACGTCGAGGGTTAACAAAAAATTGTATAAAGTATGACGCCTTTTAGTCCTTGCATTATTTAGTTTAATCTCCCACATGCACGCATTTTTGTACTTACTATGAAAAATGTCCATTCTTGCCAATCTTTTAGTAAATTTTTACACATTTTGTTTAAACTTTTTTCTAACAAATTCTTTTAAAACAATTTTTATTCTTTTACAAAAAAAATTGTGGAAAACTTTATATAGTAGTAGTTTGCGTTTACAAGGTGTATTAGTATGCAAGAGTATGTGTTTTACAGGTTTGTGCAAAATTGAGCACAGTAAAATTCTTTGGAATAGATTTTGAAAGTGGTACAATAAGATTCTATAGAAGCATCTATTCACTCCCAATATTTTGTTCTTAAAATCTACTTACGTATAAGTAGTTATTTTTGACATTATTTCAAAACCAAAAAAAATATCGCGTTACCCATAAGTACTTATTTTTATCATTATTTTAAATATAAAGTAATGATCTAAAATTTTCAAACTATTACGGCTTGTTTTTGCAATACGTCTATAATTTCAGACGAACGGTTGGCACCCGAACGAATACGTAAGAAAATGAGTTTTTATAATTCGTTCGTCTGACTTACGTTTGAGTACGTAAAGCTTTATGTTATGTCAAACAGTAGAGATTGTCATGATATTGTTTTTCGGTTAGCATTTTTCATATACAAATAACACATTTTTTGTTGGTAGATGTCAACCCAACAGTGTAAATGAAATATAAACAAAAACAGCTGTTATTTGTTTGGAAAAATCTTGTATTCATTTTAAAATAAATAAAGTGCTCTAAAAATTAAATTTGTGTAATAAAAAAACAAAACAAATTCACAAATAAAAATGCTCGGGTCAATTGCTATGGGATTCTTTAAGCTAAAATTTTCAAATAAAACAAATAAAAACAACGTGTTTTGTGAACAAAATGCATGTTTACCTTTTTTTATTATTTTCGCTGCTCATAATTATGTTTTTATTAAAGTTTTAAGTTAAATGAAAATTTTTTTCGGACGAACGTTTATATGACGAATGCTTTTTTGTGAACGTCTGTTTTTGACGTTTGTGACGTTTCAAATCGCAATATAGAAACCGAAAAGAGAGACCGAAAATGACAACTCTTACGTTTTCACTCATTACAAAGTGACATTCGTGATACAGACCCCAGGCATTTTTATCACTCGTTTAGACGAATTTTTTGAGTGACACGTCATACGAAAACTGGCCATTATTTTTGATTTTTTGTAAACTTTAGTGCAAGCAGGTCATTTATGTTTTTAATTATCGAGTATTATATGTGTGTATATAGAGATAGCTCATATGGTAGAGATGTTGACTGACAACCTAGAGGCCCAGTTTCGAATACCGTGCGGGCACATTTTATTAAACAAAATGTTCAAAAACAAATCTTTTTGATGAATTTAGTTCTTTTTAGTATATTTTTAGACATAATATTTTTGTTCTTACCATTTGCAACTGTAATTGAGAAAAGAACAATTGAAATTGAGATTTTCTATTTGAACATGAAAAACCTCATTTGATTTTGAGATTTTCTATATTGAGCATTAAACGATTTATATTGAAAATTTATATTTGAAATTGAGCAAAAAACAAATGAATTTGGAATTTTTCAATTTAAATTGAGAAACGAAAAAACTATATTGAGATTTTCCAATTCAAATTAAGACACAGACAAATGATATTGAGATTATCTATTTGATATTAAGAAAAGAACAATTGTAATTGAGTTTTTAATTAAAATTGGGGGAAAAAAAGTCAGTTAATTTTTTTTTTAAATTAAAAAATAAGTTGCTAAATTTAGTAAAATTTTTGCTGAATTTACAATTTTTTTTTGCAATTTTATTTGAGTTTTCTCTATCTTAAACAATTCATTTTTGTGATAATACAACAATTTTTTTCGAATAAACTCCTATTGCAAAATATATGTTTTCTTACCAAATTATGCATGCAGATCACGAATCTGGACAAATGGCTTAAGTCGTGTAGGTCGTTTTTAAAATATAGCGAATTATAGTTTTTAACGCAGAATGTTTTTTTATTACTGACCTAACATCCGAGAATCCGGCAAAAAATAAAATGTTTGGCCATTTTGTCTGGGACAGGTTGTCTGGGAAGAATTTAAATACAGGGAATGAATTTTTATGGAAATGTTGCAGCCCATCTCGACATACGCACTTAAAAACTCATCAACAACCGCTACATAGTCGTCGCTTCTGCGATTACCAAGAAAAGTATCACATAGTGCACCAAAACTGTTCAATGCACGTTTTCCAACGGAACTTAGGTTGTTCATAAAGTTCTCATCTCTCATAATTTTACGAATTTGAGGCCCAATGAAAATACCTAAATTTCATCAGAACAGATAAAAACGATTAAGAAAAAAACTATTAGATTTGGAAAGACTAGGTTCACACACGGCAATTATAATTGCGCAATTCTTGAGTTTATAGAAGAGGGAGGGAAAGAGAATGATAGGGGGTACAGAAATACAATTTCCAAAACCTTTAAATCAGCAATAACTTTCCATTTATGTGTGGCATAAATGACGAACCGGAGTATTTTGTGCATTACTATGTAAGTTTCTTTTGTGCAAGTCGCATATGCGATTGACAAGAACTTCTTTCAGCTTTTCATAAATTTTAATTCACTTTATCCTATTTGACACCAATACTTATCATTATAAATATATCTTTACAAAATTCCTTTCAGTAGGTTTCTTTTAGGCGTTAATGAGTTAACTAGGATATCCCCAGTAAAATCAAATTTTAGACAAATTTTAATTTAGCGGAATGTAAAGTTTTGTATAAATGACAAATCTGGCTCTCAAACAAAAATATTTTGGCGAACACTGTTGTACCAATTTTCTATTATGTGCCTATTTGTGGGTTTATAAAATAGTACCTGCATCATGCTAGCAGCTTCACTAGATAGAAAGCCCATAAAAAGAAAACGAAAAACATTATGCAGGCATTTATGCAAAAATTTTGTTTTAATAAAAAGTTTAATAACTCACTCAGTAAATTTTTAGCGGATTTTTCAAAACGAAGTTACGTTTTACTCCTAAATAAATTTGTTTTGTTAATAAATTCATATATAGAACGGTTGCTTTACAAAAAACTTTGTAAAAACATCTCCAAAATTTGAAAAAAAAATATGTGTTTCCTGGAGAAATTCACACAGATTACTCAATTTAACTTAAATAATATATATATATCATTGGAAAGGTCTCACTTTCTTCTTTCTAAATTCGCTTAAAGTCGGATGATATTCAACTAAGTAACATGCTTATAAGTGCATAAAGGCACGAAACCCCGTTTGTTTACCCGTAACTCAAGATTTTGGAGGTGTTTGTCAAATTTCTAAAACAGATTCTTGTTGTACTCGGCCACACTTACCAGAAAAATAGTATCCCTTACCAGGTAGCTTTTTCTATCGCACTGTGTAATAGGGTGGGGCGATTTGAACATCTTAATGGGCGCTTCGAGTTTCTGATTCTTGGGATTGTACTGAGCAAAAAAGTCCACTAGACCATACGTCTACGGTGAAAATCGAGCTTCCAGATTTTGACTTTTTAGCCGTATTTTGTGAAAGTAACAATGTGTGGGATGGACATATCTCAGGAAGTAGGAGGAGCTTATCCAAGATTATGGTATCAATCTCTTCTTTGGAAGATTCAGCAGATTAAAGCATCAATCATATTTGTGGGTGGGGTTTAAGGGGTTTTTGCCGTAAAGATTTTTTGCCGTAAAGTTAAAATCTGGAAGCTCGATTTTCACCGTAGACGTATGGTCTAGTGGACTTTTTTGCTCAGTACAATCCCAAGAATCAGAAACGCGAAACGCCCATTAAGATTTGTTTCCTTCCATACTAACCGCCCCACCCTACTGTGTAATCAATGAGCTTATGTCCTAAAAATTACTTTAGTGGGAATTTAAAAGTCTACTTTATAAAACCCATGTTCATACCCTATGGGGAATGCGACCGGTTCTGCATGTGCCACAGGATCGGTCCGTTCGTGCCAGAGACCGGTCCTCTGCTAAACCCTACCTTATGTAAACAACTGGCAACTTTAACATTGGCTTGTCATAGGATGGGGTCATTTGTCCTGCTCTAAACCACATAGTGGCATGCCACAGGACTAACCAAAGATGGGCATACCACAAGACTGTCGCAAAAGGCCCATGTCGTATAAAAAACAACGAAAACTAAACAGCTTCCAATGGGTAAAATTCGGGGCAACTGGCTTTTTTTTTTTTGTTAATAAGCATCCCTTTACCAGTCACAGGATTGGTAATTTTAGGACAATTGACACTGCTTAACCCACTTCAGTATTAAATTATACCAGTCCTGTGATAAGTCCTTCTTTAACCAGTCACTTTTAGGTCAATTGACTCCTCATTCCCCATAGGGTATATAATGGTATTTTCGGTATATAGAGCACAGGTGCCCCAAACGAATATGCATGTTTTGTGTTACCATATGGTAACTACAGCATGTTATGGGTTAATACTTGTATTTGTACTTTTATTAATTTCATTTGTTTTTTCTTAATTTCAAGTGTAATATCTCAATATAAGGTGGTCTTTTCTGAATTTCATATGGAAAATCTCAATATCATTTGTTCCCTTCTCAATATCAAAAATCTCAATGTAATTTGTTATTTTCCCAATTTCAAGTGAAAAATCTTAATTCCATTTGTTCTTTTCTCAATATCAAATGGAAAGTCTTAATTTAATGTGTGCTTTTCTGAATTTTAAAAACTAAATTTCATTTGATTTTCTTCTCAATTTCATATGGAAAATATCCATATCTATACATCTTTTCTCAATTTATCACGGAGAGCTCTCAATTAGAAATGGTGTATTTTTTTGTTTTGAGTTTTCGTAAGGTGTTTAGTTGTGATATGTCATTATTTGGTGCGACATCTCCATATAACGCACAAAAAAATAAAATCTCATTTGTGAAAGGCGTGGTAGAGAAGAATGAGTGTATTTTCTAAATATCATAACTACATTGTAAATTTTCAATTTTCTGAATCAGACTGCGCAGTTTCTGGTATTGAACCTTCGTCAGTGACCCTGTTTTTTTGAATAATGTAATATTTGTTATGTTTTTATTTGTTCGATTGCGTCTATATGAAATTTTCTGTGCAATCACTGACCGTGGTATATATAAACTGATTTCTAATGCCACATGCACTCGCACTACACGTTAGACAGATCGCTTTAGCCCACTGATCTATCGTCAGGTCGAGTTTCGTTGTGATTAAAACTAGTTTTATTCAATACACGGTGTTTTTGTTCTTGCATATATAATCTCAGAAGTACAACTCCAACAACACAACAGTTCTATTTTTAGAAACTTACCTCACTCTAATGTCCACTGTTTTCCCATATGTTGTAAGTGATGCCATATCTATGATATATTCTTTGTATATTCGATAGATGGCGCTTACGTAGTTAGGGAAGAATTGCCAGAGTGCAAAGTTTGATTTTTGTTTGAGTTTTGAATTTTAACGTCTTTTTCAGACAATTGCAATTAATACTATAATTAATATGCAATTTTATTTAATTTTAATTGTGAAAGGCGTGGTATTCATTTCATTTAAGAAAACAGCCGATTGATTCAGTTATTTTTATTGATGAAATTCCACCAACAACGAAAAGTGACTAATTAAAACTTGATATCTCTTTTATTGAATTATTTGTCAATTAAATTTTAATACATTTGATTAAAAATCAATTGATTGGATTAAAAAGTGATCAATATTGTATACGTTCACAAAAAACCTTAAAAGGTGTTGTTGTCATACCAAATGTATTTTTTATAGCTTGAATTTTATGAAATTGATACAATTCTTGCTTAGTTAATATATTTATTTGCATTTATGTGAACAAATGCTCATAGAAATTAGTGTTCATTTTTCTATTGAAACGTACTGACTATGCGAAAAAAAATATTTTATTTTTTTTTTGCACAAATTAACTTTTTTCTTAAAATCAGAGTTGTTTTTAAATATAATTTTTAATTTATTTTCAGCATTTTTTTGTTTCAAAAAATGGTTACATTCTATTAAATAAAATTTATTTTTTTTAAATTACGTAATCAATTTTATGATAATGTTCTAGAATAAATAAATATTCAGATTTAAACTACTGAAATTAAATTATTTAACTTAATAAACTAATAAACCAAAATAGAATTTATACAAATATTATGTAAATTAATTTAAATATTTATTACTAATACAAATATATAAAAAAAAAAAACTACATACATACATATTATTGGGGGTATAACTTAAAAATGCGATATTCAGAATGGATGGAGTATCTTTTACAAATGTTTGGTGTCTTTAATAACTTATATGTCATTTGGAGGGTAAACATCTGCCATTTATTATCACTTACTGTTAGTCATTGAACGAAATAGTGTTTTTTGCTTCGAAAATGACGAATTTTGTGCCAACAAAACATCATTCGTGGGACATTTTGCAATTTGAACAAAAGTGCAGCTGAAGCAAATCGATCATCCTGAATATGTTCCATCGATTTAAACGTGCGGGAGGTGCGGATTTTGACACAGAAGTGCGGATTATGACACGGAAGACAAAGACCTACGCAGCCAAAAATAGTTCCATATATTATGAGCTCCGGAAATCGGGCCAGACGATCACAGGAGACCTGTACCAAACACAATTGATTTGAAAAACGACCGGAATATGCGACAAATTTACAAATTTTACAAAAATTTCACATTTTTAAGTTATACACCTAATATAAAAAACAAAAACAATATGGTAATATTATCTTGTTTTTTTATAAAATGCTTTTAAGCGATATTATACAAATATGTCAAGCAAGTTCAGAATTTGAGCAATTATTAAATTTATTCAATTCATTTTAAATTGACAGCTTTTCAAATTTTCAACAAAGCGATTTAATTGAAAAAAGTTTAAAAATATTGTTTTCTGTGTAGTGAGGACATTTCCAGGACTTCCCCATTAAGCCCAGCAAATGTCAAATATTATTGTTACCATTTTAGATTGTTAAGCATACAGTCGCTTACAAAAAAGCGAGAAAAATAAGTTATTCATGGTGAAAGAATATTTAAGTGGCTACTTTTAGATGAGAAACAAGTGGTTACTCTCAATGATAGAATTAGTAGTTACCTAAGAGCTATAAAATATTTGGTTGCCTTTACGTTCAGTTTTAAAAAGAACTCTTTCAAACCTCTATAATTATTTTTGCATTCAAAACAGTAGATTTATATAAAGGGTCCGCCAAATAACTTTTTTTTTTTGAACTCCTGAACCAATTGGACTTTGTATGGCGTCATACCAATGTCTTTATGCAATATTCGTCTCAATGATGTCTCCGAAATGTTCAATTGTTGAGAACGACGGTTAATTGATGTTGATGGCGCATCACGCACACTTTCTGCCACAGCTGCAATATTCTAGGGTATACGCACTGTTTTTGGCTTTTCACGCTTTGGTTTATCGATGAGGATGCCAGTTTCTTTCACTTTTTTCACAAGATAACGAACATACGGGCCATATTCGTTCAGCGGAAGGATAAAACTAAACTGTCAAATCAGACATGAGCTAAGTGTTACCATTCACGAAATACGCACTAGTTGAAAAAAAAACGTTAGATGGCGGACCCTTTAGATTGTTCATAAAATCAAGAGCAATGAAATTTCAAATTAGAGACTCTTTAAAAAACATCAGATTTTTTAAAAAAAAGCTTTAACTGGGAAAATGTATGTTTAAATATGTTTAAAACAAATTAATAAATACAATATTAGAATAAAAAATACGAAAGATATACTTATGTAACCAATTACCAGTAAGTCATTATTTTATATGTAAGTACTTCTTTTTATACTTTAAAGCAATGCAAGAGGTAATAGAATATCATTACTTGGTAATCCATACGGTATCAAGTTATTTTTTGACATGACTTTGTAAATTTGTCGGCAATACTTTGACGCAAACCCATTCCCAGTAAAGAAATGTTAGTGTTATTTTGAAGCAGGATAAAACAGTAAACGAATAATTTTCGTATAAAAATAAAGAAAAAAATGTTGAGCTTACTGCTTTCCCTTACAACGATTCAGGATGTGAGCAGCTTACGCTAATCTCTTATAAGGATGCAGGTTGTAATGCAGAATGTTTCATATCGTGGATTATAAACGATCTGTATCAGTTTTTCCTAATGATTTCCGATTGTGTTTGATGCTTTCGAGTCAATTAACTGTTTGTGAAGAGCTAGCACGTGGTGCAGTAAAAAAATCAAATTGTTGCATTAATATGTCTAAAATTTTAACAACAAAAAATTAATATCTGTAGAATTGTATGTAAAATAAATTATATAATACAATTTATATTATTACTTTTAATCGTATTAATATAGATATGAAATATAACTTTACTTAAAGCCATGTATACAAGCGCTAAAATCCGGGCTTTGGCGCAAAAATAATGCTTCCAAGTGGAAATTCGCCATATAAAAATAATGGCATGTATAAGCAGTTTTGTAAAGGATTTTTCTTGGCTTACTTCCTTACAAACCTGCTTGCAGGAAAGTAGCGATTTTTCTGGGATTTCTACACTTATTGAAATAAACCTATAAAAATAGCAGAAAAGCTATCAACATTTTTTTTAAATTATGTTACGGAAAATGTTCTGAAATTAGCAGTTTTTTTTGCTAAATTAGATAAGACAG
The DNA here is from genome assembly GCA_021234595.1 of Delia radicum. NCBI lineage: Eukaryota > Metazoa > Arthropoda > Insecta > Diptera > Anthomyiidae > Delia > Delia radicum. Next base: position 206,799,313 of record CM037851.1, read on the forward strand.
CTTGAATTTTAGTTAATTTAAAATATCAATTTACTCTGCTGAAATCAACAAAAAAGTTTACTGAAAAACTGTTATATCAACAAAATTATTGTGATATTTAAGTTACCCAGTAAAACTTTGGTAATGGGTGCGATACAGTAATACATTACCTTGTAATGTATACTGCATACATGTACCATTATTATCTAACAAAGGTAATGAGTTACGGATAATGGGTTGCATAATACATTACTTTGTAATGTGCACTCCTTACCTTCAGAATTATTTCGAAACATAAACTAATGGATTACCAATAATTGTGTACTCATGGATTAACTTGTAATGATACATCATTACATTTTACATTATATCAAAACATAAAATAATGACATACCGATCATCAATTACATAATGCATTAAAAATAAACGTAAAGTAATAATTAAAATATTTTTTGGAAAATCTATATTTAGATATATTACTTTGCGAACTTTTGTAAGCATGAGGGTAAGGTATATATTTTTAACATCACAAACGGAAAATCAACGCACAACAATTCATTTACATTTTAAGCAACTTATTATTGTATGTGACGATAGCTCAGTGGGTAGATTTCTCGCATAACAACCAAAAGACCCCAAGTTCGAATCCCAGCGAGATCAGGTTTTTTTATTTAATTAAAAAAATGTTTGCAATATTTTTTTTTTAATAATTTTTTTTTATGAAAATCTATTTATAGACCCATTACTTTTTCGAACCGGTAACCGTATAAGTAACCAGTTACTTAACCCCTATTAAGTAATGAGTCCACACATTACTTTTAGGCTCATCGCCTGTAAAATTCATCAGTGAAGTAAGGTTTATTGCAATGGGTGAAGCCCTATGGCGATACATTACTTTACTCATTATTTGGTAATGTGTGGTTTTGCTGGGTAAGCTTAGATGAATGCAAATAACAATCATCCTGCTATAAAATCAACATAAACAAATTTAAGTTTATAGTTAAATTAAAAAAAAACAACTTCAAAAATATACAGTAAAATTTTTGTTTATTTTAGCAAATTAATTTGTAGTTTTCAATAAACTAAAATTTTTTTTAAAGAAGCAACACTCAGGAAATTCTTCGTATTTATTAATGTGTTGCTTTCTTTAAAAAGGGGATAGTGGTGAAAGATGAAAAGTGGGAAAAGATGAAGGGCTTCTAACATGGCAACAATGTAAGATGATAAGTCTTAGAACAGTTGTTGCTAGCCAGATGAAGGAGAGATGGTGAACTTAGTGAAACATTTTTGGTTCATAGCCCGGATTCATTATTTTACTTCGGTGGGGTTAAGTGATATGGGAACACCGAATGTGGGTGCTGCGATAGATATGAGAGCTAGAAAGCTCATACATATTATTTTTCTAAATTGATGTTGTGTTGTCGTCACCCTGAATCGAACCCAGGACCATCTGTGTTACACCACATTAAACTGAAATTTAGTTCAAATATAACTAAAATATTGTATGTTAAAGAGATTTGTTTTTGCTGTTTTTAATCTTACTAGTATTTATCAAAAAAATCAGCTAATTTCAGCAGTTTTTCTGCAACATCATTTTAAATAAATTTTTAGTATCTGTTTATGCTATATATTAATGCTACACTGATAATAATTCAAGCGTAAAAATACAAAAAAAAATGTCAAAATAACCAAAAACTTTGTAAAATAAAAGAAAACTTGTTCATTTTACAAAAGATTGCGTTGTTTTGAGTGTACAGGCTTATATCTATTTCAGATGCAAAATATTTTCTGATTTTTATTTTTTAATGCAATTATTTTTTTATATCAATGCAATTAAAAATTCTTATGCAATTAAAAATTTTCACTCTTATCGGGATTTCTCCCATTTTTAATTGTTTGATATGAATGTCACAACATTTTTAAATTCTTATATTTAAATGGAATTTAAAAAAAAAAAATAATTTTAAATTTGCTCGAAAAAATTTAAACTTAGAGTTGCGGTCACAAAAATGTTAGTTCCTATAATGAATTTAGAAAGGCTGGGAAGTCTACCAGAATTATTTACGTATCAATACAAATGCTATATCCGCGAATAGAGTAATTTGATACACTCATAATAATCCATTCATAACAATACGAAAAAAATGTCAAAACAACGGAATATTTTGTAAAATTAATAAATTTTCGTGTATTTTACGAAAGATTTTGTTATTTTGACGTTTTTTTTTCGTATTTTTATGCATGTATTATTATGGGTGTGGTTATTTACCTGTAAATACATTTTTTAATCGGTCCAATACTTTTCCCTAAATTGCAAAATTTTTTTAAAATAGTAACATAAATAGTGGTACATACTTCTAATAATCTTATAAAGTCGAATAAACAAAGAAAATAAATGTTATGATTTTCTTTTCTATTACCAAATGCAAAGAAAACAACAAAATGTATTTTATTTCTATTCGCAAGAGGTCAACAATTTTTTGGTGAAAATCCAAAAAAATAGAACTGAAACCCGTTTCTGTGTCTAATGCTAGACCTCTAATATCGGTCAAAGTTCACTAAAGGACTCCGAAGGGGTTTTTAATAGTTTTTTTTTATGTAATATTTGTTAGTAAGTTTCTGCAAGCTGAATTTACGTTATAGTACAAGTAAGAAATAATTTTAAACTCTATATATAATTTTTCATCCAGAATTGATCCATCATTACAAAATTGATCAGAATTCACAATTTATGGGATTCCAAAAGCTCATAAACTCGATACTTGCCTGTTAATTTATAAAAAAAAATTAACTTGCCTCTAATGGGGTCAATTTTTTTAATCCACAATTACGCCATCTGAACTCAATGTAATTTAAAATTTATGTTGTAACATAAAGTAAAAAATCCGCAGATCCTAACTCATAAGCCATCATGAAATTTTTATTCACGACCCGGATGCCTGAGCGAATTTATTTAACAGGAAATGTCAATATATGGATTATTTATGAAATATACTCTTAACTGCTTTGTTCAAGGAGTTGCTCGAAATAACTAATTTCTAGTATAAATTTTGGAAATGTATGTATATATTATTAGTATTTACACCTTTGACATAAAATGACATATTTTTTTTTTTTTTAATTCTTCGAAAAATGCATGACTACTATTTTTATGACCGAAAAAATAAAATCGAAGTTATGCATATCATCGTAGGGTGTATTTACTAAAATACGCTCTCAAAATGGAAGTATTTTGGATAAAATAAAAATTAAATGTTCTAAAACGGAGATAAAATGGATATATGACACAACGTCAAAGAACAATGGTTAAAGCACTACTGACCTCAGCTGTACTTTAAGTTTAGCTTGAAAATTTTTTTTGCTTGAACTATTTAAAACGAAAATCTTAAAAATTTTATGAAAGCCTTGTTCACAAGGATCAATATTGATACTTAAATCTATTCTCCGACTTTAACTTCTATATGTTTTTTTTAACATTAAAAAAAACTGTTCTTTCGATCCCTGGTTTTTAATGCGCATTTTAGCTGCATTTTGTGTGTTTCTGTTTTCATTCATTCTTTGCGCTATCCTGCGGGAAACGAAGGGTCGATTGATCCAAAGTGAAAAATCTGTGATATATGATTTTGGGGGCACGTCACGAAACTGGTGAAACCAAAATTGTAGTGCACCAAAAAGTGTTAATTTTGGTGAAATGACCAATCACGTGACTTTAGTTATGGTGACAAAACATTCACATATATCAAGTAACTGGAGAAAAAGTAACATAACATCAAAGTGTACTGAAGCAACTATGGCAGTTCCAGTTGAAGTTATTACCGGTCATTGAACTGGTTCAAAACCATTACCAGTGGATGAAAACATGGCAATGAGTGCCAAAGGATTCAGTCACTTGACTGCTACACAGCAGACATAATACTGAAGGAATTTTATCTGTACCGACTATGTGACAGTTGAAATGAAGACTTAACACTCCACTGGTTTAAAAGAACTGAACACGGAACTGTGACCAGGGTTGCCAGATATGGCGATTTCTCGCCAAAAGTCGCGATCTTAAACTTAGTGCTCCACAGGTAGCAAATTGTCACCTCCTATGACAAGCCCATGTTAAAAGTACCGGTCACTTTCATATAACAGAACCGAAACTAGGACAGGTTCATACACACAAAGTTCTAGTCACATGACCATACGAGTGACTGGTTCATTTCCCGCAGGATAGTTTATTAGTTTTATGAAAATCCCTTAGCTTCATTAGACATATTTTATAATATTCGGACTTAAGGTTATTTTACAATAAACATTCTAGTTTGACTAAAGTATTTTTTTCAGAATGCAAAGAAGATTTCTTTTCTCTGTTACACACAAAACTTTTAAGGATATAAATTATCGTTTGTGTGATACCTTTGGCACTATGATTTTTTTTTTGTAAAATTTGTTCTCTTAGTTTTTTCTATCTCCAAAAAGGTTTCGTTCATACATCATGAAAGATGTTTGGCGCCAACAAATTTTGACTTGTATAAATGACTATTTCTCTATTGGTGTGTAACATTTTAGACGCATGTCGTGTGTATACGAGTATGTATGCATTTTAAAGGTGTTCTTAGTTTTTTTTTTTGTTAAATTTAATAGTGATTTTTTTAAATCTTTAAGATTTTACGCTTGCATTATTTGTGTTTTTTTAATGAAATGACACTTTTTGGAGAATTGACTAATTTTGAAATAATTAAGGGAATTTTCCCTATTGTAGCCTGTTGCCTAAAGTGGTCTTTTCGTTTTTTTTCATGTTGCTGGTGTCACTATTTTAAAAATGTTTCGACTTGAATGCACACGTTTTTTCATTTTGGTTTTATTGTGTTATTTTAAAAAATTCCAGTATAACCCGATTAAAAAAAATTGATATGAATTTTTATATAGACATCAATTTTTATGTAACTTTTATCCGAAATATGGACCCATATAATTGTATCTATTTGTATGTAATGTCCAGTACAATTTTATCCGAATTATGGTCCGATAGAAATGTATTAGATTGTATCAATTTTGTTTCTAATCAGTTTATATCTAAGCTGATACAAATATATACATACAGTTATATAAAAATAAGATACCCAAGTAAAAAAACTTTGATATAGTTATATACTTTTGTACTTTATGCATTATTTATAATGATATATTGCAAAATATATATTCATATAAAATCATATAAATTTATATCTCATATATTTATATATATATATATGTATATTAGACTGGTCGCATCTTGTATGGGATTTTTTTTTTTTTGAAATTTGATTGCTTGCGCTGCTTAAAATATGAGGTTTGGTGTAAGAAATCATGTCCTAATTTTTCAGCTCAATCCGACAGTGCCTAGTCGTGCCTAGTTGGGCCCAAAGTTTAGAAAACGGTATACAAGGCGAAAAAGTCACTTTTTTTTAGTTTTTGTAAAATTTTTTAAATGTCGTAAAAGTTTTTACTCAAGAAAGTAAACTAATCAAAATGAAGATATAATTATGTTTTTAAAAAGGTATAAAAACACAAAATCGGTTAAAAACTAGCCCAGTAATAAATAATGCCCCAGACCCCTAGTTGAAAAAACTTTAAAAATGTGTTGTGTTATTTTAACACAAGCATAATAAGTTTTTTCAACTATGGGTCTTTTTGACACCAAGATCATCTAAGGGCTAATTTAGTTTAATTTAGACATTTGCTTACTTTGGGGACTGTCCCAAAGTTTTCGAGCCTTTTCATACATCTAGCTTATTAGATGAGGACAATTTTTTCTATACACTGCATATTTCGGCGACAATTTTGGGCGTGTCCCTAAAGTATGCGCTGTGTATACATATATATATATATATATATATATATGTATGCGTAGCGCATACTTTAGGGACATGGCCAAAATTGTACCCGAAATATGCGGTGTATCGAAAAAAATGTCCTCATCTTAAACGCTAGATGTATGAAAAGGCGCGAAAACTTTGGGGACAGTCCCCAAAGTAAGCAAATGTCCCTAAACTATGCGGGGGAACGAATAAATGTCTATATATATATATATATGCACAGCGCATACTCTAGAGACATTTATTCGTTGCCCCGCATAGTTTAGGGACATTTGCTTACTTTGGGGACTGTCCCCAAAGTTTTCGCGCCTTTTCTAACATCTAGCGTATTAGATGAGGACAATTTTTTCTATACACTGCATATTTCGGGGACAATTTTGGGCGTGTCCCTAAAGTATGCGCTGTGCATACACATATATATAATTATATCTTTCTTTATATAGCACTTCATATAGTGCAATATGTAAAAATATATAACTATATATCGATCCGTGTATGATTACATATGTATGTCACATGCAATTGCATCATTTGTATGTAATTATATCTAATTGGATATTAAGGTATCACATTATATATAATTTGATATATTTGGATAAGGACAAAATTCGGATACAATTGTATCAAACTATATATAATTTCATCAAATTAGATCTAATTGTATCAAATAATGTCTAATTGTATTAGATTATATCTATATGATACAATTAGCTGTTCTCATGTTTCGGATATAATTATATATAATACGAAAATTCACAAAATATTTTTTTAAATGCCCGAGTAAATGTAATATTATATACTCTTGTATAAGGTGGCGCAAAAGTAATCCTCCTATCAGATAATGCTATACATAATAAATACATAATAAAAAAAAAACATCGGAAGGTTATTTTTGCGCCACCTTATATAATGTGATCCAATTTTCCTCAATTTAATACAGTTAAGTATTTGCCACTGTATTTTTTCGTAAAACGGACTATTCAATTGTATCTTACAATATGATATACCATACGTTATTAGACGGGCAATGTATAATTGGATTGACAGAATCAAATTAATATATGGTATTAAACAAAACAGTGGACCGTAGTCATAGTCCCGCACTAAAGTTGGCTTTTATAAAAGCGACTTTAAATTAAAAACCAGTTTTTAACTACTTTAAGCTAATATAATTATTGATTTTATATTAGCTCAACAAAAAAAAATAAAAAAGTTTATATTTTGTACAATTTTTCAACATGTTTCACAACACGAAAATATTAAAGATTTTATATGCGCTCAGGTAATTTTATAATTAAGGTCCACTTTAGGGTAGGTACATGTTTCCTAATGTGGACCTTTTGATTGTGGATTGATATACAACTTTTTTAAATTAGTTGCCACAAGAAAATGAGCTACAGTTTAAATATGCCCAAGGAGTTGGGCTGTAAGCTGATGTATTTGACTTTGGAATATTATACTTAGTTTTTCTTTTACATAGCCCAAATACCTGATTTAGGGCCACATTAGGGAATAACCTTAATATAATAATAGAGAATAATATAATGAAACATACTCAAAAAAAAAAGTTAATAAAGTCAGCAAAAAATGTTGCTGAATCAGCAAAATTTTAGATTCAGCAAAAGTTTTGCTAACACTTAGTCACTAAGTCTTAGTGGATCAAAAATTAAAAAACCATTTGATAAACCACTGAAAAAAACTTAAAAAAATTGTAGAAAAATTATACTTTAGTTAATTTATTTGCTGAAAATCATAAAACATATCTAAAAAAATATAAATAATTATATATAACACAAACAAAATTTTCTTTCAACTACTCACATCAATGGTTGTCTAAATGATGCTATCTTTTAAAGGAACGCAAATGCCGCAGATAATTATAGAAACGAAATGAAAAAATAACAAAATATAACATATAAAACCTTTTTTGCAATAAGAGAAAGGAAATATAAAAATACCTAAGATGTGTGTCTTTTTCTTTCGCTTCAGTCTGTCTACCTGCTGTATATTTGTTTGCAATTTGACCATATTATATTACACAAGGGAACAATGGTTCTGTTGATTACGAACTGAATATTGTTTTTAAGGTTATTTGGGACGCTGAATCCAAATCTGCACTTGGTTTTTTTCTATCAGCTCGACTTTTCGAGATATACCGTTATGTTCAAAATTAAGGCACTTCCGCTACATATATTGGAATAACTTGAAAACGGTTCACCATATTAAATTAAAAAAAAAAAACCGAAACTCGCAAACAATATTATCTTTAAGCCGTGCTTACATTGTTTTTAAATTTTCCAAGTAGTTTTAGAGATATCGTTCTAGTTTTGAAAAAAAAATTAAAATTTTTTTAAAAAAAAATTTTTTTTGTTCTTTAAAAATTCCTAAAAAATAAAAATGGGACAAAAATCACAGTTTTGGTCTAGAAACAGTTAGTTAAATATATTACGAATGAAATGAGCTTTATTTCATTGCAATCGGTGCACAACTTTTGATTTTGTTCACGATTTACTGAATTGATATAAATCGCGATTTCCATACAAAAATAACAACTTTTGATTTTGTTCATTTCTATCAGCTATACTTTTTAATTTAACACAAAAAGAGAATTTTAAAGAAAAATAAAAAATTTTAATACACAAATATTACAATGTAATTACAACTCATCGAAAAATTTTCTTCTATAAGATTTTCTTAAATAATGTTGTTTAGAGGTATTATTTTTAATGCTCCAGCAATAGTCCGCCATCATATGCTCTGTTACGGTAGTATGAAATTGTTGTTCCTTGGGTTAACAGATTTTTTTGCTTTAATCGAGAAGCAAGAATTTCAGATGCTTTTTTAGAGAGTCCAAGGTCTCTCACTAAATCACTAAGCTCCTCCTGATTAAATTGCTTGCGTTCAGAAGAAATATCTAAATGGAAGTCATCTGATCCACATTCAGAAATTGGTGAAGGAACATTTTGTCGTAAGTCGTGAAAATTGTGTGTAGATGTAGATGGTTGTGGTTCTGAATCCTCACTAGAGTACAGGACTGGTTGGGTAATAGACAACACGTTAGGATAAATCCATTTAGACCGGTTTGTTTTATTAATGCCTGTTATGTTGACAGCGCAAAAATAAAAATCATCATAATGATTCGAAGGTTCCCGCCAGATCATTGGTGTTTTATACTTGAACTGGGTCCGTTGCTTGTTTGCCCATAACCTTAAATACTCTACACAGTTTTTACATACAGTATTAGGAATCCAGTACTTGTCACGGGTTTCCATGGTAAATCCGAAGTAGTCAAAATAAATTTTTTTAATAAAATCTGACACACTTTTTCTATTTTTTATAAACGTGTATTCGCCACATATGTTACAAAAATAGTTGGGATTGATTTTACAGGTGTTTCTTGACGTAGTCATAGCCCAATTTTGACATATATTTCAAAGTAACACAGTTTTCAATAAATAAAACAAGGGATAAAAATCAAAAGTTTTTTGTGTTCACTGATGAAATGTTCTAGGTTAACATTTTTTAATATTTTTTGTCGTTATACTTTTCGCTTTCGTAAACACTTGTTGAATGAGAAAAATTGGTTGAATGAACCCATATAAATACTTCGTAGTTTTTTACTGAAGTACCTAGAAAAAATTATATCCACAATTTTATTGACAGTCACTTATGAATGAACACATGTGTTAAGGGGAATTTCTTTAAAAATTCATCCGTTACCAACGGTAAACCACACATCAATAAAAACAAGTGCACTTTTCTTTTTTCCCTTTAATTGACTGTGAACGGACTAGGTGTCATAAAGGAACAATAAAATTTATAGGCGTTATGAGTTTGCTACCGCAACCATAAAAATGAAATAATCTTTTTTTATTACTTAATTTTTTTAATTCTTAGAATCATAAAAAACTAACTTATTACATACAAACACTTACACATTAGAAAATGTTATTTTTGTATGGAAATCGCGATTTATATCAATTCAGTAAATCGTGAACAAAATCAAAAGTTGTGCACCGATTGCAATGAAATAAAGCTCATTTCATTCGAAATATATTTGACTAACTGTTTCTAGACCAAAACTGTGATTTTTGTCCCATTTTTATTTTTTAGGAATTTTTAAAGAACAAAAAATTTTTTTTTTTAAAAAAATTTTAATTTTTTTTTCAAAACTTGAACGATATATCTAAAACTACTTGGAAAATTTAAAAACAATGTAAGCACGGCTTAAAGAGAATATTGATTGCGAGTTTCGGTTTTTTTTTTAATTTAATATGGTGAACCGTTTTCAAGTTATTCCAATATATGTAGCGGAAGTGCCTTAATTTTGAACATAACGGTATATCTCGAAAAGTCGAGCTGATAGAGAAAACCAAGTGCAGATTTGAAATCAGCGACCTCAAATTAGTAAAAATTTGCTATAAATTTCAAATCAACACAAAAAAAGTTCAATTTTGTTCCCTTGTGTTATTAATCTATATAAAAATTTAGTTTACAAATACACATTTAGTCTTTATTAAATTTAAATATTTTATTTTGTATTTTATTTAATTAATAGACATTTACTTCCACAAACCGGTGAAATGCAAAATTTAAGTTGTTTCAAAACACAATTTTTTTAAATATGAGTTGTACTAGAGTTGTACTTTTAAGTATCATTTTCCTCGTCACTACTACATGCTGACATGCCGCGACATCTAATTCATTATGTGTATATCTTTCAATCTGGTTGTCGTCCACATTATTAATGTGGTAATTAGTACAATTTTTTAGCAAAATAAATTAGTAAAACATTAGTAAAATATTAGTAAAACATTAGTTCAAAACAGTTAAGTGCTGAATAAGTATAACTAAAATTTTAGCTGAAAACATAATTTTAGCAAACAATTTTCTGAAAAATATTATACCTGTTTTACAAGACGTTTTACTAACTTTTCTACTAAATTATTTTTTTGAGTGTATGAAAAAAAAACACAATTTTGGCAAACAATATTTATTTTTGGAAAGGTTGAGGTTAGGCAGAAGAATAAACGTTTTTTATCTCAAAATTATAAACACTATTAATTTTCAAATCAGACTGGACTAGTTTCTGCCTTTTTAATGGACAGGCGTTATCAGTGATTTTCCATTTAAATTGTATTATTATTTGTGTTCTATAGTTGTCAGATTGTCTCTATGTGATAAATTGCTACACAATCTGCCGGCTGTGAGAATCAAACCTGTGTTTCTTCAGACATTACAAACATAACAATACCAAGTCATGACCGCTTAGCGATCACACTCAAGTATGGCCCCGAATGTAATGCAGCTAAATTGCAGGTTTCTTTCCTATTAGCTTTTTCTGTTATTGTATATTATACTGAATGCTTACTAGGGAAATCTTTGTTTAAAATTATTTCTATTGCAATTAGGGAATGCATCCCGGTATATCCCGTCCCGGGACTCCCGGGAAACTAAGTATTTTTCTGTTCCCGGAATAACGGGAATTTGGCACGTGAATCCCGGGATTTTTAAGAATATATTTTCAAACAAAAAAGTTAAATATTCTACATTTTTAATGCAGCAATTATGAATTTAAACAAATTATTACATAAAAAAATTATAATAACTTCACCGCAACAGTTAACTCCACCGTTAATCTTAGACTTCCACCTTAATTTATACATTCAAAGTCGCTCTAGATCGATTCTAGCTAATATGTATTGCTATTATAAAAATTCAATCACCAAAGATTGCCTAAATGCCATTTTGGGCCGAACTCTTCAATCAGACTCAATTAATTTTACATCTTTTCTAGTTTCACAATTTTTCTTGAACTTATTTTCATTATTGTAGGCTTACGGGATCCCGGAAATTTCAAAAAAATCCCGATTTCCCGGTAAATGAAAAATTGCGCGATTTTGCATACCCTAATTACAATCTACGAAGAAATATGATTAGATTAGGCACAGAATTTGTGTATTTTTTAACAACCTGCCGTTCAAGTTCTCATTTGTAAGGCTGGTTACTATCCGGTTTCTGTACAGATATTATATAAAAAAAAAGCTTTAAGAATTTTTGTATTGAAATCTTTGATATATTTCAATTTGGATAATTGTCAGATATTTTTACCGAGATATATTTTTGTCTCAACCGAAATTTATAGATAAGTCTATAACCCTCCAATGAAAATGTTGTACAAAATGTTGGAAAATAGTTATAAAGTCATATTTATTATATTGAAAAAAAAAAAAACATTTAATTTACTCTTTTTATATCGGTCTTGATGTGGGCGTGGTAGGCAACTATCGTTGTAATGATAAGGTAGTGTTTGCCAACCATGCTTCAAATGTAATTGGCATCTTATACTGAAACTTTTCTATTGAACCTACTATCTAGAAAAAATTATTTGAGAATTATGTTTAAAATAAAATATGTATTTATATAAAGGGTCCGCCAAATAACTTTTTTTTTAACTCCTGAACCAATTGGACTTTGTATGGCGTCATACCAAGGTCTTTATGCAAAATTCGTCTCAATGATGTCTCCGAAATGTTTAATTGTTGAGAACGACGGTTAATTGATATTGATGGCGCTTCACGCACACTTTCTGCAGCGTACGCACTGTTTTTGGCTTTCCACGCTTTGGTTTATCGATGAGGATGCCAGTTTCTTTCACTTTTTTCACAAGATAACGAACATACGGACCATATTCGTTCAGCGGAAGGATAAAACTAATTATCTGTCAAATCAGACATGAGCTAAGTGTTACCATTCACGAAATAAAAAAAAAAAAACTTTAGATGGCGGACCCTATATTTAAAAGTCAATTAAAAGATTAATTGATTCAATTATTTATTTTGTTTAGAAACAAATTGAATTCAAATTAAATCTTTAATTTGATATTATAGGTTTATAATTTTTCCTGTGTATAGGTATAATTTCTTTGGAACAAATATGAAAACCGAGAATATTTGTATCCCACTTTTTAACCCTTAAACGTTAGGGGTTAGTAACATTAACAGATTTTTCGTTTAGTTTAACAGTTGTTAATTTTTGAGTGTAAACTACTTAATAGCAAACACATTTTTTAATTTATTTTTCACTTTTTTTGCTTATTTATGCAAATAATAACATTTAAACAAAATACGGACATACGGACAAGAGAGCGACAGACGGACATACAAACAATAAAGTTCGCGAAAAAGAAATAATAAATTAATAAATTACGATTTAACAAAAACAAGAAATTTTTTTTAAATTTTAAATAAAATAAAAATTTTTGTAGTCTAGTTGTTTTTGTAGTTAGTTGGTTAGTTAACTTACCAATGAAGCCTTACTATTAGATGTTAGTTTTTTTTTTGTTTTTTGTGGTTCTAATTTTTGTGTAGATGAGTTATAAAACAAACCCATTTTTATTTTTGTTGCAAAAAATCATACAAATATAATAAACAAAACAAACAAAAAACCTAAATCAGAAGAACTACTTCTGATGATAAGAATATTAAATTTTGTCTGCATTGAGTTTATGCTGAATATTTGTCAGCGAGCCGATAAGTGACGAGGTGGCCGAGTGGTTAAGGCGTTGGACTGCTAATCCAATGTGCTCTGCACGCGTGGGTTCGAATCCCATCCTCGTCGATCGTTTTTTTTTTTAATTTTTTGATATTTCATAATTTTTTTGAAATATTTTTTTATTTATTTTCACAATTGTAGGAATTATGCTTCATTGGCTACAGTTGTAATTTTTTGTAACTCAATTTTTTTTGGCTTGCATGCGTTTTCATAAATCAAATTCTTTAAAACTACAGAAAAAAACTACATCCCCGCGTAGAAAAGCGTTAACACACTCATAAAAATGGTTAGTTTCAAAATCATAAACAGGTTTCAATTTAGTTTAGCTAATTTCGTCTGCTATTATCGTTTAAATCAGCTATTTAGCTAAAGTTATTAGTTATCTCATTTTACCTCAAGAAAAATTTCCATCCGTATTTGAACTAATTTTGTGACCTAAAATTTAGTAGTTCGCGATTCTCAAATTTACAAATTTTGCCAGTTAATTTAAATCCAATTTAAAATCAATTTTTTGTGTCTCCGCTAGAGATGGCGTTATTTTCTCATATTTTTTATTTTATAATAATAAATAGTCTATATCTCGGAAACTAAGCGAGATATAGCAAAATGAAGTTTTCTTCAAAATGTGAATGGAAATTTCTTAAAATTAATGAAACTATTTCATTAGTCGTATGCATTTTTTAATAAATAATGTGAAATGTTTTAATGCAAAGTTTCAATGGACGAGTTCCAGTGACAATTCATAGATATAATGCAAGAAGGGTATTCATTAGGGCGGGTCGATTTAAAAATTGCACAACGTACAAGGAAAATCGTATTCTAGAGATCAAAATAAGAAACTTTGCCGAAGAAACCATACCTCTAAAACGAATGCTTATGTCCCGACTTTTGACCCGTAGGGTCAAATTTTCAAAAATCCCACTTTGACCCAATCGAATCCAACCCACTCGAATATAATTTATACATTAATCTGCTAGAGCGTCTTCTGGAGAAGAAATAGAGACCCTAATCTTGAAAAGACTAATCCTACTTTCTGAAATATCTCTATCCCGAGATTTTTACATTTTGCTATAAAAACACGGCTAAAAAGGCCCTCTTTCAACTTAAATTTTAACCCCTTAACGGTCACCTAGAATGATGATTTATGCATTAATCTGCTAGCGCGTCTTCCGGAAAAGAAGAAGCTCACATAATCTTCGAGAGATTCCTTCTACTTTCTGAAATATCAAAGTGGGCTTTTTCAAAATTTTACCCTACGGGTCAAAAGTCGGGACATCAGAATTCGTTTTAAAGGTATGGTTCCTTAGGCAAAGTTTCTTACTTCGATCACTAGAATACGAGTTTCCTTGTACGTTGAGCGATTTTTTTGCCTCCCTCGACCCACCCTAGTATTCATATTATTAGATTTTCATGTTAGCATTTAATGGTTATTTTCAATAGGTTTTGCTTTACGCTGAGCAACGTTTATTGCTCCAACTCTAGAATTTCAGTGCGAATATTCTGCTTAAGTTGCTGAACGTTTTGTGGTTTGTTGATGTAAATCATATAAAATCAGCATTTTTTTAAATTATTTTGTAATCAAAAAGTTGTCGCAGAATTGTCATTGTATCTCTCGCGGTATGAGCTGCACCTCCATCTTGCTGGAACCATATGTCAGGATTATTGAGAACTACCGCATTTAAAAAATTTTGCAACACTGTCCGATATGCTGCCCCGGAAAAAGTTTCTGGCTCCCCAGGTTCATTTTTGAAAAAAATATGGACAATATCTTCATTAGCCATAATTCCAAACCAAATCATGCATCTGAGAGGATGTAATTGTCACTGATGCACTGATCTAGGATTTTAGGTACGCCAAATTACCCAAAACTAAGCTTGTTCTCATGTTTCATTAAGAAGTTTCTGGTGTTCCATGTTTTATTAAAAGGGCGCTCATAAAATGCAGCTAAAAATTAAAAACATAAAAAGTAGAGAGAATTTCTTGGACGAAGTAAATATTTTCACCAAACCAATGGGTTTTCTTTACAATAAAAATGAAAAATTACTTAGACTTTATGAAAAAGTTTCATTATTTTTATGAAACTATTTTTAATGAAACTTTTTCATTCGTGGTACGAAATTTTTAATAAATAAAATGAAATTTTATATTAACTTTTATGAAAAACTGCATTAATTTAATAAGAAGTTTCAATTGGCGAGTTCCAGTGACACTTCACAGATATAATGCAAAAAGTCATTGATATCATGCAGATAATTCTCTCAGTGTAGAAAAAAATTTAACTTGGCATATATTTTTCAATAGCAACAGAATCTTACTCTTTTTGTCGGTTCAGCAAGGGTTTCAAATGTAAAAATTATTTTGACTAAATTAAAATTCTATAAAAATGTAAAAAAACAAATATTTTTTATAACAATTAAAAAAAAATACACACAGAGAAAAATTTAGCTATTTGCCAACTGAAATTTGGTTACTACGAAATTCAGTTAATACGAATTTAAGTCGGTTGGTACAACTCATCATTAGTTTTCATAACAAAGTTCAGTTAATTGAACTGAATTTTAGTTGCAGCAACCAAAATATTCAGTCATATAATGTAAATATCGTTGTTCTAACTGAATTTATAAGTTGTTATTATTAAAATACACTTTTCAATACGGTTGGCACTTCATTTCTCTGTGTGTATTTAAAATAAGGGGAAAATATGCAGAAATATGTCATAAAAAAGACAAAATATGCATAAAAAGTCAAAATTTCATTATTAAACACCATACGAAAAATCACAAAGCCACGTGGCTTTGGATGGAAAAAATAATGAGTCTAACATAAATAATAAAAAAAAACTAAATTTAATAAAAAAAATATTTTTTTTTTAATTTTTTATAATCAAATGTGTCGGCACTGGTTCCGAAGCTGGGTTGTCTGCCAACCGCTCTACCATCTGAGCTATCGCTACAAAAGCTTTTGTTACCAAATAAGTAGTTACACACTGCATTGCAAAACTATAGTTACACATTAATTTTACTAAATTTCGTAAGTTAAAAAGAAGTGGAAGAATTTAACTGGCATACAAGTAAAACCAATGGACAATTAATAATATTTAATAAAAAAAAAAAATCGCAATGAAACTGAAAATTATTCAAGTTCGAGGCCATACTCTATATTTATTTATTATGATATTGCCCTAACAAATAATCTATTGAGCTTTTTGTTTTAAAATTTATTAATTGACCACTTTCAGGAATGTGTTGATAGATCTATTTCGGGAATTTTCTAGGTTCGCATCATCAGAACACGTTTTGAAAGAAGTGACAATCACATGCAAACATCAATCATTAATATAACCTAATTATCCCACTAAATGAGAACCAATATATGAGCTTTAAGTTAAAGATAATCACCATTGATCAAATATAAATTGAAAACTTGTTGTTTGTTATGTGCAAAAAGTCGGTAGTGAAAGGGTCTTTAATTTTGTAAAAGCAGATAGTTTGTCAATATGACAACATTTCATTAGAAAATTAGCAACTAAAACATTTATACTGTGTACAATTTAAATCCATTAAAATCCTAGATAAAATATTTTGTAAAAACTATTCTCACAAATGTGTTTAAAACTAATGCCTTTTATGGAGGCTCTAACTTTTCTAAAACTTCGGGTTCTGATGAGATCTTTCGCCAGATCGAAATACTAGTATCAACCTAGCTAATATGTTTGATTTGCTTTATTTTTGTAAATATACGGAGGTTGAAAGCTCGTTATAAATTGAAAATAACATAAAAATAATCTCGATGTGTATAAAAACAAAAAACTAATATAACTGTAAAAAATATTACTTGAGCCAGAGTACAAACTAAAAATTTTTTATATAAATAGAACATTTGTGGTCTTCAAAGTTTAGTAACGTCATGATGCTTGTTAGGAAAAGAACTAACCACGTGCTTGATTACTAAGAAGACAAGAATGGAGCAAAATTGATTATTAATAGGTTTTTTGTTAAAGTTCTGCCTTTTATGGAGGCTCTAACTTTTCTAAAACTTCGGGTTCTGATGAGATCTTTAGCCAGATCGAAATACTAGTATCAGCCTAGCTAATATGTTTGATTTGCTTTATTTTTGTAAATATACGGAGGTTGAAAGCTCGTTATAAATTGAAAATAACATAAAAATAATCTCGATGTGTATAAAAACAAAAAACTAATATAACTGTAAAAAATATTACTTGAGCCAGAGTACAAACTAAAAATTTTTTATATAAATAGAACATTTGTGGTCTTCAAAGTTTAGTAACGTCATGATGCTTGTTAGGAAAAGACCTAACCACGTGCTTGATTACTAAGAAGACAAGAATGGAGCAAAATTGATTATTAATAGGTTTTTTGTTAAAGTTCTGCCTTTTATGGAGGCTCTAACTTTTCTAAAACTTCGGGTTCTGATGAGATCTTTAGCCAGATCGAAATACTAGTATCAACCTAGCTAATATGTTTGATTTGCTTTATTTTTGTAAATATACGGAGGTTGAAAGCTCGTTATAAATTTAAAAAAAAAAAAAAAAAAAAAAAAAAAATGACTTTTAAATTTGTTTTTCTAACGTTTTGATAACGCTATAAAATATAACCCTAAAACGGTAAATCGTGGCTATCATTTGGGTCGTTTTCACAACGCTCGTAATTTGTAAACATGAATGCTATACGAACGTTTTTTTTTTTTTTTTTTGAGAATCACAAGAGCAGTTCAAAATTTATAGTGGCAACGCTTTGAGAACGATATAAAATAACATTCCCACACCGCAAAACATGGCTATCATTTAGGTCGTTTTCAAATCGCTTTAAACCTGTAAATCGGAATGTTCTGAAAACACTACAACACCTTTCTGAGTGCTTGTAAAACGCTTTCACGATTGTATTTTTCTGCCAGGGAACGTTTCTTCTAAACTTTAATCATACAACATTGATTAGTGCCACCACTTATTTCATTAAACTTGTAATACCACTTATTTGAGTGTGGCCTTTGTTGGCAATGTAACCAAATCGATGACAAATTTCCATATTACAAAAGCTCTTGCCACAATTGCAAATCACAACCACCACAAATTCTTTTCTCACCCCAGCCTCGAAACAATCCCCCAACAACAATTTACATATGAGTGTAAAGTTTATGCAATGAAAGAAAATCCATAGACTAAATTGAATTGTGAAAGCGATATAAAAAATATAAATCTTGTCGCAGGATAAAAAAATAATATCAAAATTGAAATGAAATTCACTAAAAAGTTAAACTATTTGGAACTAAAAAGAATATAAAATAAGACGGGTATAAATAGGGAAAAGAATAGAAAAAAACGAAATAACGATGAAATTGAAATCCTTTATCGTTGTTTGACATTTGGCAGCCAAAAAATGTGAATGTGAACTTTGAATGTTATGGATTTTCTTCATACAAGTATGGATCATTTATGACTTATGTGGCTATACAACATTCGGCTCATATGTATTCATGGTTATAATGAGTATCATCATCATTTGAATGATATAGTACAAGGATATGATATTACATACTCACACACACACACACACACGCACATACAAACAGGTCCTTTAATAGAGTATGTATGCAAATTTAAGCAAATATATACATATATATTTCGACGATTACTTTATTGGTATGGTTGAATGAATATATGGTTGGTTGATTGGTTGTGTGGTTGTGTATATGATTTTTCTAGGATTTTCGATGATATGAGTAAGTAATTTAGAAAATAAATTTCATTTGCATATGTATTTATTATTATTTCTTTAACCCCATTCAATATACTTTAATGCATTCTATAGAGTTAATCAGGAGGACATACATGTAAATTTCTATTCAGTTGTTATCTTCGAATGAAATTTTTAATTTTAAAGTTAGATTAAGACTCAGAATTACATGTGTTAAATCTACACTCATAGAAATATATGCTACGAAAAATAAGTTAAAAATTACGTTGCAGAAAAAAATGCTAACATTAATATTTGCTTAATATTTACTCAATTCTTCTTATTTTAAACGAGCTTAAGATCATTTATTTATTAATTATAATTATTTATTTCCAATATTTCGTCTCCTCATTGGGTGACTTCTTCAGGGAACAGTTATTACAATTTAATTGAAAAACTTGTTTTTATAATTAAAAACATATGTATATTAGAGCGACTCAAGTTGTATGGAAGCGAAATTCGTGCAAGGTGTACCCCCCTCAAAATAAACATTCGTATTTGTTATGATGACATTTAAAATATTTCGGCTCCAGCTTTGACCTCTCGTGAGCTGGACCATTTTGAAAATGGGTCTATTTTTGCAT
This sequence comes from Delia radicum, assembly GCA_021234595.1. NCBI lineage: Eukaryota > Metazoa > Arthropoda > Insecta > Diptera > Anthomyiidae > Delia > Delia radicum. The sequence continues at coordinate 206,819,023 of CM037851.1, forward strand.
GTTTTGTTAATTTGAGAATCTGTTTCCTTACCAACATATACAAAATGGGTATCATAAGAAAGGCTTTTTAAGGCGCGTCCAACTGTATATACAATTTGTCCAAGGACGATCATCCATGTCCTTTTTTTAAGGATATTCTGTAAAAAAAAAACGGTTTTTGAATTTTGTTGTTCCGGGTTGTTTGTAATAAAAATGCCAAATTAACATATTTTAATCTTTAGTCGATTTAATTAAATACGGGTCTCAGCTTTTTTTGAAATTCGTGCTAGTTCGCGTTTTGACAAAAATGCAATGGGTGGTAACTCTTCGTTTTAAATAGGACAATATGGGTATAATTTTTTTTCTTTTGCCAAGTACATCATCTTTGTATGTAAATAATTTAGATTTTTGCAAATTAGATGCATTTTACACGGTGCTCTGGAATATATATAAATGCAATTTTGTGGCAACTCTAATATGATAGCTTATTTAGTTTCTAGATCATGTATGGATGAAAATAGGACTAAAGAAAGAAAAAAAAAAGTGGCATATTCTTTTTTTAATTTGCGAAAAAAATATGCCGCCAAAAAGTCGTGGATCATTTTTTTTTTTTTTTTTTTGGTCTTATTTTCATCCATACATGATCTAAAAACTAAGTCCGCTATCATATCAGAGTTACCACAAAATTGCATTTTTATATATTCCAGAGCACCGTGTAAAATACATCTAATTTGCAAAAATCTAAATTATTTACATACAAAGATGATGTACTTGGCAAAAGAAAAAATTTGATACCCATATTGCCCTATTTAAAACGAAGAGTTACCACCCCATTGCATTTTTGTCAAAACGTAAACTAGTATGAATTTCAAAAAAAGCTGAGACCCGTACTTAATTAAATCGACTAAAGATTAAAATATGTTAATTTGGCATTTTTATTACAAACAACCCCGAACAAAAAATTCAAAAACCGTTTTTTTTTACAGCATACCCTTAAAAAAAGGACATGGATGATCGTCCTTGGACAAATTGTATATACAGTTGGATGCGCCTTAAAAAAACCTTTCTTATGATACCCATATTGTATATGCTGGTAAGGAAACAGATTCTCAAATTAACAAAACATGCAAAAATAGACCCATTTTCAAAATGGTCCAGCTCACGAGATGTCAAAGCTGGAGCCGAAATATTTTAAAGGTCATCTTAAAAAAGTCCAAGGTTCATTTTTAGGAGGGTACATTGAGCACTTTTTTTGGTGAGTCGCTCTAATGTATATAAGTTTTTAATTATAAAAACAAGTTTTTCAATCAAATTGTAATAATTGTTCCCTGAAGAAGTCACCCAATGTGAAGACGAAATATTGGAAATAAATAATTATACTTAATAAATAAATGATCTTAAGCTCGTTTAAAATAAGAAGAATTAAATAAAAGAAGATCAAAGAAAACTTAACACTTTTAATATTTAATCATTATTGACAGAGTATTCCTTTTTCGACCCAGTACTTTTAAACGGCTATATTTGTTTTTTTTTTTACTGGCTACAGATAAGTAAGCTATTTAAAAATCTTAAAATTATTCAACAACTTGCCTAGAGTCGGGAATAAAAATTTTTTTGGAAATCTGTTATCCAGAATTGCCAAATAAATACAATGCCCTAAAAAATGTACAGCTAAAATCGCAAACAAGAGTACCAACTTTTGATCCTAAATATTTCAGCCAAGCTGATTTTGTTTACTTATAAGCCAGATTTTTCGTAAATTTGCATAAAAAATTTGCATGTTTTAAAGCAGTTTTTATACATATAATGTTAAAATCAAACATTTTATCTTAGTGTTTTATGCTAAATACATAAAAGATCTTCATTAACAATCGGCTATCAAATTTAGTAAATAAGTGTGCAGGATTAAACATCTCATGCCCGATGTTGACTATAGGCAACTTTACTGCTAATGATATCTTAGCACAAGCTATAATTGATGTATTCTTTTGTTTTAGTAGTTTGGTAAGCAACTATTGACGTTTTTAGAATTGAAATCAAAACAACCCAGCAAAACCACACATTACCAAATAATGGGTAAAGTAATGTATAGCCATAAGGATCGACGCTTTACAATACACCTTACTTTACTGATGAATTTTGCAGGCGATGAGACTAAAAGTAATGGGTGGACCCATTACCTTGTAGGGGGTAAAGTAACTGGTTACTTATATGGTTATATGGCGAGAAAAAGTGATTTGTCTATAAATAGATTTTTATAAAAAATATTTTTTAAAAAAAAAATTATTAAACATATTTTTTGTAAATTAAATGAATAATGTGGTCACACTTTGATTCGAACTTGGGGTCTCTGCTTTTTAACGATTAGTTAGGCGAGAACTCTACCAACTGAGCTACCGATACATATAATATTTAATTACTTAAAATGTAAATGAATATACACCTTACCCTCATGCATACAAAGAATCACAAAATAATGTATCTATAAATAAATTTTCTAAAAGATATTTTAATAATTACTTTACGTTTATAATTCATACACTATGTAATTGATGATCGGTAAGTAATTTGTTTATGTTTCGAAGTAATGTAAAAGGTAATGAGGTATCCATATCCATAAGTGTTTATTTATCGGTAACGCGTTACTTTATGTTTTAAAAGAATATTGAATGTAAGGAGTATACATTACAATGTAATACATTATGTAACCCATTATCGGTAACTCATTACCTTTTGTTGGAAAATAATTATACAGATAAGGAGTACACAGTAATTATACAGATAAGGAGTACACACACATTAATTTATCGCACCCATTACCAAAGTTTTCCTGGGAAACCACTAACATTTTACGGTTACATTTTTATTTATTTTGAATAATGTGCGGTTGCATCGCCGATAAATATCACAGAAAAAACTCAAAACGTGTTTTAATTAAAAAATTTATTGAATCAATTAATATTTTAATTGATTTTGCACCTATCACGCCAATGGTAATATCAATTAAAACTTTTATTGAAAATAAATGATACTCACAAAAAAAAGTGTGTGAACAATACGTTGGTATGTGTGTTTTTGTTAATGCTGAGTCCGTTTGTATGTTTGTGCGTGTGCTTGTTTTGTTTGTAAACTTCAAATTCATTGGTATTCTCCACTGAAAATTTTATATTTAAGTGTACAGTGTATGAAGGGATAATTTGAGAATTACGTCTATAATAAAATATGTATTTATATATTTAAAAGTACATTAAAATATTAATTGATTCAATTAAATACTTGTTAAGAAACAAATTTAATTCAAATCAAATCTTTAATTAGATTTTTTTTTTGTGTAGTGTACTATTAATCATTAAAAACATTTATATATTTTTAATTTTCTTAATCTCCAAAATCGTATAGTCCGTTCAATACCTGCAGCTTGTTTAAGTTTAAACTTTAGGTTCAAATATCTTCGCTAGATGATGCTGCAAAGCCATTAAAATAACACAAAATATGTCTGTGCCATAGATCATTGTGCACACAAAGTTTGATCGAAAAATTCCCAGCCATTAAATGTTGGGGCCGAAAGGTTTAACAAGTAAATCCGAGTTTTTTCTTAGTTTTTACTATATCTTACTTTTTTTGAACACTTTATCATCCCATTTCGGAATAGATCATAGCATTTTTGTACATAACCAAAAGACAAATCAGACTAATTATTTCGTGTAAAAAAGAAGAAAGAAATAAAGTGCGAATCATAAATATTGTTTCTTAAAAAAAGCATGAAAACCCCAAATAACGAAAATAGGGTTATTTGTACACAAAATCTTAAATCTTAAACGTCAAATTCGGTCGCTATTTATCCCATCTAGGGCATTTCCAAATTTTAAGGCAATCAAAGGCAACCCACTAGCACTGGTACCGTGAAATAACTCCCAAATGAAATAACTCCAAAAAAAATGAAATAACTCCAAAAAAAATGAAATAACCCAAAAATTTTCCATATAAATTGGGATTTATTTCATTATGAAATAACTCCCAATGCGTTAGGACTTATTTCACAATCTTTTGTTAGAAATTATTTCATTATGAAATAACTCCCAAATGAAATAATTCCCAACCAGGTTTTGTTGGGAGTTATTTCACTCCTTTTTGCATTGGCAGTTATTTCACTTTTTTGGGACTTATTTCATTTTCATTTTTAAATGTGATTTTATCGTTGGGAGTTATTTCATTTTTGTTGTGAGTTATTTTATTTCTATTAAAATTACATTTTGGTAAATTATATGCAATTGTAACGGTTCTTTAAATTGTCGTAAAGTAAATAATAGCAATACAATTAGTTATTTTACCAAAAGGAACGCAGTTCTTGCTAGAATTTTGGTAAGTAAAGATCGGTAATAAAATGATTAAAAATAATGGCAAATCTTGCATTTTAAATAATGAGTGGCAAAAGAAGAAATAGTAAAGTGTTATACGTAAAAGTCGAAAATCAAATTTATTTAAAAATTCGGAAGCTGGAGGAAGAAAATATTATACGTGTTACGAAGAAAACGTGTTACGACATAAGGTCCATGGACAAGAAAAAGAAAAGGTCCATGGACAAGAAAAAGAAAAGGTCCATGGACAAGAAAAAGAAAAGAAAGAAACCCCTAAAAAAAAAAAAAAAAAACAAGTTTTTCTGTGTGGCGGCCTTCGGCCGCTGTTAGGGGTTTTTTCCTCCGTAGAACGTGCAACATTTGAAAGGGACATAATATCCAAAAAAAATAATTTTCCAAATTGTCATAAAGTCCATGTACATTTAGACACTTTTCGAGTGACATAACGTCCATGGACATTATGTCATTGGACGTTATGACATGCCACCTCTGGAAAGCGGTGCGTACGATTCGCGTCCTGCTGCGCTGCCGCGTTTCGCGTAAGGGGTGCCAACGTGTTTCGCGTCCTATAGGCGCGGCCACGGCCGCGAATCGCACGTACGGCGGCGCCTCCCCCCCCCCCCATTAAATTACATTAAATTCTATCTTTATAATATGTTTAATATTATGTACATTTTTACATTTATTCGAATTCGATGTTTTTGAATTGGGAATTATTTCATTTTTTTTGGGACTTTTTTCATTGGGAGTTGTTTTATTCTTTGTTGGGAGTTATTTTATTACTATGAAACAACTCCCACATGTTGGGGCTTATTTCATTTTTCGTTGGAGGTTATTTCATTTATTAAAATTGGAACTCATTTAATTTTTTTTGGGACTTATTTCATTGGGAGTTATTTCATTGGGACTTATTTCATTTGGGAGTTATTTCACGGTACCAGCACTGCTTCCTTGTTAGTTCTAAAAATATCTTTACTCGTACTTAAGTACAAGAAGTGAATCCTAGAAAACAATGCTAATGTCCGCAAAATCTTTTGCTCAAAATCCACGAGCTCATTTTTAGCAACAAAACTAGTTGATTCAGAAAAAGTTTTGTTAACACTTAGTTGATTAAAAACTAAAAAATCGTTGCTAAAAGTTAAAAATTTTTTTGCTGAATGTTAGTAGACTAAAAAAACTCAAAATTGTTCTAGAAAAATTATACTTTAGTTGATTTATTTGATGAAAATCCTAAACATTTTTTTTTGTGAATATTTTAAATATAATTTGCAATTAGTTACAAAATATAAATATGTTCATACTTTCACATTGACGACATGAATTAATGTGTTATCTGAAAATGTATAGAAATATTTACATATAACATAAACACACTTATCTTTCAACTACTAACATCAATGATTGTCTAAAAGATGTCATCTTTTTAACGAAACGAAGAAATAACAAAATATGACATACACAACCCTTTTTTGCAATAAGAAAAAGGAAACATAAAAAAAATACCTAAGATGTATGTCCATGTCTTTCGTTTTAGTCTCTCTACCTGAACGTATATTTGTTTGCAATTTCAAATTGACCACACTATATTAATATTCATTATAAACATTTAGATTCCAAATACTCATTTAATATATATAAAATATAAATACTTTTTGTCTTTTATTTATTTATTTATTTATTTTTATTAATATTATATAATACAATAAATGACACTTGATGAGAGTGCTAGCAACTATGGCCTTCGACTCGTGTCTTTTATTTTATTAATAGGCAATTACTTTCACAATCCACAATTTTATTTCATGTATGAAAACCTGATACAAAAATCTTCCATGGTTGATTTTTTGGTTGTAGAGTTGTACTTTTTAGTACAATTTTCCTCTTCTCTACTACATCTTCATATGCCCGCGACATCTACTTCATGCTGTGTCTATTTTTCAACCTGGTTGTCGTCCATACTAAAAATGTGCTTATCAACACAATTTTTTAGCAAACTAAATTAGTAAAATATTAGTATGACACAACATAGTGTAACTAAAATTTTATCTGAAAACATAATTTTAGCTAAAAATTTGCTGTAAAATAGTATACTTGATGTACAAGACGTTTTCCTAACTTTTCTACTAACTTATTTTTTGAATGTGCTAACGTGTGCTAGTGTTTTAAATTGTCAAGATCTTTTTTCAAAATCATGATTTGTTTTGTTGAATGTCAAGCATTTTGCAAATTTGAATCTGGCAACCCTAGGTTCGTTGCAGCATGTAGTAATGTGAAGATGTAAAAACCATGATGTTAGTGCTCCTCTTTAGTTTCTACGCTGTGACGTTAAATATGCCAAGTTGAGAAGGCTTTTGGCGTTTTAATAGTGTAATTAATAATTGTGTTTTAGTATTGGTACTTTTAGTTTTCAAATTAATCCCACAATTCATGAAATTTTGAGATGTTAGGGCCAGAATTTATATAATTTTTATTAATTTTTAAAATTACTCTTATTCGTGATTCTTTCGATTAGTCAAGCAATTAAAAAAAAACTAATCGTTTGATCGTTCGTTCAATTTTTTCTTGATCTTTTGTTCGATCAAAATAAAAACCGAAATAAATAACAGCTCTATCATACACCAAACATTTTAGGCGATTTCTTTTATACTGAAAAAGTTATACCCAAAGAGTTGAAAATTTTTTAAAAGATACAAGCTAAATTAGGGTTGAGCATTTTTTAATTCAGTAGAGCACATTAACAAATTCATTGCCTCAAAAATTCTAATGCCATCAAAAATATTATATATTTGTTCTTAAAATGTTTTAAATAATAAATGACATGGAATCGTAAGGTTCCGTAGATTTTCTCATATATACATACATATTTATATATATACTCAGGGAACTTCTGCTTTAAAAATATGTAGTTGTTTGGGTTGTAATACAGTTTCTTTATTTTTAATGTAAATTTCATTCATTTATAAACAAATTAAATTTTTTACTAACCTTGTAGTTCATTTAAAAAAACAAACCACATCAAATGACTGTTTTATGATTTTACATTAATTGTTTACAGTTGTTTTTTGTTATTTAAAAAATAAAAAAATATATATATTTGTTTATTTTTTAGTTGAATTTAGTGAAATGTAAGTCGTCCTTTCTTTCAGTGAAATTTAATTTGCTTTTAACTACATTTGCAGTGGTCTTTACCTACCTAGTATTCTAAGTGTATATATATATATATATATATATTTTTTTTTTTAAATATGAAGCAACAATTTTTGTGATCAGCAGTTAATGGGTTAATATCTACAGAAGAGAGTTTTTTTTCGTCTAATAATATTTAAATATTTTAAAATTTTTATATATTGTGACGTTTTTATAAGTACTTCCTTATATATTTTTTTATATCCTATAATTTTTTTCTCGTAAAATTGCTTATCAATCGCTTTCAAAACGTTTACATTATTAAATTTAATTTTAAATTATTATTGTCCGGGAGTCCGACTATAACTTAAGTTTATATGTCATTTTTATTAGATTTTCTTTTAAGAGATGTGTCATAATCGTAAAGCACACACACAGTCAAGCGTGCAACAAACACTCATACCATTTGCTACTATTTTTAGCACTACACTATAATTTCCGCTTCCGATAAACCAACTATATTTAAGGATTATTCTAAATGCGTGTGTGTGTGAAAAAATTCATCACTTAAATTTTTTACTTTTCTTTAATAAATATAAAAAAAAATCTACTATATTTCACTATCAGTATGACGATTGCATCCAACAGAAATGCTATAAAACACTATTGTAATCTTCTTCTTATATAGATTCTGTATAGTTTATATCCTTTATACTATTTTTCCTGCAAACATAATAATACAGTTTGAATGAGTGTATTGCATGGTTTGACAGTTTGATCAAAATAAAATTTATCACATATTTTTTTATTTATATTTGCATTAGTATGCATTTATATTACTTCAAACATATGTATGCGTTTTTATTGCAATTCAATATATTGTATTATATTCCACGTATGATGCAATTGTATGCATCATTTAATCCTTTTTTCGAGTATGTTTTTAAATATTTATTAATTCATGTGAAAATAATAAACAAGTACTTTTACGTTCACATACACTCACAGTATTATATCGTTAAAAACTATCTAAAATTCCTAATAAATTAATTTAAAACACAATTTACTAATATTTATGACACAGCGCTACAAAATTGACCCATTAAATCGAAAACAAGATTACCGACCATTGATTCTAAATATCTCGGACGTGCTGATTTTAATGACGTACCCGAGGGAAAAATTTTAATATGGAGTCTAATATAAGTTGATAAGTTCTCATATATAAGCATATACAAATTGATCCGAAAAATGTATGTAGATGACACATTTTTCGGATCAATTTGTATGTGCTTATATATGAGAACTTATCAAATTATCTAATTATATCAAATTAGGTATAATTTGATATAATTTTATCCGAGATTGGTGAATATCAGAGACATTAAATTATATCTAATTGGATCAAAATATATCTGATTTAATATAATTTTAGCCGATAGAAGGTATACTTTTGGTGACTTGAAGTTATGCTTAAAAGTATTCAAGTTGAAAATTAAAAATTCTAGAAATCAATCATTTTAAGGCCAGATTTGGATTCACTCTCCGACATCAGGCGTTCGGGCTATATTAACGAGAAAGGTGTATTTTTTGATCAAAATGCTGCGATTTTTGACCTTCCTGGAAATACATTTTTAATAATACTTGGAACGTCACGGTCTTACCATTTTTTTCAGTTTTTCAATTTTTAAGATTACTTTTTTCCTTACGACATTATTGTAAATTGAAATTGAGGTTGTAACAGCAATTTTAAAGTCCCGCAATGCAAAATTTTAAAAAATTCGAATTTATTATCAAGTTCAATTGACGATAATGTCGTAAGGAAACAAATTATCTTTAAAATTGAAAAACTGAAAAAAATGCTAAGAGTAGTTTGTTCAGGTGAAGTTCCAAGTATTATGAAAAATGTATTTCCAGGAAGGTCAAAAATCGGAGCATTTTGATCAAAAAATACACTTTTCTCTTTAATATAGCTCGAACGCCTGATGTCAGCGAGTGAATCTAAGGCCAGATTTGGATTCAGCGTACCTTGTACCATTAGAAAAGTATAATTTAGTTCTAGTGTCAAAAATTTTTCGACCTAAACCTTTAGGTGTAAAAAGAACTTACATGTACTCACAAGTGCTCCCCACTGTAACTATTTTTAACCGGGAATATACATTTAATGCTTATTAATTAAAATACTTTATTTTCTTTTTAATGTAATTAATATACAATTCTTTAACAAGCGGGTGACAACATACAATTTAAGTTGTTTTAATCCACAATTTTGTTTTATGTATGAAAAACAGATACAAAAATAATCCATGGTTGATTTTTTGTATGTCTTATAAGAGTTGTACTTTTAAGTATAAATTTCCTCTTCTCTAATACATCTTGACATGCCGTAACATTAATGTGCCACACTATTAATGTGCTTATCAGCTCAATTTTTCTTTTTAGCAAAATAAATTAGTAAAACATTAGTAAAATATTAGTAAAACATTAGTTCAAAACAGGTAAGAGCTGTATAAGTATAACTAAAATTTTAGCTGAAAATATAATTTTAGCAAAAAAATTTCTAAAAAATAAATCAAGTAGATTCACAAGACGTTTTACTAACTTCTACACTAGCTTATTTTTTGAGTGTACCATTTATATTAGGGTCTTCTGAAATATTTATTAAACTACTATATTTTTGTCATATTTCAACTTTAGTGGAAAATAATTTCTAGGAACAAAAGAGAACAAGAAAAGTGAACCAATCGGATAAATGTGAAAGTTTCCTCTTTTACTCTATATTTACTTTTGCACACGTGACGACCAGTGAGTAGAACACTTTTTAAATTTTAATGAAATTACTGAAAAAAATTTCAAATTACGATAATTTTAACAGCCCTTTAAGTTTAATTTGTGCTTTAGGTATTTGATAGCATAGTATTTTATAACAAGCCAGTTGTGCGTGTTATTTTACGCATTATTTGTTAATTAAAAATAGTGACTTTCCGATCATTTGTTAAATATGCGTTATTTTCAAAAGGAATGCAATTACTTAACACTTTTTGTGAATAAATTTTCTGATACCTGAATTAATGTTTTTCTTACACACAAGGAACTTCTGCCTTAAAAATATGTAGTTGTTTTGGTTATACAATTTCTTTATTTTTAATGTAAATGTCAGTCATTTGTAGAACAAATTAAATTTTTTACTAAACTTGTAGTTCATTTCAAAAAACAAACCACTTTAAATGACTGTATTATGATTTTTTTATTAATTAATAATCATATAATTACAAATTATATCCTATTACCCTAACCGAGCACTAGCTACTATGGCCTTCGGCGATTTGTAGCGAAAACAGACCAGTGCATCTGGTGGGAATCGAACCCACAACTCCCGCACAGATAAGCCAGCAGGCTACCAACTAGCCTACCGGGGCACGTGTTATGATTTTACATTCACTTTTTACAGGTGGGTTTTGTTATTTAGAAAAATACAAAAATAAATGTTAGTTTATTTTTTACTTACATGTTTGGTTCATTTTTGTTACAATGTGGTTCATTTTTTGAACATTAAAAAACAAATGACAATGTTAGTTGAATTTATGGAAATGTAAGTAGTCCTTTTTTTAATTGAAATTTCATTTGTTTTTAACTACATTAGTCACACAAAAAAAAGAGAGCTTCAGTAATAAAGAATTGGGCGAGGAGTGTTTTATAAATAAAATCCAGAAAGATGTTCTTAGTTACATTACATTAAAATTAAGCTTAAATTCGTGTAGCACCGAAATAATTTCGTCACAGCACTATTTTTACGCTACGTAGAAGTTAGCTACAGTAAACAAAATTTGTATGCACGTAGTGTAATCTGGTTAGAAGGCCAACTTACTGTAGCTTCAGAAACTACAAACCAAAATATGACTGGAAAACTACAAAAATCATTGGACAACTGTAGCGATAGATCTAAGAGGCGAAAACTCACAAATGAGGAGGCATTAGCATTATTTCTGGATTTGAAATTAACAAAACAGCAATATATTTTGCTCAGATAGCGTGCGATTGAAAGAGACTCAAATCTGCATCTAGCAAATCGATTAAAATGATCGGACTACATCACTTTTAGTTCCAAAAATCTATGAAAAGCTACAAAATTTAACCAAAACAATAATACGATCCACTTAAAAATGGTGTTTTTTATAGAGGTATAAAACTTTGATATTCCATTTCAAACAAAGATGAATTTCTTTAAATTAACATGAAATTTACTTTATTCGAAAGACAATCTTCCGGCATTATAATTTAAATATGACTTCTGGCATATGGCCGCCACAGCTGGCTCGAACGTATTCTAATATTGGCATTAACACGGCTTATGCCCAGCAAAAAACGCTGCTTACATGCAAGCAGGTTTGTAAGGGAGTAAGCCAAAAAGAATCCCTTACAAACCTACTTACATATGCTATGATTTTTATATGCCGAATTCCCACTTAGAAGCATTACTTTTGGGCAAAATAAGAGCTGATTTTAGCGATTATAAAAAGCTGTGATTTCATTGCTTGCAGTAAAATCGTATTTCATGTCTATATTACAACGATTAAAAGTAATAACATGAATATACCATACATAATTTATTTCACATAAAGTTCTAAAGTTCTTTTGACATATAATTATTTTATTTTTTACCGCTCCACATGCTAGCTCTTCAGAAATCGTTGAATGACTAATTATTTTTTATTACATACTCGAAAACACCAAACACAATCGGAAATCACTCGGAAATACTGATGCAGATCGTTTATAAGGTACGATATGAAACTTTCTGCATTACAATCTGCTTCCTTGTAAGGGATTATCCCCACAGAAAATAGTCCAGCGGCGTTAAATCGCAAGATCTTGGAGGCCAAATCACGGGTCCGAAACGTGAAACTATGCGGTTACCAAACGTTTCCTTCAATAAATCAATTGTGGCATGAGCTGTGTGACATGTTGCGCCGTCTTTTTAAAACCACAGCTCCTGCACATTATGGTTGTTCAATTAAAGAACAAAAAAGTCAGTAATCATGGCACGATAGCGGTCACCATTGACTGTAACGTTCTGACCAACATCGTTTTTTAAAAAGTACGGACCAAAGATTCCACCAGTAACGGTGTCTTAACATACACTTGAGGATTATCATCACTCCAAATACGGCAGTTTTGTTTTTTAACGACGTATCCATTTAACCAAAAGTGAGCTTCATCGCTAAACAAAATTTAAAAAAAAAAAATCACTTGACAGCTGACAAAATGGCAGCCAGTTAAAAAGTGTTGCCTACTTAAAGTTCTATACCTGTATAAAAAACACGCTTTACACAATTATAATAGTACTGATATTTACCGATCACTCAGGACTGCAACTAATTACTTCTGAAACATCGGATGTGCCCTTCAAAAAACATAAAATTTTAAGATCTTCAAGCAAAGACCTGATGAGATTTGTATTCCCAGTTAAAAATAAGAATATATGCTCATGTATTCCCATAAATGCTAAAATGAATATTTACATATGAACGAATATGAATCATATGTTAATATGTGTGTCATATATTGAATTACATATGTATCCATTCAGGCTAAAAAGGATCACATGTATGGTAATAAATGATATCATACGTGTAAATATATGTCATATATTTCTCAACTAATGATCATATATAATCTCACTTTCTATTTCTTGTATATGCTCATTAACCTAACCGTATATGTTAGAGTTTCATATTTAGGTTGACATCCCATGTGAAAATTATCATATATTATCATATATGAAGTGACATATATTCGGATCTGAAAATTGAAGGTATAGGGCAATATATGGCTCATACATAACCATATATTTTAGTTCATATATTTATTTTTTTGAATTTTCATCGTTTGTCTCTGAGGTTCGTTAAAATTAAAAACTATAAAATGATTTTTATTTTATTGCGTAATAAAAATCAAATAATAGTTTTTTATTAATCGGACCTCAGAGATAAACAACAAAAATCAAAAACCATTCATAACAAAAACTGATGGCTGTTACTCCAGCATTTAGTGGATTATTTTCGTAGATTGTAACATTACGGAACTTGATGTTTCAATTTCATTTTCTATAAATATAAAAAGAAACAATTGAATTCTTATTAAAATAGAAAAAATAATTTGTTCTATTTTGTATTTTTGTTCGATATAAATTTCAAACATTTTTATTTTGTTTTGAAATAAAAAAAAAACAACAAGCAAAAAGAAAATTTTAAAACTCAAAATGATAAGTTTTTTAATTAAGATTCCACCATTCCCCTGTATATCATAAAAACTTAGTGGTTAAGAAACCAGCGTAACTGTGTACACAGAAAAAATTATCAACCAAAAATATCTAATTAAAGCTTTGATTTGAATTAAATTTGTTTCTAAACAAATATTTAATTGAATCAATTAATATTTTAATTGACTTTTAAATATATAAATACATATTTTATTTTAAACGTATCTCTCAAATTATTTTTTCATACACTGTATGCTTAAATAGAAAATGTTCAGTATAAAATACCAAATGAATTTCAAGTTTACAAACAAAACAAGCACACACGCAAACAGACGTAGCATTACAAAAAACACACATACCAACGTATCGTTAACACACATTTTTTGTGAGTATCATATTTTTTATTTGTAGAAGTTATTTATAACTTTTTTCCTTTTTAATTTTCAATAAAAGTTTTAATTGATATTATCATTGCCGTGATAGGTGCAAAATCAGTTAAAATATTAATTGATTTAACAAATTTTTTAATTGAATTTAATTTTCTGTGTATGTCAGATGTAATCATGAAACAAATTTGGAACAATTTTTTGCAAAAAACAAACAGAATATTTTAATATCTCTTTTTTTAAATATAAGTAAACCATAATTTGTCTATTGAGAGCTGTAACACTCATAAGAATTTTTAAAATTAGTTTTAGATTCTGCGACTTAAAATTCCAACTTTCATCTTCTTTAAGACACAATAATTGTTTATTTCTAAGTCAGTGATACATGAACAATAGTTTCATTTATTTTAAGTCAACGATATATAAATTAATATATAATCACATATGGAAACAATATTTAGCATATACGAGTATTTCAATAAATTATATCATACATTACCATATATGAACTTTTTGTTTGCACGTATGAACCCATATATGCTTCCATACATGGCATACATCTTCATTAGTGTGTCCCTTAAAGTGTTCTACAAGTTTAAATGTTAGAAATGTTGAGACGCTACCCTCTATAATTTTTTTGTATTTGTCTAGAAAATAACTCATGAGAAATGTTACGCCCCTACGACCACGCCTTCCCTGCCCGATAGGGCCTTAAAGATCGAAACATGCGTTTATATGGGAAAAAGGGATATTTTTTTAGTTTTTGCTGTTTGTTTGCAATATTGCAATAGTTTTTACTCTAGATGATAAATTTATCGAGATTAAGATAAAATTTTATATTTAAAAAGGTATAAAAATCCAAAATCGGTTAAGAACTACTCCAGTAATAAATAATGACCCAGACCACTAATGTGCCAAATACCAGTACACTTGAGTAGGGCAACGATATAAATTTTACGGATTTCGAGCAAATTGTGTTTTTTTAGTAATAAAAAGGCTTATTTGTTGCCATAAAATATTTTAAATCAAAAATTATCTACTTTTGTAACTTTTGTATTTTTATTTTATAAGAATTACTCGCATGGGATTCGAACCTGGGGTCTCTGGTATTTAACAATTAGTTAGGCGAGAAATCTACCAACTGAGCTATCGATACATACAATATTTTATTGCTTAAAATGTAGGAGTTGTTGTGCTTCGTGTTTTCGTTCGTGATATCAAAACTATACACCTTACCATTATGCTTACAAAAAATCACAAAGTAATGTGTCTATAAATAGATTTTCAAAAATATATATTAATAATCACTTTACGTTTATAATTCATGCATTACGTAATTGATGATCGGTAAGTCATTATTTTATGTTTTGAAGTAATGTAAAATGTACTGAGGTCTCATTACAAGGTAATACATGAGTGTTCAATTATCGGTAACTTCTTGTTGGAACATATCACACCCATTATCAAAGTTTTGCTGGGAAATTCAGTAAAATTGCAATATTACAAATTGTATACTAAAAATAAAAGCAAATTTTGTCAATATTTAACCACGATATAAATTAATTAATGAAAATGATATAAATTAATTAATGAAAATGAAAATTATTCAAGTTCGAGGCGATACTCTATATTTCTTTATTAGGATATTGTCCTAACAAATAATCTATTGAGCTTTTTGTTTTCAAATTTATTAATTGACCACTTTCAGGAATGTGTTGATAGATCTATTTCGGGAATTTTCTAGGTTCCCATCATCAGAACACGTTTTGAAAGAAGTGACAATCCCATGCAAACATAAAACATTCATATAACCTAATTATCCCACTAAATGAGAACTAATGTATGAGCTCGAAGTTAAAGATTATCACCATTGATCAAAAATAAATTGAAAACTTGTTCGTTGTGTGCAAGCTCTACCTTTGATAGATATACAATACACGATATTTGTTTTTATTCTCCTTTTTATTTTTACACTTGTTATAATTTTTAATTTTCATAATTATTATATCAAACTTAATTAATTAATTATATAAAAAATTACACTGATATAAATTAAATTTTTTAAATAAAATTTTTCACTGAACTAATGAAGTTTTCTTCACAAAGTGAATACATTTTTTTAAAAACCTTATAAAAAAAGCTTAATAATTTTCATAAAACTATTTTTAAGTAAACTTTTTCATTAAGAGTGCAAACTTTTTAGTAAATAAAATTAAATTTCTCATAAAATTGTATAAAAAACTGCCTTAATTTTATGAAAAGTTTTAATGGATGAGTTGGAGTGAAACTTCGTAGATCTAATGCGAAAATTCATTGATAGCACGCAGATAATTATCTCAGTGTATTTAGAAAAATTGTAAAAGTTATGCAATTTTTTGTTCGTTTCAAATAGATACACAAATACTGCCTGAGTTCGTCATTGTAATATATTTGCGTAATCTCTTCATTTTCAAATCAAAAATATCTGAAAACTTAGTCCAGTACAAAATTTTCAAAGTCCACAAAAAAAAAAAACATTACAAATTCATTAATCTGTTTGATCATATTTTATATTTTTAAATCCATGGAATTCAATTGTTTTCTTCCTCCTCAAAAAAAAAAAAAACAAAAAAAACTTTAAAATTTCTATATTTTTACTATATAAAGTTACAAACTTTATAAAACCAAATGCATTTTTAAACAGACTTTATGTTTATAGATTGCTGCTGATACTGCTGCACGTATTGTAACTTCCTTAAATCGTGCGCTATATTTTGAAGTTTATTCAATTGAGAGACAGAATAGTAAAAAGAAAGTACAAAAATAGAAAACCAACGCATTAAGATTAAGTATGTAATAGAAAGACGCCTGAAAGTCTTTGCCAGAGTTACGTATACCAGTCAAAGTAATATATCTTTTTTTATAACCGACCATATCCGATGCTACTTAAGGTAAATGTTAAATATCTTAACATCTTCTACGAATGTTTGTATGTATTAGAGAGTTTGTGTGAAAAATTGAAGCATACTTTTAAGGGGAAAATAAGAAAAAAAGTGGTTATGAAAGTTATACGAAAGAAAATTTTAGTGAATTATTGTCACATTGGCGTCCTAAAAATTCCATTGTTTTACGCACATTTTTAGCATAATAAATTTTCAAACTAAGAAAATATATTAAGAAAAAAACAGGGCTGTAGTGACATAAAAATTTGAATTATTTTCCTATAAAACGATTATAAATCAAATACAAAATAGAAAAAAAAGAGTGTTATTAAGGTACATACATATTTCATTTTACTAAATAAAACAAATTTATTTTAAAAAAATAATCATTAATTTTGTATCTTTCACTCATTCTTTCAAACATTTTTTTTAGCAAAAATAAAAGTTTTTTTTTCATAAAATGGGATTAATCTTGATTGTATGTACGAGCATGCTTTTTCATATTCTTTCAAACATTTCTATCGAACGTAAGATAATCAATTAAATTCTTGTCGAATTAAATGCTTGCTTGACTTCAACTAATTATGCAATTCTCTATATTCAATCACCTGGTAATACCCTTCACTTCACATACTCAAACAGTTATGTGCACAAAAAGAGCAGTCACTACTAACAAGAAATCTACTTTGAGTTTACAGAATTTTGGATAGAAAAAAAAAAATAGAATAAACCGCTAAAAAAGAAGCAGTAATTTTTCCAGATTTCTGACTCCTTTTTACTTCCAATATCCCAAACCTGGCCAAGAAGAATATGAAAAAAAGTAGAATTGTTAGAAATTTATAGTTGACCTGTTGTTTTAATATGTGATGAGGTTTTTTTGGTTAAGTTTTATTTTTAAATATTTATTATTTTTTCGATATTTCGAACAGCTACGCTGTTCATCTTTAGGCAAAAATTTAAATATCTTTTAATAAAGCGTGGAGTTGAAAGCGTCCTTACTTGTTTGTTATCTTAAAACAACTGATATGTAATAAGATAACAAACAAGTAAGGACGCTTTCAACTCCACGCTTTATTAAAAGATATTTAAAATTTTTTTCCTGAAGATGAACAGCGAAGCTGTTCGAAATATCAAAAAGATAATAAATTTTTAAAAATAAAACTTTAAAAATTTTAATTTTATTTTTAATTTATGACCTTGAGCCAAACCAAAAAAGTAGAATTTTTACAAAACATTCAGAACAAGTTGTGAATTTTTAAAGTTATGCTCATCTCAAATAATCTAAAAACCGAAAAAAAATGATTTTGATTTTTTTATTTATTAAAAAAGGTTAGATGTTCTTCTAGCGTTCCAGAAAGTTTCATTGTGTAACTCATATTAGTTTTCGAGAAAATATTTGTTGAATATTATACTTTATAAATATTTCTATATAAAAGTTACGTGGCGTATGAACAATAACAAATACATCTAATAAAATTAATTGCACGTCATGTGGTTTTAATGTGGAAATGCTGAAATACATATGAAATAAACAAATATTTTATCCAAACCTAGTACGAGTTACTGGATGAAGCGTTTTAGAACGATAAAGAAACACCTTACCTTTTTAATAAGTAAACAAATTTACTTATTTTTAAATTAGTTGTGTTTTGTATTACTTTAAAATCTCGGAACAAGTTTTTCATTTTTTTAATAGTTTTTTTGAAATCCAAATACAGGAGTTACAGGATGAAGCGTTTTAGAACTATACAAAAACAACTAACCTTTTTAATAAGTTACATATTTTTTAAAAAAATGAGTTTTGAATTACTTTAAAAACTCGTTACAAATTTTTAATTTTTTTTTAAATAATTTTTTCGAAATCTAAATACAGGAGTTACAAGATGACGCGTTTTAGAACGATACAAAACAACTAACCTTTTTAATAATTTACATATTTAAAAAAAAAAAATGAGTTTTGTATTACTTTAAAATCTCGGAACAAGTTTTTTATTTTTTTTTAATAATTTTTTCAAATTCTAAATACATATATTAATATAGTCAGGTTTCTAGTATTTGCAAAATTCAGTTAAATAATAATAAATAATATACTAAGCTTTATTTTCACAGTGTCCTGTTAGCTACTAACTGGGACTATAACTGACACATTTGTTGGTGTTTCCCATATAAATTTCAATTTAACAGTTTGTTAAATTTCAACTGGACATTCAGTAGTCGTGTTAAAATCGCGAACAAAATTTGTCAATATTTAACCACGCCTACTTCGTCTATTTTTTGTTGGGCCATTGTTTTTTGTTTCTTACACTCATAATAATGCAGGCATAAAAATACGAAATTATTGTCAAAAGTACAAAAACTTTCGTAAAATAAACAAAATTTCGTTTATTTTACTAGAGTTTTGGTTATTTAGACATTTTTTCGTATTTTTATGAATGGATTATTTTCAGTGTATAGGAGAACAAATACTGTTAGTTTGGCATTGCCTCGAAACTATTTGATATATAAGCAATATAAGTGGAACTTAATTTGGACCAGACATCTATTAGTCGATTATAATGATAACTGTTCAGATAGGTCTTGCTGTATCGTCCACTAAAAAAATGAGGGGCAGTATCCTAAAAACAATTACTCTTTTAATATGTGGACTTTTATAATTATTAAATGGTGTCCTTTTAGTATTTGTAAATTAATTTGATCAAATTAGAAAAAACTTTAGTTTTTATAAGAATTATACTTTTTTAAAGTTCCATACATAATTTTGTTCGATAGTGTGTATTATAAGGGACGAATAACAATTCTGATCGACTACATGATTTATTTGTGTAAGCAAAGACCTTATTTCGAAAAAATTTCGATCACTCATCAAACATATTATTTTATAAAATTACTGATTTAAATCGAAATTGTCTCTGCTATTCATATTTCCACATCTGTATTAATTTGTATTTGCTGTTTTGTCAGTACATGTGCATTAGCGAGGCATTTTTTTGTATGAAGAAAACTTTTTTTTGAAAAATTTTAATTTATTGTTCAGACTATTATAGTATTAGGTCTACTAGTTATTTGGTGCAAATTTGAGATAAATCGGATAGCTTTAACCCGTGGCGCCGTTAAATTGATTTAATAAAGATATGTCTTGTGACACATCAGTTTTTATTAATTTTGGCATGCAGAACATGAATTTTTTGAAATTTTTTAAATCGGACTAACGGTTTTCGAGATAGTGCAATTTGTTTTTCACTAAAAATGCCATATTTTTTCTATTCTACAATTTTTTTAAAAATTATCTTAGAATTTTTTGCACTCAAATACTACACAAAACATGCCGGATCATAATTATGTCTAAAATTAGAGAGGATGTATCACAAAATATATTTTTTAAAATAAATTTTAAGTTTTTGTCCACATATCAGAGGCTATTTGCGCAGGTCGCCAAGCGTCAAGTAATCCGATTTTTCTTAAGTTTCACACCACAAAACTATTTTACCTCAACATTTATTAATGAAAATCGAAAGTTAAAGTAAATATTCATCCCATAGTCATGTATATAAAATTGAAAATCATAACAACTTTACTATATAAATGTTCTGTATTTAAGAGATATTTGTAGCTAAATTTACAAGTTATCCTTTAACCAATATTGACATAATTATCCTCAAATGAAAACTAGTTTTCTCAAGTCCAAAAATAAAGAAAAATTGTATAATTTATATAAATGGAGGTAAATAATTAAATTTTTAGTAAAAATCAAGTTGTAATATCTTGAAAATCATTTGTCCGATTTCAAAAATTCGTGCTTGCATGCTAAAATTAATTCGTGCCTGTTGAAAACAAATGCCGCTCTAATATGCATAAGGGTTATAACTTTTAATTTTTTTTTTTTGCAATTATCAAATTCTACCTATCCTAACCGTATAGTCCATAAAAAAATATAAAGAAGCGTAATATTATTTTATAGCGGTTTTCAAAAAGTTTCTTCGTAAACCTTTTTGAAGTTTGACACAATGTTTTTGTTTAATTAAACTAACAACTGTCATCAAAAAAAAAAAAAATTGCATTAAAAATCGCAAAACTACGAGCACTTTACGTAAAAAGTTAATTAAAATATGTTGTGCAAAATTGTTTGTTCACTAATGCAACTTAAATGGTAAAAACTTAAACAAAATAATTGTTATATTTCAAAATGACCTAAAAGTCAATTTTTATTATTAATACAGTATTGCCCATCACGTGGTGAAGGGTACTAAATTTTCCAAAAAATAAAAGTAATAGCCCTAATGTGCATTAGGATGGATCAACTTTGGATTTAATAAAACTTTTGCAGCATTTGGTCAATAAATATTTTTTTGATACAAATTAGAACTATTTTGTAATAGTTTTAATAAAATCATTATTTATCTTAAGGATTCTACTTCTTGTTTTAAAACATATAACTAAACACTACACATAATAAGGGTATTCATGTCAGAAATTTTACTTTTTCAAAAACAGAAAATTGCGAAATTATACTATAGCTGACGTGAGCGCATCTTTTTTTATTAATTACGATTTTGAGAAAGCAAGCAGCTGTGATAGATCTCCACTTTTCTGCATTTCGAAATCAAGTTTTAAGATAACGCATCCATTTCACAATAACACAGGTAGGATCTACAGTTGTTTCTGTGCTCATATATTTTGCCATATATATATATATATATTTTTTTTTTTTTTATTAATTAATAATCATATAATTACAAATTATATACTATTACCCTAACCGAGCACTATCTACTATGGCCTTTGGCGCGTTGTAGCGAAAACAGACCAGTGCCTCTGGTGGGAATCGAACCTACGACCCCCGCAAAGATAAGCCAACACGCTACCAACTAGCCTACCGGGGCGCACATATATATATATATATATATATATATATATATACATATATATATATATATATATATATATATATATGTATGCACAGCGCATGGTCTAGAGACATTTATTCGTTCCCCCCGCATAATTTAGGGACATTTGCTTACTTTGGGGACTGTCCCCAAAGTTTTCGCGCCTTTTCATACATCTAGCGTATTAGATGAGGACAATTTTTTCCATACACCGCATATTCCGGCGACAATTTTGGGCGTGTCCCTAAAGTATGCGCTGTGCATACATATATATATATATATATATGTGTATATTATATATCAAACTGATTGCATTATTTTTGATTAATTGTACCATATACACTTACACTAATGGTAGAGTATATTGTCATATATAGATATATATCTATTTCATATGTGCAGATATTCAAGATATGGTAACACTTAGCTCATGTCTGATTTGACAGATAATTAGTTTTATCCTTCCGCTGAACGAATATGGTCCGTATGTTCGTTGTCTTGTGAAAAAAGTGAAAGAAACTGGCATCCTCATCGATAAACCAAAGCGTGAACAGCCAAAAACAGTGCGTACACCCAAGAATATTGCTGCTGTGGCAGAAAGTGTGCGTGAAGCGCCATCAACATCAATTCACCGTCGTTCTCAACAATTGAACATTTCGGAGACATCATTGAGACGAATTTTGCATAAAGACCTTGGTATAACGAAAAAAAAAATTAATTGGCGGACCCTTTATTTACAAACTTTCGAGAAAAATTTATAAAATTAATTACTTTATGACAAAGAAATTAAATTGTTTAAAAAAAAAACAGTCTAAATCATTAGTCCCGGTTCACACACGGCAATTTCACTTGCGCAAGTTTTCTTCAATTCTCCTTTGAACTTGCTTTTTTGTTCACACAGGAAAAGTTTGTTTCAGCAATTTTCGTATTTTAACCTGCAGCCAACTTCGTGTTGAAAATTGCGGATGACAAAACAAAACGGAATTGGAGTACGGGGAAGTCTGTACCCCCTTCCATTCTCTTTTCCTCCCTCTTCTATAAACTCAAGACTTGCGCAAGTAAAATTGCCGTGTGTGAACCGGGACTTCCATAAAAGGCAAAAATAGCATTACACGACTTTTTGTTTAATGAATATATTGATACTGCAGTTACGGCGTTTTGATTTTCGTAAATAAAATGTATGTTTTTGGACGTAAACGTATACAATTTTGTGGAAAGGTGTATTTTGGCGAACTAAAACGCAATCAGTCGAAAAGTCAATTTTTGAATTTTTTTGTTAGTTACGGCCTTTTGGATTTTAGGTGGCGATATTTTAAGTTTAAATTAATCCTATTTGCTATTTCAGCGGTCTTTCGACAAGAAACTCTCAATATTTTTTATTTATGAGATGTTAAAAAGTTTCAAAATTTGTTCGAAAAATATGATCATTGATGACCCGACGAAAAAAGTTTATATATATATATAGTCATATGTAACTTTATATAATTATATATAATTAAATATGTGGAAATATGTAACGATATGTATTCACATCTCGTATTTATTCTTGCGAAAAATTTTAATACAGCGCTATATATCATCATATATCGTTATATATCACGTAATATATAAATCAGACTTGGTCGACGTCAATTACATTTCAAAATCGTTCACTTGTGAAATTTTTCTATATCATTAATAATATCAGACATACACTCACACTTGTAAGCTTAATAGCTTCCTTGCAAAATTTGTAAAATGTTTAATACCAAACATGGGGATTAGCAACAACATCTGGGTATTTAATTACAGGGCAATTACTCAACTACACCCAATTACATGTAATTGAACATAAAAAAGTAATTGGCCTGTAATTAAATACACAGATATTGGAATTATGTCCCATGTCTGGTAGTGACAAAATTTAAAATTTTCCATGGAAGCGTTTAAGCCCACAAGTGTGAGTGTAGGTCTGAAATTTTTAATGATATAGCAAAATTTCACAAGTGAACGATTTTGAAATGTAATTGACGTCGCCCAAGTCTGATATAAATGATGTTTTTATCTCATCATATATATGTAGTTGATATAGCTAAATGTGGGATCATATATACTATCATGCATAAATATATCGTCAACTAATATGCAAAAGGGCGTAACAACACATTTTATTTTTTTTACAGGAGAAGCAAAAAACGTGTAGAATTTAAAACATTTTAAATTTAAACGACATATATTATTCTCTTGCTTAAAACACTAGTATAGATTTATTTCTAAAGTTTTTTTTAATTTTTTTTTAATATTTTTCGAGTTATGATTGTTACGCCTTTTTGACAGTGTTTTTTCTGAAACAAAAAGGCGACGTAACAACATTGAACTTGAGAAATGGGATGTAGTCCAATTATTTGTATTTTGCTAAACAAAAATTGACTGAATTATTTCTGAAGAATTTTTTAATTTGTTATTAACTTGTTGTTGCGGCCTTTTGAAATTCGTTCATAAAAGGGACATGTAATTAAGTCTAGTGCTCATAATCAATCAAAAACTCGATTTAAAATTTTTGTTGTTGTTACGCCCATTTGCATTTCAGGTGACGATATATAAGTCTTAAAACAATAAACACAAATTCTATCACTATTATATATAATTATATATGACAACACATATAATTCCATAAAAATGTATGTGAATGTAAATGTACTAAAAATAAAAATTCTATTAGTTTTATATAAAATCATGTATATATAAAAATTAACATAAACAATCTATCACTTTGTATATAATTATCAGAAAAGGCAAAAAAAAAAAAAAACAAATTGAAGCAAAAAAAAAAACAAATATTGTAAAAAAAGTAAAAGTAAAAAACTTAGAATATCTGCTCTTAAAACAAAAGTTCAAAGTTAATAGAATAAAATCTTAAAAAAGTAACGAAAAGCCCAAAAATCTTAAGAAATAACTATTTAAAGGCTTAAAATCAGAAAATCCAAAGCAAAAAAAAAAGCTAAAAAATTACAAAAGCTAATTTGTATTCTTTGTTAAATATATCTAAACATACATATATGGTAGAAACTAAAGGGTAGCATGAATGTTTTGAAAAATATTCTCTTGCGTGCTGTGGAGATGGTTTTAACGATTTTTATTTTTTTTTTTTTATTTATATTTTTATAGTTTTTAAGATTTAATACTATTAGAGTAAAAAAAATTGTTGTTGTATAAAAAAATGTTTTGCGAATATCTTGCAAGACATTCGTGCTACCCTTTAGTAGAAACTAGAGATGGGCACGTGAGTGAATTTTGACTCACACACACTCACGCTTACATGTGAAAAATTCCAATTACGTGAAATCACTCACAAACAATTTTTTTCCACTCACAATCTCTTACGCTCACGTGAGTGAATTCAGGTTTCACTCACAATCAAATTCATGAAATACAATCTTACCGCTAAAAAATAAATGGAAAAATTAAGATATCAAAGTTGCTGGAAATATAAAATTTTGCCATTTATTTTGTATTTTAAAAATTCAAAAATTTAAAATCGGTGCAAGATGAAGGAAATATTTATTAAAACCAAAAAAAGAATTTAGGAGAAACTCTACTCACGCACATACACTCACTCGCGAAGAATATTTTGCTACTCACACATGAGAGTAATATTAGCACATCTCTAGTAGAAACAATAAAAAAATGTTATCACTTTCTCCAAGAGGCAGTCTATGCTCTTTATTTTTATTCACCAGCTCTGCCCAACTCAGTAACCAACCAAAGAGTAAAAAACTGTTTTATTTTTAAGAGAAATTTAGGTTGTGTTGACACCTATTTGGTTTGAAGGTAAAAAACTGTATTCAAATTGGGTTTGATGGTGTGTTGCTAGATAATTTCTTTCGAAATATCCAGAATCACCCAGAAATATATGCTAAAAATCTGCTTAACTAAAAAACCAAAAAGTCTTCTAATAAAAAATATGCTAAATTACGACGCAAATAATGTGCTAAAAAACTTCTGAGTCAAAATATTAAAATTATTGATGTAAATTCTGCGTTTTTTACTACATTTTCGTATTAATTAAACATTTTTGCTGTTTTATAATTTAGACACGTTTAATATCATCAAAAAGTTTTAAAAATATTATTTTTAAATTCTATAAAAACACATTTTTTATTGAAAAAAAATGTATTGAAAAGCATGTTTTTACAAACAAATCTTACTAAAAGGCATTTGGCATATTTATTTAATTGTAATACGTACAACAACAACATTCTATGTTGCATCAATCGAAAGCTAAGACATAGATGAGTTCATCTTCTGAAGATACTTAAGCGATCGGTTCAGTTGTTTAAGAAATAATTGGAAAACAAAATGACGTTATTTGAAACTCAGTGTATAATTCAAAATTAAATCACGTCTACTTTTTCAATTCACTGATTTATATTAAATTTTTTCTTATTACTGTGGAATACGCTTATAACGAACAGCCGTTATAACGAACCTTTTTTGTAACGATCTATTTTTCTGGTCCCAACGCATTTACTAATATATTTCATACGAAGTGATACGGTTATAGCGAACACCGTTTATAGCGAACTTTTTATAGAACAAACTAATTTTTTGGTTAAAATTAAAAAATTAAGAGAATTTAAGACAAAAATCTGAAATTTTCCTAATGTTTTAAAATGTTTACAACACTTATAGTGTACTTCGCTTACAACGAACAAAACGTTCCGGTTCCTACGAGTTCGTTATAGCCGTACTCCACTGTTTTTGGAATGTGAATCAAAATTATAGCGTGGATTCCCAAAGAATTTTATGAAGTTATATCAAATTGTATGAAATTATATATAACTTGATCAAATTAGATAGACAAATTTTTCAGATCAAATTATATCAAATGATATCCCATGGGATCTCACGAGATAAGGTGTTGTACGCCATTTATCGGATCACCTGATATATGATGTTATATGGAATTATATATATTTGACCTATTTTTCATCGGGTGGCATCACATATTAGTCAAACTGAAATCGCGTCTAATTTTCCAATCCATTAATTTATATTTAAATTTTCGTTGTTATTTAGAATGTGTAACAAAATATGTGTGCGAATTTCCACAGAATTTTATGAAGTTATATCAAATTTTATCAAATTATATATAACTTGATCAAATTAGATATACCAATTTTTCAGATCAAATTACATCAGATGAGAGCCCATGGGATCTCATGAGATAAGGATCAGCTATGATATGATGTCATAATGTTCCTATATCGGAAGTTTATTTATCGGGGACTCAAAAATTGGTTGAAAAAACATAATATGTTTAAACAGTTTCCTCAGAAAATAGTTTTGCCCAAAATAATGCTTTGTGAACTTAAAAACTACTTTGAAAATAGAATGTAAAACTTCAAAATAGATAATACCATATGAACTTAAATAAACTTAAATAATAGTTTTTGTTTTGTAAAAAGAAAAATAAATCTCATTATTAAGATTTTTTTTAAAAGTCTAAAAGTTTTTTATAAAAGCAATAATTTTTTAAAAGTTATATAAAAATCTTATTTTTCAGCGCTTCGAAATTTCTGGCTGGGTAAGAATAATATCTTTAGAAAATATAAAAGACCTTTATAAAAAAACACAAATTCAAATGACAAACTAAATTAATCAGTAGATATAAATCTCATTGGATTACATAAAAATTGTGCGGTAAATATTTGAAAAAAATAAGATCCAATTTTAAACGATATTTAAAAAAAAAAACGTTTAAACATTTAAAACACAAAAAACATCAGATTTCTTGCATATATATTTTGTAAGAAAAATCTCTTAAACAATCTGGTACCTCTTTTAATTGCAAAACAACCCAGCAAAACCACACATTACCAAATCATGGGTAAAGTAATGTATCGCCATAGGGCTTCACGCATTACATTATACCTTACTTCACTGATGAATTTTACAGGCGATGAGCCTAAAGGTAATGGGTGGACTCATTACCTTGTAGCGGGTAAAGTAACTGGTTATTTATATGGTTACATGGTGGGAAAAATTAATTTGTCTCTAAATAGATTTTCATAAAAAAAATGCATAAAATTTTTTTTTACCAAATATATTTTTTTAATTAAATAAATTACGTGGTCATGTTGGGATTCGAACCTGGGGTCTCTGGTATTTAACAATTAGTTATGCGAGAACTCTATTAACTGAACTATCGATACATATAATATTTTATGGCTTAAAATGTAAATGAGTTGTTGTGCTTCGTGTTTTCGTTCGTGATATCAAAAATATACACCTTACCATTATGCTTACAAAAAATCACAAAGTAATGTGTCTATAAATAGATTTTCAAAATATATATTAATAATTACTTTACGTTTATAATTCATGCATTATGTAATTGATGATCGGTAAGTCATTATTTTAGGTTTTGAAGTAATGTAAAAGGTAATGAGGTCTCATTACAAGGTAATCCATGAGTGTTCAATTATCGGTAACTCATTACTTCTTGTTGGAAAATAATGATACAGGTAAGGAGTACACATTACAAGGTAATGCATTACTTATCGCACCCATTACCAAAGTTTTGCTGGGGTAGTATTCGAGTGCAAAAACATAATATACTAAGATAATTTTTTAAAATTTCTAGTATAGAGTAAAAAGGCGCAATTTTTAGTATAATTGAAATCGCTATATCTCAAAAACCATTAGACCAAATTTAAAAAATGTAATCAAAATATTCGTTTTAAGTATGCCGAAATTAATAATAAATTTCCTAGTGGGTCTTTTATGGTTAAAAGTGAAAACAATAGCCCTATATGGATAAAGTTACACAAAATAACAATTTTTGATCCATTAAATGGCTTTATAATATCTTATTGTAGTCATAATTTAAATTAAGATTCGTGGGCCTTTAATGTTCCCAGGCCACTAAGGGTTAAATATTTTTTTAAATAAAAGTAAGGGTAGTCTAATTTAATTTTAATGCTATTGTCCGAAAATTAAAAAAGGTGTTATTCTATAAACTTGCTAGTGGGTATTTTTTGGCCATAATGCAAAAATTAACACTATATGGATCAAGTTACAGGAAATAATTATTCTTATCAAGTGGAGGTTTGTTTTTTTTTTTATCTATTTAAAGGCCTCACAGTCTTATAGTCATAACCAAAATTAAGTTTTATGTTTCAGTTTTGACCCGAGGAAACTAAGGATTAAAGATTTTTTAGATAAAAGTCAAAATAGGTATTGTCTAATCAAATTTAAGTGATATTTTTATGAAAACTATACCAACTTTGATAAAAACATTAAAATTTTGTTAAATTTTTGATAAAATAAGCAATTTTCAGAAAAAGTCCTGGAAAGACGTCTCTCCGAACACAAACTCGAAGTATAATTTTTCCAATTGATTTTTTTTTTTCTGTAATATGAACCATTATATTATAAAAATAGCAATCATCATCTTCAATTTAGACATTTTAAAAAATCTTTAAAATTAATTTAAAAAAAACATGTTTTGCATTTATATCAAATTCGTTTGTCATTATGGAGTCAAGGCTAAAGTGGCTTCTTGATATCCGAAGAAGTCAGAATTCCATATCCGAATAACTTTGTGTACATTAAATGAATAAATAAATTTTTTCGAGACTTCGAATTTTGGGAATTTTTAATAATAATACTTCTTTTTCCAAAATGGGCCAGCTTTAGGCATGGGTTAACGTTTTCCAAAAATATCGAAATCTCCCATTTGGAACCAAAATGATCATGTATGTATATATTCCCTACAATTTCTGTTGAAGGGCAGTTGCGGAACACTCTCGACCTCTTCCTCACTTCTCACCCTGAAAAGTACGAAGTGAAAATACTTGCACCTCTCGGAAATTCGGATCACAGTACTATTTCTGCATCTTTTTCATATTCTACTCTTCGTAGCGTTTCTAACTTAGCGCAGAAACGTTCTATTTTCCTCTATGAAAAAGCTCGTTGGGCCGAGCTCAACGATTTATTTCGGCATTTTAACTGGAAAATTTGTTTTCTCGACGACAACGTCGATGCCGCTGCAGAAATGGTAGTCAATATTATTATGCTAGGAATGAAACTTTTTATTCCAACGAAGCATATTTCGGGAAAATCAAAACATAAGTGTTGGTTTAACCAGACGTGCAAAAATGCAGTCAGATCCAGAGAGGCAGCGTTCAGTAATTGGCGTTCGAATAAGAACGTCGTTACTGATCTGCATCGCAAAAAGGCGAGAACCGAGTGTGCCAAAGTACTTAGACGCGAAAAGGTTTTATACGAACGCCGTCTACGTGCGAAAGTTCTTTCTGCCCCTCGGGGCAGTAAGACCTTTTGGTCGTTCGTTAAAAGAGTAAAGGATAATGCTAGTTCTTCTATTCCAACTCTTATAAAGGACGATCAATCATTCACCGATCCGGTTGATAAGTCCAACCTCTTCGCTGAACTTTTTGCAAGAAATTCTTTCTTGCCGGAAAGCGATCAACCACTGCCCGTTCTCGAAAGGGTATCCTATACTATGCCTTTGATTTTCTTTCGGGCCCGGGCAGTCAAAAGGGTTCTTGAGGATCTCAACGTAAACAAGTCACCGGGGCCGGATGGCATATCAGCACTGGTGCTGAAACAGTGCTCTTTTACGTTGGCACGTCCATTGGCAAAACTTTTCAGCTCCTCGTACCGTGCGGGAGTCTTTCCCTCATGCTGGAAGGTGGCCAATGTCCAGCCAATCCCTAAAAAGGGTACGGCTAACAACCCTGAAAATTACCGCCCAATCGCAATTTGCTCTGCGCTCTCCAAAGTGATGGAGACCATGGTTAACTACCATCTTGTGAAATATTTAGAGACCAATTCACTTTTAAATGATCGACAGTATGGCTTCCGTAGCGGTCGATCTACGGGAGACCTGTTGGCGTTTCTATCGGAACGTTGGAGCCGGTCACTCCACCGCTTTGGTGAGAGTAAAGTGGTTGCTCTAGATATTTCCAAGGCGTTCGATCGCGTGTGGCACGGGGCACTCGTGACTAAGCTAGTTGCTTTTGGTGTCGGTAATGTCTTCTCTCGATTTATAACGAGTTTTCTCAGAGACCGCACTATACGTGTTGTTTTGGATGGGGTCTCATCAAACGAGTTTCAGCTAAATTCAGGGGTACCGCAAGGTTCTGTTCTTTCTCCTACCCTTTTTCTTATTTTTATTAATGCCCTTCTTGGTCAGACCTTTAATCCTATCTACTCTTTTGCAGATGACAGCAACATTTGTCATTCAGTTTCATTCGATCACAGGCCAAGCTCTTTGGAGTTAGAGAGCATACGGCAGAACATGAATGACACACTCAATCAAGACCTTTCTACAATCTCTGAGTGGGGTCGCGCGAATAAGGTCGATTTTAACGCACGCAAGACCCAATGTTGTATGTTAACCCACAGACGGGCTGTGGAATTAACATTGTCATCTGTAGCTATGGATGGTATATGTATCGAGGAATCGGATACTCTTGATGTTCTGGGCATGAAAATACAGTGTGATGTCCGCTGGAATAAGCACGTATTTCAAGTGTCGAAAGAAGCATTCAAGTGCCTTGGTTTTCTGAAACGGTACAAAACTTACTTCACTCCATCCGATCTCCTTACTATTTATACCAGCTATATCCGGCCGAAAATGGAATACAACTCCCATATATGGGCAGGGGCTTCAGTGTCTATTCTGAAGGTTCTGGACCGTGTTCAGGGGAGTGCGGTGAAGCTTATCAATGACAGTAGTGTATCCAACTCTATTGATTCATTGGAGCATCGTCGGAATGTGGGTTGTGTGACACTTTTCTATCGATATTACCATGGGAGGTGCTCATCTGAGATAAGTGAACTTATTCCTCGAGCCCGAGTTTTTATTCGTAATACTCGCTTATCTAGTAGAGCACACCCGTTTGTAGTTGATTGTCCTGTGTTTCGCACAACGCATTACAGAGAAAATTCGTTTTTTAGTCGAACAATTCGTATGTGGAACAAACTTCCCGCAAAAGTCTTCCCTGTTACTTACAATTTAGAAAAATTTAAATCAAATATCCACAAGCACTACTCCCTCTTTCCTCCTTCCCATACCCTATTTTCCTGATCAATACAATGCACTGCATGAGTAGGGGGCATCCCCTGAGTATTGGTTAAATTATAAAAAAAAAAAAAAAAAAAAAAACATACATTGAACCTATGTATATGAATCCATAAACGGTTTTCTTTCACATGGCTTGGCAGTAAATTTTAGAAAGTGTTAATTTTTCTATTCCATTCCAATTCATAAATTTTTTAAAGCTAGAACAGGGCTAAATTCGAATGTATCGTCTTTTTTTCTTATTTTTGTTCAGCAAATAATTACCGAATTATGATGCGCTTTTTTGCCCCGAAGTACAAAAGTCTAATCTGATCAAAATAAATCTTTTCCGATAAAACAAAAATATTTTTTTTAAATATATTAAATTTAACCCTCTCATGCCCGATGTTGCGTATATGCAACATTGTGAGTAATTTAAAAAAAAACCCGGCATGAAAATATTATTTAGTTTGTCTGTAATAATTTTGTAAATGCAGTGTTGCGTATATGCAACATTGGTCTATTGTGGTAATTTTCGAAAAATAAAAACTTATTTCTGTATGCACATTCTAAGATGCGTTGTGAAAATACCAACATATAGAATGGCGTGGGCGGCCAATTTAAAGCTAGCGGTCGTTGCAAGAGCATTACCAAGAAACAGATTCGAAAAAATCAAACAGTTTTTTCAACTTGAACAATAATACTAAACAGCCTCAGAAGGGAACACCTGAGTACGACAAATTATACAAAGTTTGGACTTTGTTGGACTCTATAAAAAAAAATTCAGTGAAATTTCAGAGGAAGAATGCCAAAGCATTGATGAGCAAATGTTTGCATATAAAGGTATTTTATTATTTGTAAACATATGTAATATATTTCTGAATAATACAATAATACATTCTTTTCTTAGGTCAACATAGTTTGAAACAATATCTTCCAATGAAGCCCCACAAGTGGGGTTTCAAAATGTTCACTAGAGCTGGTGTATCTGGGATTATTTATGATTTTACTCTCTACATTGGAGATGGAACGTGCAAGTCTTATGGCTTGGGAATATCATCAGACATTGTGATATTTTTATCATCCAATATGCCAGTAAACCAAAATTTCAAACTGTTTTTTGACAATTGGTTTTCTTCAATAAGCTTGATGATTGCTCTGAAAGAAAAAGGCATATTAGCCGTTGGCACAATTAGAAGCAACCGATTGAAAAATTGTACTCCTAGTAGTGAGAAGGAACTTCAAAAATGAAGAGAGTCGTCCATCATCACTCCTTTTGACAATGAATTCAGGAACTTCATCACCTTCTCCATCGACTCCATCATCACCAGCTCCTTCTACTAGTTCTGAATCAAACAGAGCCTGCAAAATCCCTACGATTTGATGGCTATAATCATAGGCTATGCAACACTATGTTTATAAGCTGTAAATGCAGCAAATGCAATGTGCACTTGTGCTCCAATCCTCAAAAAAACTGTTTTGTATCCTACCATACATAAATTGAAATAAACGGCATTTGAAAAAAAAATCAACTTGAATTTAAATTTATAACACCATTGCCCAATGTTGCCTATACGCAACATCCTGTAGCTCTTGAACCAGGACACCTAGGACATTGAAATTTTTGTCAGTTGATATTGAGGTCAACTCTATCTTATATGTCTACTTAAAAAAAATTAGCCACTCCCATTTTAATTCGGGCATGAGAGGGTTAAAAAACAAAAACTTCAAATTTATAGAAGAACCTGAAGATTAAATACGATTTAGACATCTCAAACAAATCGTATGTCGAAAATGTATCGAAATCAAAATCGATCCACCCTAATGTGTATGAAGTAACCAAGTATTATATGGTCAAAGTATTTGAACTTATAACGATTATAAAGAATATAAAGAGAAGCAGTGAGAAAAAAAAAACGACTATTCATCATCGAAGCAATCAATCAAATTAAGAACATTTAATCCACACAAATCGTGTAACACAAGGCAAGGTTGTGTTAGGAATTTTATAGAAAAAGTAATGGTAGTGGATTTTATTGATATATATATATATTTTTTTACAGAGTTTTATTAAATTTACTTTATTTAAATATCTCTATTAAATTTACTTTTTAACACTAGAATGTTATTCCAGTAATTTTGGATCATATTGTTGACTGGACTATTCTCCGATCACTTGAGTTTAATTGATATTTAGAATATTGTTAGTTTTTTCACTTTTCTTTGATTAAAATTAAAACTAATTTGTTTAAACATATTTAAATAAGTATTTGCTATAAAATGTAGGTTAGAGTGCCCCTTAACAAAAGATTTGTCATTACACCCCACAGTTTCATTGAAAATGGTTTCATATGGAAGAAATCGATTTTTATTTTTGAAAACCCGTGCCGAATTTCTGAAAAAACTGTATTTTTTATTAAAAGTTTCCAAAACTCGAAATTTTCAAAAATTTTATTTATTTTTTATTTCATGTTAACAATGTGGAAGTCCTGAAACTTTGATATATATTCAAAAAAATAGATTTAAATTTAAGAAAAATTAATTAAATAAGGTAAAAATTTTATACTAAGTTTTTTAGTTCTTTTCAATCTACTAAGCTCCAGCAAAAAATTTTGTTGATTTCAACAAGTAGATTTTTATTTGCATTAAACTAAGTGTAAGCAAAAAATTTTGCTGAATTTACGAATTTTTTGCAAAAAAAAAATAAGCTCACTGATTTTCAGAAAACACTTTTGCAGTTATTAGCAATTTTTGTGCAAAATTTTACTGACTCAATTAACTTTTTCGCTAACTTTTTTTTTGCGTGTTGTCCAATCAAACTTGAATGATATTTTTCCGAAAATTATGCAAACTTTGATGAAAACATTAAAATTTTGTTAAATTTTTGATCAAATAATAAATTTTGGCCAAATAATAATAAACAAAAAAACACGAATTATTATTTTTTTATTTATTTTTTTTTATTTAATTACAACTATTGTATTATACAAAAAGTAATCGACATCTTCAAATTCGCCATTTTAAAAAAAATCTTTAAAATTAATTTTAAAAAACACTTTTTGTTTTTGTATTAATATTGTGGGTCATATTTTATTCCTGGATAAAGTAGGTTAATGATATTCGATAAATTCAGATTTCCATATCTAAATATGTTTGAGTATATCAAAAGAATAAATTAAATAAAAACCTAAATTTTTCAAAATTACCAAAAAAAAAAAATATTTTTTCCACTTTTAATGAAATGTGGGCTTTCATACCAGATATATTTTTAAGGGTCACGCTAAGGTAACACTTTGCTTTAAGGTTGTGTTACAAATTTCATAAAATTCAAAAATATTTAATGCATAAATTTGCATGATTTAAACTTGGATATTACACCAGTCATTAAATCACGAACGAAATGAAATTCAATGACATGAAAGTGAACATGTCAATAGTTAGTACAACAAACATTTTGAATACAATACGAGTAAAATCTTACAAAAGCTGACCAGATTTAAAAATTTTACCATTATTATTCAGGTCTGACGACCATAATTTTATGAACACTCAAGTGTATGTATTGTAGAATTTAAAATCATGTTTTTTATATATATAAAAAAAAACTTTGCTGCAAAATTAAGGATAATTAACTAGTTTGCATGAGTATTTGATTTAATTTCATGCCAAATTGACTTACAAGGTCTCTCCATGAAAAATTAACTAGCCGACTACACAGCATGGATAATTTTCATGCATAAATAAAAACTCAACAAACCAAATGAAATCAAATCAAATACAAACTCAATCATTGAGTGCAATTACATTAATGATACTTTTGTTTTTAGTTTCCTTGCTGTTGATGATAATATTGGCGTCATTCGATAGCCTAACTGGCCAACCAACAAATCGCCATAGTATATCAAACAAAGCTTGTAAAAGAATGAATTCCACCAGTGGGTTTCTATGCAACTTAGTCTCTCTCAATCTGCCCTCATTTTATTTGTTCGTAAACTCCTCGCACTTAGCAAATGAAAACATGTTGCAGAAAAAGTCTAAACTAATTTTTATCATGTTTTTGAATAATAATTTAATAAAATTTTTATTTATGAATATGAAAATTATTCAAGTTCGAGGCCATACTCTATATTTCTTTATTAGGATATTGTCCTAAGTCCCGGTTCACACACGGAAATTTTACTTGGGCAAGTTTTCTTCAATTCTCTTTTGAACTTGCTTTTGTGTTCACACAGGAAAAGTTTGTTTCAGCAATTTTCGTTTTGAAACTTAGTGTTGAAAATTGCGATGACAAAACAAAACGGAATTGGAGTACGGGCAAGTCTGTACCCCCTTCCTTTCTCTTTTCCTCCCTCTTCTATAAACTCAAGACTTGCGCAAGTAAAATTGCCGTGTGTGAACCGGAACTAACAAATAAATTATAGAGTTTTTGTTTTCTAATTTATTATTTGACCCTTTCAGGTGTTGATATATCTATTTCGGGAATTTTCTAGGTTCCCATCATCAGAAAACGTTTTGAAAGAGGTAACCATCCCATGCCAAACATCCCTGTACATTTTGTTTTTTTTGTAACATTACATTTTTCCAGGGATGGCAGACAATACAGCTAAAATATCATTATCGATTTAAAATACTTTCAACTGGCTGTAGTTATCCCTAAAATACCGTTACCGAAATAATTGAAATATCGTTATCCGTAAAATACCGTTACCGATATAACTTAAGTAACAATATCCTTCAAATACCGGTACCAAAATAACTAAAATACCGTTATCGCTAAAATACCGTTACCGAAAAAGTTGACATAGTGCTATCCTTAAAATATCGCTACCGAAATAATATGTCAAGAGCTGACAAAAAAAAATCGCTCTAAATAAATATATTTTCCCAAAGTTTGACCATAAACTAGCCAGTCATTGGAACTCGAGCATAATGGAGCTAAAAATATCGGTGTGCATTGACATTACTGTTACCGAAATAATTGAAATATTGTTTTCCGTAAAATACAATGCAAACCCCAGAAAATATTAAAAAAATTGTTGAAAATTTTTTTAATCAAAAATAAAATTGTTCGGTAACGGACAATTAAAAAAAAGAACTAAAAAATATGCTCTTAAAATAGGCTTTTGTTCTAAAAACTTAGACTTTTTATCAAAACTTAGACTTTTTATTAAAAATATGATCTTAAGTTCAAAATATGCAAAAATATGATATTAAGAGAAAAATATGCAAGAATATGCTCAAACAAATCGATGCCATAATTCGTCAATTGTTCTGAAATGGACAAATATCTTTACCATTTGTCAATACAACGCACAGAAAAAAAATGATAGAGCATATTTCTGGTTACCCTGGTGATAACACTTACAAGGAAAGTCTTTCAATGGGAGACTCGCCGATTTCTTATTTCAGTAACGGTATTTTACTGTTAACGGGTTTTCAATTATTGTGGTAATGTTATTTAAGGGATAACAATAGTCAGTTAAAAGAGTTTTGAATCGATAACGGTATTTTAGCGGTTTTGCCTGCCAACCCTGATTTCTATACAATTATTTCTTTAAAAATATGTCATTTCATATTAAATGATTTAGCTTTAATCTGCTTGCGAAGTTAATTTATTTTTTAGTTTTTTATATTGAATTTTAGTTTAGTTTAGTGTACACTGAAAGAATTATAGTTCATGATATTAATGGTATAATTTCAAATATTTATTTTCCTAGATCCATTGAAGAATTTCATTATGTAGAAGAAATTTAATTATTATTATGCAATTTTTAGTACATAATCTTTTTTGGTACAATTGAATAGTTTCATAAAAAAAATCATTCGATTTCATAAATTTAATGAACATTTTTTTAGAGCTATGAAATTGTTTAAAAGAAATATTTTTGGATTTTTTCATAATTTCATTAAATTTCCTACATTTTGAAGACCGAACTTAAACCGCTGAAGATTTTTTGACGAAACTTCGGCGAGACTTGTTCATATAACTAAACAAAATGTGCTGCTTTCTGTTCTTTATTGCGCCCCCTATCGGAATCATTAATGGACTATCGCTCCTTAATATGTTATGATTTTGTATAAGTTTTAATATTGTATTTTGCTTTAAGTTATTCCTAATCAAAAACTGATAGGCATTTTTGAATAAACTTAAAACTGAATTTTTAACATTATAAAAACTAAAACAAAAACTTAAAAAAAAATCATAAAATACAAAAAAACTAATTGTTTGACGTTGTGTTGACCTTGTAAGGCGTTGAGACTATTAGGCTACAATATGTAGGTATCGCTTAAAAGCCACATCTGTATAATATCCACCACTATAAGTTTTGTTTAAATCGTTCTGCAGGTTTTCCCAAAATGACAAAAAGTAAAAATGGTACATATATTAACCATTCGTCGTCAACATATTTTATAAAGTGCTTTATAAAATCAATTTATCCTGTTAT
This sequence comes from Delia radicum, assembly GCA_021234595.1. Taxonomy (NCBI): domain Eukaryota; kingdom Metazoa; phylum Arthropoda; class Insecta; order Diptera; family Anthomyiidae; genus Delia; species Delia radicum. The sequence goes on from CM037851.1 coordinate 206,857,453, forward strand.
TAATTTTGTACATCTATAAAATTGTTTCATAAATTATATGAAGAATTTCATTAGCTTAATTCTAATGCAATCTTTCATTATAATTATGAGCAGTTTCATAAATTCAATGAAACTCATTAATATTATAAAATTTTATGAAACTGTTTCATAAATTCTATAAACGCTTCATTGTTTAAATGATTCATTAGTTTTATAAAGATTTTTATTAATTCAATAAAGCACTTCATAAACAATGACTTTAATGAAACATATTTCATATATTCTATGAAAAGTTTCAATGGACGTTTCAGTGACAATTTGTATTAAAGCTATGAAGGAATTCATTACTAAAGTGATGATAATTCTCACAGTGTACTTTATAATTACTGAATGTTTTTCTGTTTTAAATTTTGGAGAATTGATTCTTTTCCATAACTGTTACAGACTTTCATATCCAAATGGCCTTCGGTATAAACTTATTCAAAAGAAAGAATTCAAACAACATTTAATTTCTCAAATTTTCTTAACTTTTGTCCTGAAATCGAAAAAAAAGTTTTTTTGGTTGGTTGGTACTAATTCGCAAATTGACTACAAATTATTGAACAATTTACGAAACGAAAGGACAAAAAAAGAAATATCACACATTCAAGTATTGTCATTTGTTATATAGACAATTGAAATAAAATAAAAGTTTGTCATATCCTTTTTGGCAAAAAAGGAAAAAAAAATGCCACGCACACTTACTCTACAGTTTGACCATTCAAATATTTTCTAACTGCTTCTTTAAGCCAATGACTTTTAGTAACATACATATTTATTGCATGAGAGTTGTCAAATATGATAATAAAGATGAAATTGTTGTGATGATTTCGACTCTGATCTTAATTTTAATAATAAATTCTGCATTCTTTATAAATTTTTGCAACAAAGTTTCCATACAAGAAATTTTACAAAAAAACTTTTTAAATAATTTTGGTCTCATAAAGCGGAATCTTAAGTTTGGATTCAATACCCAGAAATCAGATACGGTCATGGCTACAGTATTTGTTGGCAATCGATTGTCTCAGCTACTGCGGCCAAATTTTCCGATTGCCATAACAATCATTCAATTAAAACATCAGAAGTTCTGACACGACAATTGAATTTCGAAGTTCTGACACGACAATTGCCTAAATAGATATTCGGTGGCAATTACCACAAAATTCGTTAATCATAAACCAAGAAATTCGATTGGCTATAAATACGGTTGCTACTACACCCATAACAACAGGTCAGTCATTTGTGTAGTAAACGGTAATAGTAATTTTAACTGTAATTCTAGTGATTTTACTATGGGGAAATGTAAAATAACTAATTTTGACAGTCATTAAAAAAAATAAGTAACAACAAGTGTCGCATTTTAGTAAAAGTTGTTTTTCGTAGTTATTTTGGCAACTTCGCAAAAAGCTGCAAAAGATATTGAAATGAGAGTATAAGTAAGTTTTAAATATTTTTATTGTTATATTTATTTTTTTTTTTGATTCCAGAAAATAGTAATAACAACTATAAATCTGAAAACTATTAATTATATTAAAAAACTGGTCAAACATTTTATGAAGATTTTTATCCCTCAAACGGTACACAGGTGGGAATTCGCACTCATGAAAATTTCAAAACCGTGTAACTTTGTCTACAAGTACTTTTAGTATTTCTTTTATTTGCGTTAAATATGTCTACAACCTAGCAAATTCGCCACGCTTACAGGAGTGGGAGAGGCTTGAGAAAATTGAATAGGTGCAAATTCGCAACAGTATTAAAAAAGTGACTTTTGTGTGTTAAAAAAATAATTTGATTTAAAAGTAAGTAAATTTGTTCATTTTTTTAACTAATAAAAGAAAAAAATATATTAACCCTTAATGGTACATAGGGGAGAATTCGCAACCATGAAATTTCAGAACACTACCTTTAATGTTTCTGCCCTTTCCGTTAAATACGTATACACTGCAACAAATTCACCTCGCATAAACAGATATTCATTAGACTGACCATAGCCGAGGAGTTGGCATGTGCGAACAAGTGTACCTGAAGAAACGGGTTATAGAGGTTAGGGTAATACTAATAAGGAATAAGGAAAAATTAATGAACAAAATAGCAACGGAGATGGAAAACTGAAAAATCAACTTCAATTACACAATTTTCAACTTTTTGCATAACTTGCCTGTGAAGCACATATTTTTTTAATAGACTTAGCTACGCTGAATCCGAATCTGTTAAACATTTTCTTTTTTCATTTTTAGTTTTTTTTTGTAGCTGTTGAAATATCGCTGGTTTCGTGTTTACATCATTCACCCCAGTTTTTCGTATATTTTTCGAAATTTAACCGCAAAATTAGGAAATTTTTCTCTACACAAAATTATCTTTCATTTGAGTATAAGAATGTTACTCTTTGTTTCTAAATATTTAAAACATGTGGAAAATAATTTTAAATTTTAAGTTCTGTTCTAAATATTTCAGGACATTTTCAATGGATTTGCAATTTTCATACAAATATTTGTTCACTCCAATATCTAGTTTATGCACAGAAATTATATTTAGGCATAAATACAATTTATAAGTATAAAACTGAAAAAGTACAATTTTCAACTTTCTTGGAATACCAGTAAGATATCCTGATACAAACAATAACATGATTGTACTCAAATTAAAGATAATTGAATTTAAAAAAAATATAAAAAATCATTATTTTGCGATAGCATTTTGAAAAATTAAGCAAAATGTACTGAAAATAGAGTGAATGAAATCAGCGCTATTTCGAAAACTGTAAATGAGATTTTTTGTGCCAGATTTGGATTAAGCGTACATGTGTATAAAAAATATGTGTTTCAAAGGCTGTTTTTGGCCGTTGAGTAGTGTTATATATATATTTTTTTTTAACCATTCACAATAGTACATAATTTTGGGGAAATGTGGCAATATTAGTAAAACAAATTCAGGTGATTAAATAAAATAAGTTTTATCTCTCACGGAAATCGGTGCACCAAATCAAATGTCAAATTGCATAAAAAAACCTGGGATCTCTGCACACAGAAAAAAAAAGATAAGAAATAATTTCAACACCGCAGTATGTTTGAATAAAATGTAAATTCAATAACCCATCGTTATTGATTCAAATATTTTGATTATCAATATTGCATTTTTTCAAAATAACACTCCACAACTCGCTGTTATTAAAAAAATAATTGAAAAAGAATGCGTTTTCAATAAACACAATATTTGAATCAATAAAAAATGTAGGTATTCTTAAAATTTTATCGTTATTTTGAAATGTTTGTCATGGCATGCTTTGATTTGCATTCTGCATTTTATTTTGTCTTCTATTTCTTACGTGTAAATGACTATGACAAAAAAAGAAATGAGTAAACAATTAGTTGTTGCTCTTTCAACTTTGTTCAGTTGCTCTTTGATCTTTGTCGTGTCAACACCCTCTTTGAAGCAAACACGTTTTGTTGAAAGTGTAGTTAAATAAACTTAATTTAAAGATTTAAAATTAACATGGTCGTTTCAGGAGAAAAATCTTATACAAATTCTAAAAACTAAAGCCACCAGTGCTACGGCTTCAAAGCAATTACAAGATTTAAATTTTCTTGACGAAGGTAAAACTAATATATTAAAACTTTTTATCAATAGGTAATACTTATATATTCTTTGAATTTCAGAGTCGAAAACACTATGTATTTTTTGGCATGTTCACACTTTGTTCTCTCCTCAGCAAAAAGTTTTAACGGACAAACATGGAGCTAAATTTAGAAAGAAATTTTCGGTTACTGATTCGCAAGAATCTTTTGCTTTAATTGCCAGCTCTAAAGAGGAATTAGATATAAAACTGAACCTTTTAAAACTACAAAACCTCAACATTCAACCAAGATTATTAATTATTGGTAGTGTAGTGGAAGTCAAAGAAATGTTTCTTTTTTTCGATGGCATAAAATATCCAATTTTAAAAGTTTTAACAGCTGTAGATCTTTTATTTAAAACCTTTTTTGTATTTAACTTGGTGTTTCCTAATGAATCCGAAATATTTTACAATTTTTTACAAATATTTTTTTATGAAATGCCAAGTAACACAAAATTAACCAAAATATTTACAGTTAAAAATGAAATTTTGAATTTAAATAAAACTTAATTTTATGTTAAGTTTTTTCATTTAACAGAAAATCTGTATTTTTTAATGAATTTTATTTTATGTTAATATTACTTCACAATAATTATTTAAATTACTTTTTTTTAAAGACTGAATTATTTCTGTATTGTTTTTGTTGTTTTTATAAATAAAAATAATTAAACCAATTTTCTAGTAGTTTTTATTATCACAGGGTCTATAAAAAATCAATAACACTTTTTATGAAATCAACGCATATTTTATTGAATTATATTTTAGTTCAAATACTTTGTTATTGAAATTAATTCAAAATTCAACGACGCATGTAATTGAATTGATTATTTATTTATTTGAATTTTGTCAAATATTTGATAACTCTTGTATTCAAATAAATATTTTTTTTTATTGAAAATGAAATTAAATTCAAAAACTTTTGTCATTGATTCAGTAAAATTCGTTATTGACTGAAAAAAAAGAAACATTCAATAAAGCACTTACAATTTTCGTAATCAATTTCGCAAAAATCGTCATTGGAGGAAATTCGATAACTTTTGTAATTGAATCCGCGATTTTCGTTGTCAAATATGAAAATTATTTTTTTGTGTGCAGTGTGTCTATACCATGTATAAGGAGAATCTTTTTAAATAATCATATGGATTAGACAATCCGCGAATCACGTTGCTAGTGTCGACTCTTCACCACCCATGATTCGATACATTCGTAAATACGCGTGAATAATTATCGGTTAAAGCTATCAAATTATTTACCATCTCTAAAAAATACACAAAAACAGATCATAAGATATATAAAAAACATTAAAAAAGAATAATTTATTGGTTATATTGCAATCTAATAGTTTTTTTATTTTTTTTTTATAAGTTTTGCTTATAAAGGGTGTCCCAAGAAGAGCGCAATTTTTAAATTTTAAATAAAACACAGATATTTAAAAAAAAAATCGTGAAACTTTATTATATCGTAAAGTAGACAGAATGAGGTTATGTATGGAACAATATATCGTGCAGATGGCCGCCGCGGCTTTGCTGGCATGCACGCGATCTTTTAATGAAATTTTCAATGACCGTTTTGCATGAATGCTGCGGTATTTCATTAATGCAGCGTCCAATTTCCTCTTTTAAGGCTTGAGTCGTCGTCGGCTTATTCGCGTAAACCATCGACTTCAAAAAACCCCAAAGAAAAAAATCTAATGTTGTTAAATCGCATGATCTAGGCGGCCAATTCTGATCTCCAAAACGCGCAATAACACGACCGGGAAATGACTGATGCAGCAATTGAATTGTTTCTCTGGCTGTATGACATGTGGCGCCGTCTTGTTGGAACCACATGCCCTCCACATTCATTTCTTCAATTCTAGGCAAGAAAAAACTGGTTATCATTTCACGATACCGAACACCATTGACTGTTTGCGCTTGACCTGCCTCATTTTCATAAAAAAAGGTCCAATGATTCCTCCAGCCCAAAAACCACACCACACAGTGACACGTTGAGGATGCATTTGCTTCTCGTGAATCACTCGAGGATTTTCTTCACCCCAAATGCGACAATTCTGCCTATTGACGAAGCCATCAAGATGAAAATGGGCCTCGTCACTGAAGATGATTTTTACGAACTGTAGCCGCAAAACTTTCACCATTTTGGTAAAACAATTTCACAATGAGAATGCGTTGTTCATTCGTGTAGCGCTCCATTTTTACTAACCTCGTACCTTCTACTAGCAAACAATAACAATTGTTCAAATGTCAAACAATGACACTTCGAATGTTGCCAGATTTAAAAATTGCGTTCTTCTTGGGACACCCTTTTTTAAATATGGAATAAAGAAAATTTAATAATTTGTATGTGTTTTTTTTTGCAAGAAAAATTATTTTTTTTCTCAGTGCACGAATCTTGACATACAAACAGACAAAAAGTTTAAGTGACAAAATTTATCTCGTTATTCTGGCGGAGTTGATTTTTTCACTTTCATTGTTGAAATTAACTAAATAAGCGAAAAATTGTTAAAAACTAAAAGAATTTTAATGTTTTAATGGAAAAAACAAGAATTTTCTCTTCAAACGCACTAAAGTTGCCGACGAACAAAAGTGATGAAAACGCTCATCAAAAGCGTATTATAGAATGTATCCATTGATCACCAAAAAATATGTTCTCTTTACATCACTAGCGTATTAAAGGTTAGCTACGGCGCATATTTAAGATGAAAGCGAGAGTAGGAATAGCCACGAATAACTCTTTATGTGCTTTCAAATAAACGTTATAGTGAATTTCATAACTAGATTGTCGGACAATCTGGTTCAAAATGAGGTTGTAGCGATAAAACACTGTGTTTTCCCCTATTTTGTGAGAGAAATTTGCAAAATTGTTCATCACCTTGTGAAAAAAATGTAAACAAATTTATAAAAACATTATTTAATTTAGGAAAACTAAATATAACGAGTGTTAAACCCAATAAACTGGCATTTTTTATTGAAAGCAAAATACAATTCACCATCCAGTTGCTTATTTTTGTTACAGCCGAAGACAATTTCTGCTTCCAAAAAGGAATTCCTTATAAAAAAATACTGTTTTCAGCAAAATTAACATCGTTTCTTTTATAATCGCTGCAAATTTTGTCTTCCGCCAGTGAATTAATAACTTTTTAGAAAAATTTTCAGTTTGATTTTATTTTATTTTGTTTTGTTTACAAAATTTTGTTGTTGTCAAGCCAAAATCCAGTTTGCATGCCAAATTTTATATTGTAAACGAGGGTGATTTGTAACTGTATTTAACTCGATTTTAAATCAGATTTCGTGAAAGTGTAAATTCATTATCATAAAAAATGGGTTTTATTTATATAATCTTTTCAGTTTTAAATATATAATAATTATTTTATGTTAAGATTTCTGTTACACAAATTAAATTATATTTTAGGGTTTACATTTCATTAGGGTATGGTTTAAAATTCAGATTATTTAGTATAATTTAATCAAACACTAGTTTTAGATTTTAAATCTTTAGCTCTAATTTAGAATGAATGTTTACCCAGCAAAAAATTGTGCTTACCCAGAAGCGCTTCCGGAAGGCATTATTTAATTACGGAGCGCTTCCAAAGCAAATCCAGAAGGCATGATTTTTGTTCGCGATGTAACAATTGTATGTCTCTTTTAAGCAGGTGAAAAGCGCTTCTTTCATATGCAATAAAAATCGCTCTTTTTTGTATGTTGACGACATTAATGCTTCATGGTATGCATTATTTATTGCTTCATTATAATCATTATTCACTGCTTCAAAGAAGGCACTTAGGGAAGCACTACAGAATGGCTTCCCTAATTGCTTTATAGTATGCAAGTCGGTGTAGCGCTATTTTGGAAGTATACAAATGTAGTTACTGCTTACCAAATTCAGGTTATTTTTTTCTTGGGTAGTTTAACTTTTAATTTAGTATGGGGAAACTTTGCAGTAATTGATCTGATGTAATTATGATTATTACACACGTGTAAGTTAGGATTTAAGCTGGTGTTACTTCGGTTGCTAGAGAGCAAAGTAAATTAAGACGGTGTTTTCTAAAAATGCAAAGTAAATTAAGACGGTGTTTTCTCCTACCCAGCAAATAATAGTGCTTCAAAGAAGAACTTCCGGAAGGCATTCTTCAATTACGAAGGGCTTCCGGAAGACATTCCAGAAATTATGATTTTTGTTTCCGATGTCCCACTTGATATGTCTCTTTTAAAGCGCTTCTTTCATGTGCTCTTAGAAGCAATGAATTCATGCCTTATTAGGCACTAAGAAGCTCTTTTTTGTATGTTCTCAACATTAGTGCTTCATGGTATGCATATTTTATTGCTTCATTGTATGCATACTTTATTGCTTCAAAGAAGGCATTTTGGAAAGCACTACAGAATGCCTTAAATAATTGCTTTATAGTATGAATGGCGGTGAAGCGCTATTTTGGAAGCATATAAAGGCAGCAACTGCTTACCAAATCGAGTTTTTTTTTTTTGCTGGGTAATGATAGTGATGCTGCCCAGCAAAAACTGTTCTGCCAAGGAATGAACATTTTCATCGATGAAATTATTATTGGCTTGTCATAGGAAGGACTCAGTCTTTTAATGATGCAAAGCAACTTCCTAGAAATATTTTATGCCTAAATAACTTCCAAGAATTTGTTTAGGCAGAAAAACTTTCAAAAATTCATATTTGGAATGATTCCCGCTTATGACCAAGCCAATGTTAAATTCATCGATGAAAATGCCATATAAGAAGAGCAAAAATGTGTGGTAGGTGGGTGCAGATAATTGATTTTAACGATGATTGATTGCAGAGCTGAGACTTCTCTATTGTTCACCAAAGTGAACAGTACCTTTTATGAGTGTCAAATGAAATAATAAAAATCTTAGTAAACAAATTAGTAAATTTGTTCATTATAATAACTAATAATAGAGAAAATATTTGTTTAGACAATAATAAATAATAAATACTAGTATATCGTTAGCTGAAAGGGTGAAACCCGAAAACATTAAACCATATTAGATAATGATAGTTTTTTTTTTGTTATTTATTATGACTTGTTTTGATAAAGGTAGTTGAAGTGAATGCAAAAATTCGATTTCAGCTATCGATATACGGACGCATTGACACATTGGGAAAAATATTAGGTGCATCTTCATGTAAGTAACATAATTTTTTTTGAAAGAATGTTCATTTATATAAAAAGTTGCGTTTACTTTGCATCAATATCTTTATTAGAAAAACAAATATATTTTTTTTTCCTAAAATCGCACTTTTTAAAAAATGCAATTTTTAAAACAGATTTTTGACTAATTTAGTGCAATTTTTACATGATTTAGACAACGTTTTTGGATTTGCAACAAAATTCTACCCCAAAATCATGTATCATACTTATAACTTGCTAAACTTTTTATTCTTCAAATCCTAAGATGAAAATTAAAAATCCCAATTCGCACCTGTGTACCGTATATGTATGTATGCTGGATGACCGGTTGAATGCGATGTACCGGTTGAATGCGAATGTTGTACGCATCCAAATGTATCAAATTGTACATAATGTGATACATTTACATCCAATTTGATACAATTGTATACCAATATATGCAATTACATGTGACACATGTAGTCATATATAGATCGACAAGTAATTGAAATATAAAGAAAGATATAGTTATATATTTGAGATATCATTTTATATGAATATATATTTTGCAATATATCATTACAAATAATCGTATAAAGTAATATCAAAACTGTTTTACTTGGGTAGCTATGAACTGAGACTTTACCTGACACATTTGTCGTTGTTTCCCATAAAAATATTCAATTTAACTGTTGTGAAATTTCAACTAGACATTCAGTAATCGGGCCTTAAAGTTTTAAATACGATACTCGTATTTGTATGCATTTATTAATATGTTCAAATTTGGGTTGTCCTTCAGAATTTTTAATTAAAATAAAGTTTTTAACATTTTTTGCTATGGAAATACCATGTTTTTTTAATAAGGAAAATTTCCCGGGAATTCTAGGGTAGTAAATTATTTTTCCCGGGAATCCCAAGAAATCAAAAAGTCAAAGAATTCCCAAAACCTATAAAGAACCCAAATTTTAGAATATTGTATCGACAGAACTTTTTAGATATTAATATTTTTGTGCAATTGACAAAATCTTTTCTCATGCAATAAATTTATGTTATTTAGCCGCAGGGTTAACTAACGGTCGACTGTTTCTTTCTAGGTTTGTACTGATTTGGTAAGTGTGCAATGCGTTTGAGACCTATTGACGACCTTTATCATTTCGCCATAAACTATAATCTTGTGTGTTTGGCAAAGAAAGTTTTTTTTTAGTATAAAAACTTCTGGTATGTACCTCTTCATCTTCTTTTAGTACTTGAATTAACGGATGTATCAATAACGGAAGCAAGGGTCATTCATTTAAATGTTGTCTACAAGATGGCAACTTTTGAAGTTCTTAAGAATGGAATTAATATTGTTGTTGGTGGCGATGGTGATGATAGTGTTTGTTGTTGGTATGGGTGGCAAGGATTACCTTGTTCATTCTCGCATTTAAACAGTTTTCTAACAATTTTATCTGTAACTCTTAATTTTTTTTTGTAACATTCTTTTTATGTTTGGCGCCAATGCGTCGTTGAAATTTTTGTTTTAATCGTTTTAAATTTTTGTTAAGAGTATTCTTTTTGTTCCTTTTTTTATTTTTTCGCCAATAGTTATATTTTTCGATTAGTTATAAGACTTTGTACAAGGAAAATAAAAATATATTCTTTCGAACATATTTCTAGTACTACATAGAAGTTGATTATTATGATTTTCATAAGTTGATAACCTGTATCTGACTATTAATTTACGCTTTTAGTTAAGGATGCCAAATGACTTCCGTATTATGTAGAACTAACTCATGCTGTAAATAATTTCGATGTCAATTACAAAGTGTCAACTTATGAGCACCAATATATACCTTTCTATACTTCCCTATAACTATAACAATGAGTTTGTACAGAATTTCGAAATATTATCAGAATACGTGAACTTGCATTGAAGTTTCATACATTTACGTATTAAGGGCACGTCATAGATCCGCTGTACATTTTTTTTTTTACCAAAGTGAACAGATATATCGAACAATTTCATTCATATTTTTTTTTTCGTTTGCCTTGAAGCGCCTCAAGTGGAAATATTTTCAATAAAAATTAAAACGCTGACAGAATGTGAATCCTAGACGATTGAAGTTATTTTAAAAGCATTAGTTCTGTATAATTTTATTGACAACCCTCGATTTAAATTGCTAAATTTTTGTGGTTGCCACAAGGTTTGCCCTAGTCCTTAATGTCTAAGAAGAGCATAGAAAAAGTTGCAGCTAAATTCATTAACATTTAGAGCTCACAGAAAAAGTTAACTTTTAAGAATAAGTAATTTGTCTCTAGAAGAAAATCTCATAAATTTAGAGTTGACTTTAAATTTAATTCTTTTTTAATCAACTCAATGTGCATAAAATAAATATGACATCAAAATTCAAAAAAAAAAAAATAAACTTTTAAGTTATTCACGGTTTTTAAAAAAATTATACGTAAAAATACAAATTTTTGTTAAAATTGTAAAAATTTCTGAAAAGATGTAAGTAGATATAAAACTTTTCTACGTCTTATATGAACCAATTTCTCAAATTTGAGCTTCATTTTAATGAAGATTAGGAATCTGCAAACGAAATTAAACAACCATTCGGTTGACATTATATTTATCAGTGTGCAGGAATAGGCTTTTTGGATAAAATTTTAATAAGTGGATTGATGGAACCAAATATGGTAAATAAGAATTAAATTTTTTTTTGTGTATTTTGATGTAAATTACTTTTTTTCTTTTCTGTATTTAATAAAACGCACATCCATGGATGGTGATTTAATTGTCTTCTTGATTTTAATATTTTTATTGTGATTTTCAATAAAATATTAGTTAATTCAATAGCGCTATTAGTTATTTTAACTGCATATGTATTTGATTTCAGTTAGTCATTTTTACTACACTGAGAGAATTATCTGCATGATATCAATGAATTTTTGTATTATATCTATGAATTGGCACTGGAACTCGTCCATTGAAAAAAATTTAAAAAAAAATTATACTTTTTTAAAATTTATACGCCTAATGAAAAAGTTTCATTAAAAATAGTTTCATTAAAACTACGAAGCTTTTTGCATGAAGTTTAAGAAATTTTTCATTCGCAAGGAATCCTCTTTGTGTACATTTGTAATTGTTTTTAACGGTTGTTTTTACTGCATTGGTCGACTAAGAGAAATATCAGCATGATATCAAAGAATTTTTGCATTAGATATATGAATTTTCACCGGAATTCGTCCATTGAAACTTTTCGTTAAATTAATGCAGTTTTTTATAATGAGAAAGTTTCATTAAAAATAGTTTCATTAAAACTATGAAGCTGCTTTATTTGAGCTTAAAAAATTTTTCATTCACATTGCAAAGAAAACTTCATTAGTTTAGTGAAAAATTTCATTAAAACTCGTCCAAAGAATTCTTTCTGTGTAGTTGCTTTCAAGTAGTTAAAAATTACTACAATTTTAGTCATTTTTATAACAAAGACCGTCATTGCCTTTTTAACTACATTTGAAGTCATTTTTAGTAATTTCTACCTTCTTATTTTCTTGAGTGCAATTCGATCTGAAAAAAGATCTTATCAGAACACAGTTTTTAATTGAAAACGTCACTAATTTACTAAAACGTTTCATTGTCTAAATTCAAAATTTAAATTGACACATTTTATTTCAAGGACTAATTTTGCGATGGTATAAGAATTTGATCAAATTTGGTGGGTACGTTTGACAGTAAACACATATTTCTAAAACAATTTCTTTATTTTGAAAAATGTGGCAGCACTGAAGCTTTGAAATATCGAAAAAAATTGTGGGCGGAACATCATTCAGAAGGCCATAACTGTTGTTGTGTGACAGATATTGAAAAAATTCTCTTTGCTTAGGAATAGTGAGAACCTTGGCGTTCATAAATTCTATTAAATAATTTCTTTTATTTAATTCTTCTTATTTTAAACGAGCTTAAAATCCTTTATTTATAAATTATACTTATTTAATTCCAATATTTCGGCTCCACATTGGGTGACTTCTTCAGGGAACAATTATTATAATTTGATTGCCCTAACTGAATTTATAAGTTGTAAAAAAAATATATATTAAAAATCAATGAAAATGAAAATTATTCAAGTTCGAGGCCATACTCTATATTTCTTCATTAGGATATTGTCCTAACAAATAATCTATAGAGTTTTTTGTTTTCAAATTTATTATTTGACCCTTTCAGGAATGTGTTGATAGATCTATTTCGGGAGTTTTCTAGGTTCCCATCATCAGAACACGTTTTGAAAGCGGTAACAATCCCATGCCAAACATCAAACATACATATGAACTAGTTTACTCACTACATGAGAACTAATATACATATGAGTTCGAAGTTAAAGATTATAACCATTGATCAAAAAATAAATTGAAAACTTGTTAATAGATCTATCAACACATTCCTGAAAGGGTCAAATAATAAATTTGAAAACAAAAAACTCTATATATTATTTGTTAGGACAATATCCTAATGAAGAAATATAGAGTATGGCCTCGAACTTGAATAATTTTCATTTTCATTGCACAATTAAAGGTCGAAAAAAACATAATTTTTATTTTTAATAAAAATTATAACAAACTTGTATATTAAAAATCTTTTAAAAAGTATTTTTTTTACATTCCTAAGCCCCAATTCACTTGTATCCACAATTCTCACTATTCCTATGCAAAAAAAAAAAAAAAAATCAATATCTTTTACACAAAAAAGTTATGGCCTTTAGAATGACGTCTATTTTAGTGATATTTCAAAGCTTCAGGGTTGCCACAGTTTTCAGAGTTAAAAAAATTAAAAACTCAACAAAGTTTATTAAAATCGGTTACCAAATTAGTCGTTGCAATAATTGAAAATACCCAATTAAAATTTTAATTATTTTAATTAAAAATTTTGTTGATAATTAAACAAAAAATGCTCAACAAATTTTTGAATATAGCATTAAATATTTAATCGAATTCTAATTTCTTGAATTCTTATTAATGTAATTTAGTTTTTTATTTAGGACTAAACTTTAAGTAAAATGGTTATGAAAATTGTAGTACCTAAAAAAAAGTATTCAAACATTGTAAATTAGTTAATTTTTAACGAATATTGTTAACGTTTAATTACTCAATTAATTGAAAAAATTAAACATTTAATTGAAATTTTATTTTATTTTAAGCAAATCATTAATTGATAATAATCTGCCTATAATTTACTCAGTGTTATAGTAAATGGTTATCACAAGATGATTAGTTAGTAACAATACATCATTGATTATCGAATAACGATTCTTATAACTTTATAATCTTTAAATTAGTCTGTGCTAGTTACTATTAAAGTCATTTTAAAAGTTTAATTTCCTTTAACCATTGACTATGTGGCTTTAAATTTTTATGCTCCATAAAACATTTCAACAATGCAGCAATTTGAAATCCTTGTTATCCTTTATCAAATAATTGTGTATGCAAAAAATTTACACAAACCAAAAAAAAAAAATACTATATGAAATTACAAAAAAAAGTTGAATACAAACCCCTACTCAAAATGTAAATCACTGATTAAGAGTAGAGAATGTGTACATCTATAAAAATGCAACAGGCAATTCACAAATACAATATGAATGTATGAACAAGGATGTATTCAAGGATACAAATGAACTGTATGAATGATGCAGTTCAAATAAATGCAAACCCTTCCTTTCGATGGTTGGAGTGTTGTAGCAAACAATGACAACTTGTATGGAGGGATATTAAAGTGGCAGACAGTAAAAAATGAATTTTATTTACTGCAAACAAAATTGTGAATTGGTGACCTTCTACCACCCAAACTTATAAATGCATGGAATACTTGTACAAACACACAAATTAACCCAAAATATAATGTCGTATAAAAAACGTACACTCAATGGTGGCTTATGTCAGAGGAGTTGTCATATGCTTTTGTTTTTATTTTATAAAAACAAAAAAAAACCTAAAATTTATTTTAGAAATTTCAGACACCCAAAGAACATTAAACATACACTGGGAGAATTATTTTAATGAGTTGTTTTTTTTTTGCAATTACCTTAAGTTGGGAAGTTTGCTAAAGTACCTTCAAAATGATATATAATGTTATATTATATCCAAATGGGAGTAAAGAATGGCCCACTTAAAATCTCGACAAAAATAAACAGACATAACAACGGCCCAAATGTAAATACGAAATAGATTTTTATAAATGTTTCTGGAAATATCTTAGACATTACTTGTTCCAATTCTGAAGACATTCGGTTAAGAACTGCAGAAAATGTAAAGAATAAACAAAATATGAAAACGAAACAATTTGCACAAATTTGGTATTTTTATCGGTAAAACTATACCCAAAAAACAAAACACACAAATCAATTTGATGTAGTTTACACAAATGGAAGGCTTGTAATCTGAAATAAAATTTTTATGAAATATGGATAGATGTTTAAAACATCCATAACTTTTTAGACCAGTATAATTATATTATAAAAAATTATTCGCCAAGATATAGTGTGCACTAACTGTACGATGCGCTCCGCGAAATATTCCAATAATTTTCATATTTATTAAGATATTAAAGTTTTTTATATATTTTTTCTTAAAGCTAATTAAATGACTTTGACTTGGATGTATCATACTATTTATTATGTGAAACTTTTTCTTAAAACATTTGCGAGTCCAGATTATAAGTATGCAATTCCTTATGTTAAAAAATATTTCATAATTTTAATTTTAATCAAAATTAACGATTTTAAGGAATTGATTTTACAAAATAAATTTCTCTTCGACTTAGAAAAACTTTATATCCTGGGAAAAATCCTACACGCCGAGAAAATATTATAGAAATGCTATGTAATGATACAACTACATAAGTTTCAAGTTTTTTTTTTTTTTTATTTTATTAATTAATAATCATATAATTACAAATTTTATACTATTACCCTAACCGAGCACTAGCTACTATGGCCTTCGGCGCGTTGTAGCGAAAACAGACCAGCGCCTCTTGTGGGAATCGAACCCACGACCCCCGCACTGATAAGCCAGCACGCTACCAACTAGCCTACCGGGGCGCACTAAGTTTCAAGTTAGTTTTACAAAGTTCAAGTTAAATATTTATATTTTTTGTAAAATATATACATTAGGATGTGCCTTTAAAAACGATTTCTCGATTTTCGTTCATTTTATTGCAAAAGGTTCCTTTGAAGAATTCCATTTTTTTTTTTTTTGGAAAACGTTAACTCGATGTCTGTTGCTTGTTTTGTAATATAATAGTTGTAATTAAAGAGAAAAAAAATTGTAATTCGTGTTTGTGTGTGGATCGACTCATTTCCGCGACATTTTATGAAAAATTGCTATTTTATTATGACTACAATATTGTAAAGCTCAAACAAAATACCAATTGTTAAAAATTTTTGATTTAATGATCCCACCTTTACACACTAGGAAATTTAGAGAGTAACATATTTCAGATTTTGATTAAATTTGGACGTGTGATAAAGGCTGTTAAACTAAAGAACTAATGCAGTTTTATATCATACTAACTTTATTCTAATTGTTAAAAAGTCGGGGTCAAAAGCGGCCCAGTTTTCTTTGTAGAATTTCACATTTCTTTTAAAGAAACAACACAAAAATTGGTATTATATCAATTGTATTTTAAACATCTATCTAATGACTTACTAAATATATTTAATATTAATTTGTTTTTGCCCACTACAATGTATACACAATTCGAGAAAATCTGAATGATAATTATTATAATAATAATAATAATTATTATAATCTGAATATAAGTCCACGTGAAAAATTTTAACTTTCAATAGGTCAAAATTCGCAAAAAGCCTAGCGATAAAAGTGGTTAAAAATTTCTTATATAAGAAATATTAAACAACTTAAAGTTTATGTGAATGTATACGGGGATTTACAAAAATTTTCGACACTGAGGTAAAATGGTTTTAAATTCTTTTTTGTATGACATATATAACCTTTTGTGTATTTATATGAAGCAAGCTAAATCCATTCCCGACGCAAAAATATGGCGGTTTTAAGATTCAAGCAAATTAAAAATACTAAAAATACAGTTTTTGCTTCCATTAAATAAAGGCTACATCAGTTTTTAGATCTCATTGCATTTATCGCATTTTAAAATATATATTACACCACCAAAAATATAAAAATACACTCAAAAAAATTGTTGCCATTATTGGAACTTAAAAAGAAAACCATGATTACATTGGAAAACATGCAGTTTAATGATAGTTGGTTTTAGGGTTACTTATTCGCTGGATATCATATTAAATATTTTTTTGTCAAAAGTAGAAACATTAAAACTATATGGAACAAGTTGCATAAAATAACTAATTTTATTAAGTAGAACTTTTTTATCAATTTAAAAACTTTACAATCTTGCAGTTATAATACAAATTACGTTTTATGAGCATTTTTGTCCGCAGACCACTAAGTGTTAAATATTTTTTAAATACAAGTAAAGATAGTTATAGTCTAATGAAATTTGAGTGATTTTTTTCTGAAACTTAGAGGCAATTTAAACGAAGAAATTAATTGCAGGCAATTTTTGAATTC
Source organism: Delia radicum (assembly GCA_021234595.1). Taxonomy (NCBI): domain Eukaryota; kingdom Metazoa; phylum Arthropoda; class Insecta; order Diptera; family Anthomyiidae; genus Delia; species Delia radicum. Next base: position 206,874,795 of record CM037851.1, read on the forward strand.
TCTTTTAAAGTTGCTTCTAAAAATCATGAACATTTACACGAGGAGTTTTTGCATGCAATTTTTTTGACGTTTATTTTGCCAATCTTCTTTAATTGTTCATTCGTTGAAATTTAATTTATTCGTAATAATTTAAAATAATATAATTTAAAATAATATATAAATAGTTCTTTATTCCACATTATATATTTTTTATTTTACGAAATATTTTCGATACACAACACTTTAGAAGCCGAATACGAATAAAGCAAATTAACAAGAATACGAACGATAGCAAAAAGAAATGTCAAAAAATATCTTGAAAAACGAAAACCGTGCAATTTTTGCTACCCCGCTTGCTTCTTAACCCCGTTTGCCTACAAAAAATAATTGCACGCAACATTGCATGCAAAAATTGCATCGTTTAAATGGCCTCTTATGTAAACTTTGATGAAAACATATAAATTTCGTGAAATTTTTAACACAATAATCAATTTTTATATAATGTCCTGAATTGTTCACACATAAACTCGAATTATAATTTTTTTAATTTATGTTTTTATCCTTAATTACAACTATAGGACATATTATAAATATAGCAATCGACATCTCTAAATTAGACATGTTAAAAAATCTTATGAAATAATTTAAAAACACGTTTTTGCATTTTATTAATGATATCCGATGAAATAGAAATTCCATATCAGAATAATTTTGAGTATATCTAATGAAAACATGAAATGAAAAATTTTATTTTATAAAATTTCAAATTTTGAAAATTTGTTATAAAATACACTTTTTCACAAATGCGTTATTTTTTGGTCAAAATTCAGTATGGATTAACGTATTCCAATAAAATATATATTCCCTTCATTTGGAACCATTTGCAATAAAACTGGGGGAGTCAATACAAATCGGTTCTTAGCACATCTATCCTGTTTAAAATTATACCCCATCTGTTATATTTGTTTGTCAAATTGACAAAATTTTAAAATCATACAACAGTACTTTTCGCTTATAGTCACATTTCTTATTTGCACTAGACTTGGGCAATCTAGTTCGTTTGAGTGAGCTCTCTTTCTTGTTCGATTGATCTGAATGAACTAGGTAGCTCTTCTAGTTCAATCGATTTTTGACAATTTCGTTTAATCGTTCTTTAGATCGTTTGTTTGCGAATTTTTTATATAAGACACCTCTTTTTAACATTAAAGAAATTTAACCTCAAAAATAAATTTAACTCAAACGCAACTTAAGGAAAAGAGATATTACACAAATAGCAAAAAAGAACGAAGAGAGCTAAAGACCTAAAAGAGCTGAAGTTTGTGAGTGAACTAGCTCACTAGTTCAAAGTAAAAACTAGTTCAATTGAACTAGGTCGTTAACGAACTACACAACTCTAGTTTCACACAACTCTATATTGCTAATGTGACTATAAGCCTAATTTTTATACATGGCATTTCGTTGCATATAAATAACTTCATATAAAGTCATCAATTAATGTGACTATATAATTTTTTTTTAGTATTACGAGTATAACGGGTACAAAACAATTTTAAATTTAAAAATTTTAAGATTTCAGAATTATTTTGGAATTTTTATATTGTGACTATAACTTAAATTATTTGCATATAATTTTACTTTTGGTAACCAAAATTACGTGGCATATACTCGTATGTCAAAAGCGATTATATCATGAATGTACTATATTGTACTCATTTTGTATGAAATTTCAAATTAGATCACAGCAAAAGGGTTAAAAAGTGGACTATATCGTTAAATGGACTATAAGCGAAATGAATATAACCGAAAAGGACTGTATAAATTTTTTCTAATTAATTTTTTTTTATAATTACAAATTTGGGACACTATAAAGAAATTCATTACTGTAGCGAAGATAATTCTCTCAGTGTAGATTAATTATGAGGATCTTTTTTATGAAAAAGTTTATGTAGTAAAAGACACTTTGCATATAAATAATGTGTTTTATTATAAAAAATTGTATGATTGATTTTTGAGCGGGTTCCAGAGAATTGAAAAAAAATCCCCCTTTTATCGGGAAATGAAAAAGTACGGGATATTGCATTCCCTAAACCTAAGGCATGGCACATTAAACATTTAATTTTATCCATCATATTCTTGCTAATTTGCAGAAACAATTTAGAAAAATAAAAACTTATTTAAAGGACAAATTCTTATTATGTGGCAACTTTTCGTATTCGTTCGCTGGTTTTAGCAAAAAAATTCAAACATTGACTTGTCAAAAACTACGTTCATTGACATGTCAATTGCGTGGCATTTTAATATGATTACTCTTCATATGGTGTCCTGATTTTCACTTCAAGGTTTATTTTTTTTTTCTTTTTTTTTTGTATTCCTTAATTTGCCATGACTTCATAGAACTTTTTAACCCCTCTTAAGGGGAAAAACTGTAGTAGATAATTTAATTCCTAGAGAGTCTGAACTGTTTTAAAATTTTAATTTTTTTGACTACGAAGCTGAAGAGAAGGAGGGGGTTGTATGAAAATAAATAAAACTGATGCCAGCCTGCTGTGATAGATTCAATTTAATATCATGAGCCAACAGAACAAACAAAAAAAAAAGAAGTTCCTCATGTGAATATGTTGAAAATTACACATACTCTTACTTTAGTACTAATACCAATAATATGAAAGTCTAAAGGATCTTTGTGGGCAAAATTTAAACGGCTCTATGTGTGTGATGACGGTTTATTTAAGCATGTGTCTACAATAGCTTTATTTCACACAGTAAATTTGTAAATTTTTCTCGTACACTTCTTTTTTTGCGCAAAAACTCTGTAACCAAAAGCATTTAATTGAAATTTATTGTTTTTTTTTTCAAACACGTTTTAACTTTAATATTTAATTTATTTTAGATAAAAATTAAAGTAAAATTTAAGTTTAATAGAAAAATAATAGAAATTTCTTAGCTTCACTTTCACAATGTTCCGTTAGCTACTAACTGGGACTTTAATTGACACATTTGTTGTTGTGTCCCATATAAATTTTCAATTTAACTGTTTGTTAAATTTTAACTGGACATTCAGTAATCGGGCTTTAGTGATTATAGTATTGAAATAATTAATCTTAATAGAGTCTATTCAAACTATATTATAATCCTTCAAACATCTTCATTATTCACATCATCACAATAAAGAGAAAAAAATTGTAATCTATACAAACACACTCAAAAAAAAAAGTTAGTTTAAGGATTAGTAAAACAGTTTCAAATCTAACTTTACTATTATTATACTAATTTTTAGTATAAAGTTATTTTTTAGTAAAATTTTTTGCTATTCGTTTTTTACAAATTACAAATTTTTTTACAAATTTTGGTTGCTAAATTAACAAATTTAATTTTATTAATTTTTGAAATCCGATTTGCAAAAATTAGCAAAACAAATATACTAAAAGACATAATTTTCATTATCATTTGCTTGCCAAAATTCGGTTTTTTGTTGCTTTTGTCATATTTAAATATAAAGTTTTTGAATTTTAATTGTTTTTTAAATTTAAAATTAAGTTTTTTTTTTAAATTTCAAATGGAAAATATTAACTTAAATTCATGTTTTCCAAATTTTAAAGGAAAAATCCTAATATAAATTTTTTTTATAGAATTCTGAATGGAATTTCTAAACATCAAAATGGTTTTTTTTTTTTTTATAATTTAACCAATACTCAGGGGATGCCCCCTACTCATGCAGTGCATTGTATTGATCAGGAAAATAAGGTATGGGAAGGAGGAAAGAGGGAGTAGTGTTTGTGGATATTTGATTTAAATTTTTCTAAATTGTAAGTAACAGGGAAGACTTCTGCGGGAAGTTTGTTCCACATACGAATCGTTCGACTAAAAAACGAATTTTCTCTGTAATGCGTTGTGCGAAACACAGGACAATCAACTACAAACGGATGTGCTCTACTAGATAAGCGAGTATTACGAATAAAAACTCGGGCTCGTAGAATAAGTTCACTTATCTCAGATGAGCATCTCCCATGGTAATATCGATAGAAAAGTGTCACACAACCCACATTCCGACGATGCTCCAATGAATCAATAGAGTTGGATACACTACTGTCATTGATAAGCTTCACCGCCCTCCCCTGAACACGGGGAGATGAGAGTTGTATTCCATTTTTGGCCGGATATAGCTGGTATAAATAGTAAGGAGATCGGATGGAGTGAAGTAAGTCTTGCACCGTTTTAGAAAACCGAGACACTTGAATGCCTCTTTCGACACTTGAAATACGTGCTTATTCCAACGGACATCACACTGTATTCTCATGCCCAGAACATCAAGAGTATCCGATTCCTCAATACCTATACCATCCATAGTTACACATGACAATGTCAATTCCACAGCCCGTCTGTGGGTTAACATACAACATTGGGTCTTGCGTGCATTAAAATCGACCTTATTTTATTATATTTTGTAATACAAAAAAATTAAAAACAAAATGTAAAAAATTGTATTTTGTATGTTTTACCCGCTAGAGAAAATTTAAAATTGTTTGTTATATGAAATGCTATATTTTCAAAAGAAGAAAACACAATGGCCGGCGTTAAATAAATAAAAAAATAAATATTTGTCATTGTGTGAGTTACTGTTCGTTGCCCTATGGGGAATGGGACCGGTTCTGCGTATGCCACAGGATCGGTCCTTTCATGCCAGAGACCGGTCCTCTGCTGAACCCTACCCTATGTAAACAACTGGCAACTTTAACATTGGCTTGTCATAGGAGGGTGTCATTTGTCCTGAACCACATAGTGGCATGCCACAGGACTAACCAAAGATGGGCATACCACAAGACGGTCGCAACAGGACCATGCCGTATAAAATAAACGAAAACTAAACAGCTTCCAATGGGTAAAATTCTGGCCAACTGGCTTTTTCTTGTTAATAAGCATTCTGGTTAAGTGGTATGTCCTCCCTTTACCAGTCACAGGATTGGTAATTTTAGGATTATTGACACTGCTTAACCCACTTCAGTATTAAATTATATCAGTTCTGTGATAAGTCCTTCTTTAACTAGTCACTTTTAGGTCAATTGACTCCTCATTCCCCATAGGGTGGTTATTCTCTTCAAGGTTGCAAACTCTACGACACAAAAAATGGCTAAATCTCAAAATACAAATCGCTAAAAATGCAAAACTCCCAAAAAACTTAAAAAGTTTAGTATTTATTAAAAAATTAAGCAATTTTAGTCCAAAAACTTAATATTAAATTATATTGCTCTATAAATTCCATCAACACTGTGTTGAAATATGTTAGTTTTTTGTTTTTGCAGTTGTGAATTTTATATAATTCGAGCACAATTTAATTTGTTTTTAATAATTTGAAAAGATGTATTGGGAAATTTTTTACGAAAAACTTTCAAAATCTAAAAATAAAAGTAGTTGCGGAAAAATATTATTGACGTTAATGCTTGTCATTAAAGATTAAATTTTTATAAATTATTGATTTTGTTTCCGTTTAGGACTATTTCATTTAATATTTTGAATAATTTCCTTTTCTGTAATTGTACAAAAAATAAAGTTGTATGGGTTTTGTTCACTTTTTATTGAGCTTAGAATAGTAAACATTGAACATTTTGTTTAAAAATTGTCAAAGAAGAATAAAAAAACGCAAAATCTCTCATGGAAACGCAATATTAACCATATAATGAAAATTATTCAAGTTCGAGGCCATACTCTATATTTCTTTATTAGGATATTGTCCTAACAAATAATCTGTAGAGTTTTTGTTTTAAAATTTAATAATTGACCACTTTCATAAATATGCTGATAGATCTACTTCGGGAATTTTCTAGGTTCCCATCATCAAACTCTATAGATTATTTGTTACGACAATATCCTAATGAAGAAATATAGAGTATGGCCTCGAACTTGAATAATTTTCATTTTCATTAATAAAAACCTTCATAACACTAATGAATCATTTCGACAATGAAACGTTTATAGAATTTATGAATCAGTTCCATAACTTTTTTTAATATTAAGAAGTTCCAATGAAATTGAAAATTATTCAAGTTCGAGGCCATACTCTATATTTCTTTATTAGGATATTGTCCTAACAAATAATCTATAGAGTTTTTTGTTTTCAAATTTATTATTTGACCCTTTCAGGAATGTGTTGATAGATCTATTTCGGGAATTTTCTAGGTTCCCATTATCAGAACACGTTTTGAAAGCTGTAACAATACCATACCAAACATCAAACATTCATATAAACTAGTTTACTCACTGCATGAGAACTAATATATGAGCTTGAAGTTAAAGATTATAACCATTGATCAAAAAATAAATTGAAAAATTGTTTGTTATGTGCAAGGTCCACCTCTGGTGGATATTCAATACACGTTTTTTGTTTTTCTCTCCTTTTTATATTTTGCTTAGTTTATAAACAACACAGAGGGAGTAAACTAGACAGTACATTGTCTTTTATACAAGTTTGATACAATTTTTATTAAAAATAAAAATTATGTTTTTTTCGACCTTTAATTGTGCAATGAAAATGAAAATTATTCAAGTTCGAGGCCATACTCTATATTCTCGAACTTGAATAATTTTCATTTTCATTGCACAATTAAAGGTCTAAAAAACATAATTTTTATTTTTAATAAAAATTATATCAAACTTAATTAAGAAGTTCCTTGAATTAATAAAACTCTTCATGAATGGCTTTAAAATACATTGCAACTAAACCAATGAACCGCTTCATATGATTTTTTTAAAAAATTTCATAGAAGTCCAAAATTAATTCAAGGCTACATTAAAATAATAAGCCCTTTATAAAAAAGGTTGAGCATTTGAGAATTATATCTTAAACTAAAGTTCGAAATGTATGAAAAAGTTCGAAATGTATAAAATTTTATGAAAAAATAAAAAAAGTAAGTTTTTGAAATAATTTCATGGCTCTAAAGAAATCTTTCATTAAATTTGTGAAGAGATACGACTTTAACAAATCGAATAAATTGTTTTTATGAAACTATGAAATTTTATGGAAAAAAGTTATGAAAAACTTTTTAATATTAATAAAAATTTATTGGATATAATAAAATTCTTCATTGAATCTACGAACAAAATTCTCGTTCTAGTTTCTAGTTAAACCTCAAACTGTGATACGTAGCTTAACTGTGATATTTAATTTTATTTATTTTTGCAATTATTTTTTAAATTAATTCGTGTTTTATGTCGGGATGTCAACGTATTGTAAAGCCGTTTAATAATTTGAAAATTTTAATGTGCAAATTGACCAAAAATTAGTTATTGAAACTAAAATTTATCCCTGAAGATGCTGGAAAAATTCCCCAGCGAAACGTCGGATAGTTTGAAAATGAAATAAATAGTCTTTTATTTTATGTTTTGAAGTGACCTTGAAAGCCCATTTTAGATTATTCTAAACAAATTTAGTAAAATTCTATGAAATTGTTTCATTAATATCATGAAGGATAATTCTTTCAGTGAGGAAATTCTTTTGTTAAAACAGTTTTGTAGTTTTAAGTATCAATTTTAATTCTTTGGAACGGTTGAGTCTACCGATCATTACCTCAATTAGTGTTTTAATTCAATATAGATTGGCTTAACCAATTATTGAAGTACCACAGCATATATTTAATTGAATTACAAAATTATTGCTAATAAGTGCATTTTAACTGTTTTAGCTAAAAAATTAAGTTATTGCTATTAAATTTCTTATTAGACAAATGAATTTTTTTCAACCGATTTCCAACCAACTTATTTTCTGTGTGTAAGCCCACAAATATCTTTAGCCCTATTCTTGCAAAGCTTTTTATTCAACCTCCGCTGTAAAGTTTGATGCTGGATGATTGTTTCTCTTCTATCATCAGTATGTCCTTTACGTTAAAGTGACAATTAAATAAATCAAGAAATAAGATTATTGTGTCAAACATAAAAATACATACAAAAAAAATCCCATACGATGATAAGAATAATGTTGATGATAATATTGGTGACGATGGTCCTTTTCACATGCTGTGAAGGATTTTCAATATACACATGTAGTACACAACTACACACATACGTCCATAATATAATTTACTTCCAGTATTAGAAAAAAGGAATGCAAAATATGAAGGCTAAAAAATAATCTGAGTAAAAAAAGTGTATAAAAAAGATCCGTAATTTGTTAAACTTTAGTAATTAAACTGACATCAACAGTGTTTTGATAATAAAGCACTATGGACAAAAAATCTATTCCAGAGTCGATCAAGCAATAAAAATATCAATGTAAAAGCAACACGCACTTTAGTTCAAATTCATTTTCAGGCGAATTTACTCGCTAACCATCTCTGTATTTCCATATCTACAATGTCCCACACTGAGAGAATTCTCTGTATGATATTAATGAATTTTTCTATATAATCACACACAGAGAAATTAAGTGCCAACCGAATAGAAAAGTGTATTTTAATGGTAAGAACTTATAAATTCAATTAGTGCAACTATATTTACATTCGATTTTTGAATATTTTAAGTGTTCCAACTAAAATTCAGTTGAATTAACCGAACTATGTCGAGGGAACTAATGTTCAGATGTTCCAACCGATTGAAATTCGTAATAACCGAATTTGAGTCGTAGTAAACGAATTTCAGTTGGCAAATAGCTAAATTTTTCTCTGTGTGCAATAAAGTTGCACTGTCCATTGCAACTTTTCTTTAAACAAATACGTGTTTTCATAAAATTTTAATGAAAATGTAATTTTACATTCACTCAATGAAGAGTTTCAGCAAAAAATTGCACTCATAAAAGAAGTTAGTTCAAAAAGTCTTCGTTAAGTTAAGCTAATTTTTGTGCTGTTATCGTTTAAACGAGTTATTTAACTAAAGTTAGTATTTATTGTACTTGAACTAATTTTTCGACCTAAAATTTAGTAATTCGTGATTCTCAAATTTACCACAATTGTTTTCAAACCATAATTTTTTGTGTCTCTGCTATCAGTCTCACTTGTTGTCTCACAGTCTTATTTTCTCATATTTTTTATTTTATAATCATGAAATAGGCTATTTCTCGGAAACTAAGCGAGATAGAGCCAAATGGTCCAAAAATCGTTATTCCGTATCTCTTACGTAGTTTTTATTAACTACTATACTCCCGGTAATATATATGGACCTCTGACTCTGGTCAGATCCGGAAAGACATTTTAGACAGCTTTAAAATTCTGTTGATTTAGCTGAATACTTAGTTAATTTAACTACAACTGTCAGCTGAAATTTACTTCTTCTACAACTAGTTCACCTAATTTTAGCAGACTGTGAATCTCAACTTCTTGAAAATTCTGCTATCGCACTGGGGATTGCATTTTTCCCATAGTAATGCTTTTTCAGATTTTCTTACTACTGTAATACATGTTTTAGGAGGCGTATTTTTTTTTTGTTACTTTTATGTAGCAACTAAAAAATGAAAATATCTTTGTTCCATTTTCGTTATATCTATTACGAATGATGTATTGGTTTTCGCAAATATTAAAACATTGAAATAATTATGGCTGTTTTGTCTAATAGTGTAAATTGACACGTGTGGGTGGGGACGTGTAATTTAACCAGTTTTAACGCTTCTTCATCCTGTTTATATGACATATGTATATTGTAAATTATTTATTTATTTGGATATAAGCGCAGCGAACGTACAACAAAAAAATCAATGAAGCCTGATATGATTTTGTAAAAGCCGTACAGGAGATGCTGCTAAACCACCTATTAAAAACCCACGGATGTAATCATATTCCCCAATATCTTTGGATACAAATTTTTGCAGAATTTTTTTCAATGAAATATCCCTGAAATTAAATTCTAACAACTCAGTGAATTGCAAGAGGGCTATTCACCTAAAATACTAAAATACAGACCAGCTTTTACACAACTCAGAATATTCAGACGAAGATTAAGAACTTTTCTTTATGTTTATCATATTTAATTTTATTTTGTAGTTTTATTTCCATCTGTTACTTTTTTTTATTTTTCATTTATTTCTTTAATTATCATCTTATAAACAGGAATTGTCGTTAAAACTATTGTTTTTTTAACTTTAGTATATTTTTTATGAAGGCCCAAATTACCCCGACTTTTCTTCATTGAAAAAATCGTCACAAAAGTCTAACGAATAATTTACTAGTGTTCTTTGTGTTTTTTGGACAAAGAAGCTACACCACTAACCACTCTTTGGAATGGATCTATTAAAAGCATAAACACAATAGAGGTTGGTGCTTTTTAGGTGCCAGAGAAAAACTAGTCCCAAATTACCCCACCTTCCCCTATATATTTTTAAATAGAAATATATATTACAATAACGCACGGTTTCCTTTCAATAAATTAAAGGTGGTCTAATTATGCTGAACTTTTTTCATTACATAACTGAAAATATTTCAATTATATCGAATAATAGACTTTTTTATTTTTACACTCAGAATATTATATAAGGTGGCGCAAAAATAACCTTCCGATGTTTTTTTTTTATTATGTATTTATTATGTATAGCATTTTCTGATAGGAGGATTACTTTTGCGCCACCTTATATTTAAAGTTTGTAGTTTAAAAAAAGAAGTTTTCAGTTGAGTTAAAACTAAAGGAACATGCATTTATATTTCAAATAAATATTTATTTCAATTTTTGTATACATTTGTTCAAAATAAATAATTTACCGATTTTTTTAGTTTCAGTTATTATTTTAATTTATTTAAAATTGCATGCCAATTTTACCCATAAATCGGAATATTGTAGTTTATTTGTTTCCGTTACAGTTATTATAAATTAAAATATTTATTTCTGGATTGCTCCAAAAAAAATATTCGAAAAATTGATGTCTGTTTTTTATTAAAATGGTTTGTTTGTATACAAACTTTTTCAATGCAAATTACAGGAAATTGAAAAGGTTAACACAAATGCCACAGCCATTTAAATACACTTCAAGTGTGTTGTTTACATTTTGTCGAAGAAAACAAAAAAACTTAAATAATTTCAAATAACTCCCTCGAACATTTATTTTTACATAAATAAAAAGTCTGTAAAAGTTGCAGAAAAAACTGTAATTCTTAAAGAAAATTTTACTAATATTTGGCCTGAAGATCGTTTTGCTAATTTTCGCAAAATGTGACTGTTATTTTTAGTAATTTAAGAGAAGTAAACAAATTTGTAAAAGTTACTAAAATTTAGTAAAATTTTAGTAAACTCTTAATGAAAATCGATTTGCTAAAATCAACCAAATCTGTTACTAAATATTAGTGAAATTAATTTAGTAGAAAAAAATAGTAAAAATCACTAAATATTAGTAAAATTTTTGCAAAATAAAAATTAAATTAAAACTGCTGAAATCAGTTAAAATTTTCCAAATAAAATTTCAATTAAAATTCAAAAAAATATAAATTAAGAAAAATTCCGTTTAATATAATACATCAATTAATATTTAGAAAATATCAACTGATATATTCTGAATTCAGGAAATATTATTTTTTATTTTACACCAGTGAAAATCAATATGAAATTTCTTATTTTAAATGTATGTTCCAGAATTCAGAATTGTTTTTGGGTTTAAAAAAAAAAACGAATTACAAATAATATTTTTTTAAATTCAAATGGAAAATCAAAATTTCAATCAATGTTTCTAAATTTGATTTTATATTCGGAATTTCAATTGATATTTAGGACGTTTCCAATGTAGATTTGAAAAAATATCGATTTTTGTAATCCAAGTCAATAATGAATAATTAATGACAAACGATTTATGAAACATTTTTATCAATATGATGAAACTTTTTTCCCTGAGTGTAGTCAATATTAAAGTGCATAAATAAAAAAGAAATTTTTTCTCTATCAAATAATTTTAAGCTTAAAACAATTATATTATTAGTAATTTTTTTTTTTATAATTTAAGCAAATCGGGTTTCAAAAGTTAGTAAAATTAAATTAGTTAAATTAGCAACCAAAATCAGTAAAAAATTTCAGCCATTTGTAATATAAGAATAGCAAAACAATTTTACCAAAAAATAATTGTATATCTAAAATTAATATAATAAAGTAAAGTAAAGTCAGATTGAAAACTGTGTTACTAATTTCTTTACTAATTTTTTTTTTGAGTGTAGTTAAAATTTTAACAATTTTTTTAGCTTTCTATTCATTTGTTTTTACGGATCTGTAAGTTATTTAAACTATATTTAAAAATAAATAACAAGAAACATTTGATTTAAATGAAAAGTAAATAAGTAGACTGGGTTTTAGGTAATTTATCATTTTCAGTTAATTTGAACTACAAACTATTTTGAGTGTAGTTATATAAACCATTTAATGTTTATTCAATTACAATTATTCACAAATTAGTTGAAAAAAAAATATTTGTAACTTAAAATAATGGTTCTGTGAAAATCAAGGATGGCAACCGAAACGTATATAGATAACGGTTACCATATCGCTATGATTTTGTTATTTATTTCGGTTATGGTCAAAGATTTAGAAAAATAACGGTTACGGTTAATGTTTTCGAAAAATAGCAGTTACTTTGTTTTCGTCTAAAAATAATGTATCTATGATATTTGCTGCACATTTTATTGCGACATATTTTATGTACTTCGCACTCATAGTGCTTGATAAGGATACATAAGGATAACAAGTGCTAAAGTATCAACTTAACATGTTTATTTACAATCAAAAAAGTTTATAACAACCTTGCAATTAAATCACAGACATAAAAACAAAACTATGGGTAACAAAACTACCCAGTCAGAAAAATACTAACACTGGCAACACACTATAGCAAGTGATACAAGTGCTGCCAACAAGTGCTTTCAAAAGCACAAAATGACAACATCATTAATATGTTTTATTCAAAAAGTATCGAACAAGCACTGGGGAAACAAAATTTCCATTGTTGGCAAAATCTTGGTAAAACCATGAAGAATTGGGACGAAAAATTGGTTTTTCAAAATAAAATATTCATGTAAAAACAGTTCATGTGTAATTTTTTTTGTCACTCCGGGATTCGCCATAATGGCAGCCGACAGCTCCAGCCACTGAGCTACCCATACCTACAATACTTGATAGCTTAAAACGTAAGGTTTGATGGAAACAACTTACCCAAGTTGGAAAGACAAAAAAAATATAAAAAAGTATAAAAAAATCCCAAAAAAAAATTTTTGCAACCTACCCACTATAACATTTTTTAAACAAAGCATCATAATTTTTATAAAATACATGCTTTACCAGCGGTTAGACTTTTGAGCCATTGCTAATTTCTGACTGGATATCACTGGGAAAATACTTTTTCCCTACGTAGGCATAGTGTTCTCAGTAGGGTATTCAATTCACTCGGGTTTGCTTTTGTTCGAGTAATCGAGTAACTCCATTTTGAGGTTTTTAATTTACTCGAGTAGGCGAGTAAGATTTTAAAATTGCTCGACTAACTCGAGTAACTCGAAGAATTTTAATACTTTAATTTTATTTTCCAAAAACTCACATTTTTGTAAGTTTTTATATTTTATTAGTACTAATATAACATATATATAAAAATTAACAAATTAATTAAAAATTTTAGTAAAAAGTATATCTAAAAGAGAAAAAAATTTGCTAAGATCATTTATTATTGCGACAGATTTGTCTCAGTACACTCAAAGCAAAAGCGTTATTATATCAATGAAATTCTTTATAAATATGTTGAAATCTTCATTGATTTTCTTTCAATATAACTGGTTCATAAATATGTATTAATCTGTTTTATAAAAATATTTGTTAGGTGATCCGTTTTGTAATTTCACTCAGACTTGACACAGTTTTGTTATATTAGTGTGTTAGTACTAAACGAAAAAATAGTCCATTTTGTCCTATCATTTTGGGATTTTGAGATATGTAATTTTTCAAAAAAAATTATAAAGAAGTTTTGAAACAACTTTCATGAATATTTAAGAAGATTTTCATCATATTAATGAAAACTTTATTACTTCTATATGTAAATTTTAATATGTGGAAATTTTGCGTAGGACCGCTATGAATTTCCATATAGGGCTTCTAAAATTGGCTTGTTACAACGACATAAAAGGGACCAACAAAAAGTTTTTAGTAAATGACATTTAAAAATTCCTTTTTGAAAATATAGTATTTATATGTAGTTTCTTTAGATCAAATGGCAACTAAATTAAAAAAAAAAATAATGTTTGATCCCACTTTTAACCCTCAAATCCGCACCACTAATCTTAAACACCCCAGTCTTAGAACTTGTTTCTTTAAAAAATATCCAAGTTTCTTCGATATCGGAGTTTTTCGCATTAAATTCTACGTTTTTCGTAATATAATTTCTTTAACAGTGCTCACTTAATATAAAAATACACTTAACATTTAAATATTCACTATAACAGTCACATTATTTTATACAAAATATTAAAAAAATATAAAATAGTTCATATTTTTAAATTACTCGAGTTACTCGATTAATCGACCAAAATTGTTCGAGTTATTCTTTACTCGAAATTGGCCATTTCGAATTACTCGAACAATTGTTCGACATCATTTCATCGATTAATCGAGCAACGGTTAACCGATTGAATACCCTAGTTCTCAGTCAATTCTGTTGCAATGATTTTTTGTGAAGACCACGGAAATTATTTTAAAACGCGGGTAAAGCATCTTAAACAAGTGTAATACCAGTAGTTTATTTACAATTCCTCGGTTAGTCAGTGGTATACCAGTGCCTGATTTTTTGTATCACTGACAGTTTCTGACTGGGTAGTTTCAGTAAAAAAAAAAAAAAATAAAAATTAAAAAAAATTCTTTAAAAAAATCAAAGTGATAGATGTGTTTCTGTGATATTCCCAAAAGGCACTTTTGTTTACAATAAATTTATAAAAATACAAATATTTTCATAAAATTAAGATTAATTAGTTTTATGATAAAAAAAAATTTAAAAATAGATTGTTTATTTTTGTTTTTTTTTTTATAAGAGCATCATTTTTTATTGCTATGGTATTATTCACATCATTTAAATTTAAAAATTTGTTATATCCACAAGTTAAATTTAGTTGAATACAAATGACCAACAGAAATATTTGCTAAAAAATAGTAAACTGCTGATTTCAAAAAGAGTAAATTTTTATTCGTTAAAAAAAAGACTAAAAACATTTGACATGTTTTTTTTTTTGCTTACTAATTGAACAGTTCATGCGAATAAAGACGAATAGACCATTTGTAGAATTTTACAGGGGACAATAAAAACGCAGGAAACGGTTAAAAAAATAATATTTTTGTCAACTTTTTGGTATTAGCTTAAAGATTTAAGTCAGATCTACCTATATACAAAATTTTAGTAAGGTATTCGAAAGAGAACTTGCCAAAAATTGGACTTCAATTTTTGCTTAAATGGAAAAAGGGCGAATATCCAAAAAAATGTATTGAAATTTGAATAAAAATGTGTTATTTTGCAGCAGATTTTGACTACATTTTCATGGACTTTGCAAAACTTGACGAACTATGGTTGGTATTTGTTTGTAACACTTTAAGGACTTCAAGGATACACTTTTTAAGGATTGCAAGGACATGCAAAAAAAATTTTTTTTTTTATATTCCTGCCATTTGATGCAGTAGTAATTCTTTATGACATTTGACTGCATATTACGACGTAACATAAAACGACATGAAAAAATTTTTGTTTTTTATTCTTGACATTGGATGCAGTATTAACACTAAATGACACAAAATTAATTTTTAAGAATTATAATATTAATTGATTTGATTTCCGAAATAAAATAATTCAAAAGACGGTTAAAATATGCTTAGACCATGTATTCGTGGTTATATGATCTTAATTACGCGGTAACACTGAAGATTTTTATTTCGCAAATCTGGTTAATTTGTTTGTATGTGCTAAGATTGTTTTTTTTTTTGTGTACAACTTCAAATTTTAGCTAATATCAATTTTGAACTCGCAGCTAATTAATTTTTATATAATATTTTGTTAAGGATGGATATTCGCCCTTTTTGCTTTCCACACTTTTAAGTCTTATAACTCAAGAACGGTAAAATTTTTTTGCCAATATAATAAGTGTGGTTTGTTCCTAGTAATGTTCTTTTAACACATTGTTACCGAAAGTAAAAGTTTTGTATGGTTTTGTGTTGTATTTAATCAAAATTGAGAGTTAGTTCACTCCCAATTTAAACAAAAATATACGAATTATTGCACTTTCAAAGTCATTTTTTTAGCCTTAAAAGTCAAAATTTCCCCAAAATTTCTGCATAGGATTGTAGGGCTCTGCTAATACACAGAAAAAATTATGGCCCAAAAATATCTAATTAATCGATTGTTTGAATATCAATGGTAATTTAAACAATTTTTTTAATTGATTCAATTAAAAAATTTATTGAATTTTCTAATATATCCATACAGTGTTGACAACATGTAAAAAAAATTTTTCAAGATTTGGCAAACTATTTTTTTTTATTTTATTTAGATTAAATAATCAAACAAAGGTTTAATTATATCAATATATTATTTAATTTGTAAATATCGTTAAACTATCATTTTAAAGTTGTGTGTGATTTTTTTAAGAAAGCAATTCAATTACAAGAAAAAGTTCAAGACAAGAAAACAAAAATTTTGTCTTTACTTTTATTTGTTTTCTTATAATACTTTTTTATATTAAAAAGCTTTAATTTTATTATAAATAAAATGTCATTTTAATTTACAAACCTACATTTCTTTTTTTATTTAATGGGGGGCATATAACAAAAATAAAAAAATACGAGTTTTCAATTAAAACTACCATTGTTTTCTTCTCAAGTTTCAATTAAAGTTTTAATCAATTTAACTAAACTTTTTAATTGAGGTTGTAAAGAAAAACAATAACTCTTAATTGTTTTTCTTTTAATTGATATTATTATTATTTTAATTGAAAGAGTTTTAATAAACTGTCTGCAAATTTTTTTAGTTAATACTATCATTTCAGTCGTAGGGGCAAAATCAATTAAAATATTAATTGATTCAATCAAATTTTTAATTGAAACCCATTTTTAGTTTTTTCTGTGTAAAATGCATTTATGCAAAAAAACGTGTTTGCGAAAAAGTGGTCTATTCGTCCTTATTCGCATGAACTGTTCAATTGTTGTAGCTACATTTTTTTGTGATGTAGCTACATTTTTTTTAAATTTCCATAAACTCATTTATAACTAAATTTTTTATTACAGTGTTATTTTAATGTCATATAAACAGTCGCAATTAATTCTTAATTAATATGCATTTGACAAATTTAATTTGGAAAGGTTGTGGTTAAGAAGAATAAACGCTTTTCTCTAAAAATTATAAACAGGGACCGTAATCATTATGAGTTTTATAATAAAAATTACACAATAATGATTGATTATATTATGAGTTTTAAGGATTTTCTATAATGGTAATGATTATTTTTGAGTAATATTAATAAAAATCAGCCATAATCATTGTATCATTATAATCAAAAAATACAACTCAAAAATAATCATTATTTATGATTTTTATTTCTTTCGCTCAAAATAAAACTCACTTTCAATTTATGACTTTTTTGTAAGATTTTTTTACCAACGTAGTTGCATATCCTCATAAAACAAATCCAGAGGAAAGTGAGTTTTATTTTGAGCGAAAAAAATAAAAACCATAAATAATGATTATTTTTGAGTTTTTTTTTTTTTTTTTGTTTAAAAATAATGATTATGGCTGATTTTTTTTTATTATTACTCAAAAATAATCATTACCATTGAAGAAAACTTTAAAAATCAAAAATTTAAAAATCATGACGGATATGCAAAGATTGTCAAAAAATAATAATAATGGTGCAATAATTTTTTTTTATGTCTGTTCTAAGTGATTGATTTTTTGATTTAGAAAAACGAATAATAATCATTATTTACGGTCCCTGATTATAAATACTATTAATTTTCAAATCAGACTTGACAAGTTTCTGTCTTTTTTAATGGACAGGAGTCATCAGTGATTTTACATCGAAATTGTATTATTATTTGTGACTTATAATTGTCAGATTGTCTCTATATGCAGAAAAACTGCAACATATTTTTTTTTTGTTTTGCTAAAAATTAATAAAATAAGAACAGCATTAAACTGTTAACTTTACAACATTTTTGATATACTATTTGAATTGAATTTTAGATGATTGAAAATGGCAATTTGCTCTGCTATAATTAGCAAAAACTGTTACTAAACATTTGTAGACTACAGTAAGTGGAAAAAGTTTCATCGTATTGATGAAATTCTTTCATAAATCGTTTCATATTTATGAGTATTTCAACACTCATAAATTAACAACTCAAAAATTATTTAAAATTCTGAAGCATCAATTAAATATTATTTGAGATGTTCATAATTTTAAATAGAATTTTTTGAATATACTTTAATATTTCGGAATTTTAATTGATGTTTTATAAAAAGAAAACTATATTTTTTTTAATTTCAAATAGAAATTTTTCACTTGAATTGATATTTTTAGTTTCCATTGAAGTATAAAAATTCTACGCATTTATTTTAATTTCATTGCAAAAATAAATTCAGAACAAAATGTTACATATTACATTGTTTGTTCTTCTTTGAGCAAGGTAAGAATTGTTACACGCAGAGAAAAAAATATTATTGAACATGATTGCGGACATGAAATTATCATATCATGATCCTAGTTATCATATATATATATATATATATATATATATATATAATATACGATTCTGGCTGATCATATTTTGATTACTTAGATTTCATTGCCATTTAGGATCATAATATGATTGCTACGATCATATTATGATTGTCAGGCGTTGCAATTATAACACGATGCTCTTAAACTATCTAATATGACGCCCTTTTCTCTGCGTGTAGTTTTTGCATAAAATAGATATAGTGTCAAAGAAAACTAATTACACAGGTACGCGTAAATAAAAAAGTTAGTAAAGTCAGCAAAAAATTTTGCTGAGTCAGCAAAATTTTAGTCAGGAGGGTGCTTGCAAAAAAAATTGCTAAAGTCAGCAAAATCTTTTGCTGAAAATCAGCGCTCTGATTTTTAGCCACAAAGTTAGCAGATTCAGCAAAAGTTTTGCTAATACTTAGTGGATTAGAAATTAAAAAACTCTTGCTAAAAATTATTAAAATTTTTGCTGAATATTAGTAGACTGAAAAAAACTCAAAAAATTTGTAGAAAAATTATACTTTAGTTAATTTGTTTGCAGAAAATCATAAAACATATTTTTGTGATTCTTTTTAAAATAATTTACAATACGTTACAAACTATAAAAATGTTCATACTAACAAATTGACGGCATGAATTAATGTAATATCTAAAAACAATAGAAATATATAACATAAACAATATTATCTTTCAACTTCTTACATCAATGGTTGTCTAAATGATGCTATCTTTTAAAGGAAAGCAAATGCAGCAGAGAATTATAGAAACTAAACGAAAAAATAACAAAATATATACAAAATATAGATAGACTTTGGCTTTCGCTTTAGTATGTCTATCTGTTGTATATTTGTTTGCAATTCGACCACACTAGATCATTAATATCTATAAACATTTAGTTTACATTTAATCTTTATTAAATTTAAATATTTTATTTGTTTTTTATTTAATTAATAGACAAATACTTCCACAAGCCGGTGATGACGCAAAATTAAAGTTTTTTTTTTTTATTGGTCTTACTGGAGTTGTACTTTTTAATATAATTTTCCTCGCCACTACTACATCGTGACATTTCGCGACATCTAATTCATTCTGCGTATATCTTTAAATCTGGTTGTCGTTCACATGATATGCTAATCAGCACATTTTTTAGCAAAATAAATTAGTAAAACATTAGTAAAATATTAGTAAAACATTAGTTCAAAACAGTTAAGTGCTGAATAAGTATAACTAAAATATTAGTTTTAAACATAGTTTTAGCAAAAAATTTGCTGAAAAATAGTATACCTGATTTACAAGATGTTTTACTAACTTCTCCACTAACTTATTGTTTTAAGTGTATGCTTTACATTCTTCTCACTGTTACAAAAATATAAACCTGTTTGCGTGAAAGAAAAAATTAATTTAAAATTTGGATTTGTACAAACTGTAATCATTTTTTTTTTTCAATACAGCAGAGACTAGTTTGTTCGTCTTATCTGGTTTGCAAACTTTAAATCAATTTGAACAAACAACGACCTCGTTGTTGAATTTTTTTTTTTTTTTTTTAAATTTTGTAAAAAGTAAATTGTTGAGGAAATATAACAATAAAGGTATAAAAACAAAAAATAAGTTATAATTTTAAATCTAATTCAGATAAAATTAACAAATTTTCAACAAAAATCTCATCAAATCCTCTAAACAAATGTTTTTTCGAATTATGAAATGTTTCATAACATTTATGAAATTAAAAGTTACGAAATTCCATCAGCATATTTATGAAACACTTAATAAGTACGAAGAAGCATGATATCAATTTGCTAATTTATGAAACAGCTTCATCATATTAATAAAGTATTACATTAGACGGAAATTAATAACGTGTTTCTTCATATTTACACTCAAAAGAAAATGTCAGTAAATACAGCAACATTTTTGCTTGATGGATCTTTGTAAATTCTGCAAAAATTTTGCTTAATTTAGCAATTTTTCTGCAAGGATCCAAAAATGTTGCTGACTTTACTGATGTTCTCAAAAAATTAACATTTTTGATATGCATAGTGTGTATAAATTTTTTATTACAAAATTTGTATGCTAAAAAGGTTTTTTCAAAAATTTTGTACGGATGCATCTCTAAATTTTGTGAAAAATATATAAATTTTTTATTGGGTTACTCAAGTAATTAAAAATTTTGATATGCATACTGTATATGTTTTAACTATATAGTGTATATTGAATGGCAAACAAGAAAGCCACGAATGCATATAGTACTACACTCATAATAATCCATGCTAAAAATACGAAAAAAAATGTCAAAACAACAAAATCTTTTGTAAAATTAACAAATTTTCATTTATTTTGCAAAGTTTTTGGTTATTTTGACATTTATTTGTATTTTTACGCATGGATTATTATCAGTGTATTTTGTATATAAAAATACCTGAAAAACAAATTTTTGCTTATCATACATTAAAAAAAGTCAGTAACATTTTTGCTGGGAGGATCATTGCAGAAAAATTGTTAATATCAGCAATAAAATTAATAAATTCAGCAAAAATGTTGCTAAATTAAGCAAATTTTTTGCTGACATTAGCAATTTTTCTGCAAGGATGCTCCCAGCAAAAATCTTGCTGGCTTTAATGACTTTTTTTTTTGAGTGTACGATAAGTACTTTTCTCTGGCATATAATATTATATATCATTTGAAAGCTTGTTAAAATGTACACATTATGAAGTGAAAAGAAGTATCCCGTCAGACATAAATAAAAAAAATCTTTAATTTATATTTACCAATTTTTTGCTGATTTAAGGAGATTAATTTGTTACTTTCGATTAACTAATATTTAACTCAAATAGAGCTAAGCATTTGTAGATTCAACAGATTTTTTTGCTATTATTATTTAACTAATATTTAGCAAAAAAAAATTTTCTGCACCGTAATTTTTAACTAATTTTGATTAATTTTAGCAAACATTAATGTAAGGATGATTGTTTATCAAATAAAAATATTTAACCATTTCACTACCAACTTTTTGTTTGTGGATATATTTATATTTTGACTTCAGATTATTGTTAGGAGTCCTTAAAATAAAAGAAAAAAGATTACATGTGTGCACCATCACCCCCCCCCCCCCTAACACAAATTCCAACCAAAAAGAGGGCCTTAAAATCGAATTTTGGATACTTCGCAACGCATTTTCAGCGCTAAAAAATTCGAATAACTAAAAGTGCTTTCTTTAATGTTGTTGTGGTTATTAGGTGAAACTACATGATTGTGATTCTGGCTTTCTTAGCTTACGAGATACATCAAACGCTCCTTTTTTCGGAGATAAATGTTCATTAAAAGAATCGACTTTCTTAACAAATATCGCGCCTATATTGTATTGATCAACAGTTTATCCATATAAGAATTTTTTTCAATGAAATATCCTAATGAGCATATTTAAACAAAAAAAAAATAAAGTTTTATTGAAAATTGATATATTTATTCAAAAAATGTGTACACTGAGGCCTACACTCAAAAAAATATATTTGTAGAAAAGTTAGTAAAACATCTTGTAAATCAGGTATACTATTTGTCAAGAAATTTTTTGCTTACATTATGTTTTAAATTAAAATTTTAGTTATACTTATTCAGCACTTAACTGTTTTGAACTAATGTCTTACTAATATTTTACTAATGTTTTACTAATTTATTTTGCTAAAAAAATTGTATTGATTAGCACATCAATAGTGTGAACGACAACCAGACTGAAAGATATACGCAGAATGAATTAGATGTCGCGGCCTGTCTAGATGTAGTAGTGACAAGGAAAATGATACTAAAAAGTACAGCTCTAGTAAGACATTATATAAAAATACAACCATGGAAGATTTTTGTATCTGTTTTTCATACATAAAACAAAATTGTGGATTAAAACAACTTAATCTATTAATTAAATAAAAGACAAAATAAAATATTTAATTTAAATAAAGATTAAATGTGTGTTTGTAATCTAAATGTTTATACATATATTAATAATCTTGTGTGGTGTACAAACAAATATGCAATAAGTAGACAGACTAAAGCGAAATACAAAGAAATACACCATAGGTAGATTTTTCTGTTTCCTTATTGCAAAAAAGGGTTGTATATGTTATATTTTGTTAGTTTTTCGTTTCGTTTATATAATTCTCTGCGGCATTTGCGTTCCTTTAAAAAATAGCATCATTTAGACAATAATTGATGTAAGTAGTTCAAAGATAATTTCGTTTATGTTATATATAATTATTTATATTGTTTTTTGATATTATATTAATTCATATCGTCAATTTGGGAGTATGAACATTTTTATATTTTGTAACGTATTGTAAATTATTTTAAACAAAATCACAAAAAATATTTTATGATTTTCATCAAATAAATTAACTAAAGTATAATTTTTCAACAAATTTTTTGAGTTTTTTTCAGTCAACTAATATTCAGCAAAAATTTTATTAATTTTTTAGCAAGGGTTTTTTAATTTCTAATCTACTAAGTTTTAGCAAAATGTTGGCTGAACCTACTAATATTGTTGCTTAAAATCAGCTCGCTGATTTTCAGGAAAAGATTTTACTGACATTAGCCATTTTTTTGCAAGCACCCTCCTGACTAAAATTTTGCTGACTCACCAAAATTTTTTGCTGACTTTACTAACTTTTTTATTTGAGTGTACAAGGGTAGTCATAGGGTTAATTTTTATTTCACTGTAATAACTTTTCAAATATTTAAAATTTGACATTCAATTTAATCATTATTGTCACCATCTTAAACATACCTTTGACCTTTTGGTAATTTTTACAAATCATTGTGGCGTATATATCGTTTTAATCACTCTTGTCCTGCCTCCATAGTTGTATGTCTTTTATTTCTTGGTCAGTGTGACACATGATTAATCACACTTTTGTCTGAACGTGTGATAAAACGTTTACATATGTTTGTACAAACTTTGATGTACATTTTGTGCGTAAATGATTAATCGGATTTATAGGATTAGTTAAAAATTATAATACTATTTAAGTTAGGGTGACCATTCGCACTGATTTGATCAGTACATATACCGACTTTTGATGTCGTGTACAAATGACTGACTGTGTACTGTTTTATACTGACTTTTTAAAATTTGTACCGATTTTAACATTTTTAGGAATTTATATTTGTTCCATACACACAAAAAAATATTTCTTAAATTCCGCCAAGTAAACATTTTGCTGAATAAAAAAAACATAATCAATTACTTTTTTAATTGACTCAATTACTTTTTTAATTAACTCAATTAAAAAGTTTTCAATATTTTAAATAATATTGATTACTTTAAATAAACAAAAATATTGATTACTTTTTAATTGAATGAATTAAAAAAGTAATTGATTATTTTTTTTTATTCAACAAAATGTGTACTTGGCGCAATTTTTTTTTTTTTCTGTGTAGAAAACACAAGATAAGATCTATTTAAAGTAAAGTTTTTAGAATTTTCCAGTTTTTCTACAATAGAAGCATTCCGAACCAGATGATTTTTAATATTAAAAATTTTTTAATCTTATGGAAACTGTAAAACTAAATTCTTAAAAACTTAAAGTATTCATTTCTGTGGTTCGAAAATAAGTGCATAGAATCTGAAAGCTTCAATATTTTAAAATCTTTTGTGTTTTTAGGAAATCACATATGCAGGACGAAAAATTAAAAAGTTGTCAGTCTGCATATTTTTCAAAACGTCTTAGAAATTGAGTGTTCATTTAAAAGAAAGAAAAAAACAGTTGTATGAATTATTTTTAAAGGCTTTATCATGTTTCACAGAAAGATTTTATGGACGAATTTTAATAAATTTTTTCTTCAAACTAATGAAGTTTTTTTTCACAAAGTGAATTAAAAATGTGTTTCATTGTATAAAAATTCTTTATAATTTGTATAAACTATTTTAAATTAAATTTTTACATGGCACACAAACTTTTTAATCAATAGAATGAAATATTTCATAAAAATTTATGCAAAATTAAATTAATGTAATAAAAAGTTTCAATGGACGAATTCATCGAAACTTCGTTAATATAAAGCAAAAATGTATTAATATCACGCATATAATTCTCTCAGTGTATATTTAATTTTAAAAAACTAGCTAGAATCTTTTATATATAAATTTTGGTAATTTTTAAGCTACTTTTGCAGTAGAATTCCACGTTAATTTCAATTCTTTATACGGAAAGTAAAAATTTATATTTTTTAAAAAATGTTGTACTAATTTCATGCCAAAAAAATTGGTTACCCTAATATAAGTGTTAAATAGCAAGCATCAATATTTTATTTGGATTTTAACAAATTGTTTTCTTATTATAAAATCTAGTATTATTTATGTATAATAGGATAAAAAAAACGTTTTTGAAGTAATACCACTCAAACAATAGATATTACCCCCTGATTCAGATTCCGTCTTGTTCGTGTATTTTCTTGTATTTCCACGAAAATTCCACTTTGTGCCGTCTTTCTGAATCAGGGGGTTAAATATTGTTGAACATGGGAAAAACAAGTAACCAATTTTTGGAGAGGATCTTTAGTCCTTACAATTTTGGTAAAGTCAATGTATAACGGTAAAAATAGTTAAACGTTTTTGAAAAAATCGGTATTAAAATTTGTGCAATGACGAAATTGTTACAAAAAATATGTTTTTGTTCGATTCATTTTGGCCTTTTATGACAAAAAAAAAACATTCTTGAAGAAAAATTAAATTTTTTTTAAGATCCTTCTTTTTTAAAGTTTTTAAGGCAGTGTGGAGTAGAATTGTTTCGTAAAGCATTCAAAATTAACATGATCGTTATCGCTGAATTAGTAGGACATATTTTATCAAACTGACTTTTTTGAGTGTATCTTTAAAATGCAATGATGGACTAAATTTACTCCTTTTGACACCACTTTTAAAAAAAATAAATCAAAACTTTTTTTCTTAATCGGAAGTGCATTTTTATTATCTGTGATTAAACAAAATATTTTTAAAAGTTAAAAAAAAAAATAGAGTTTTCCGACCATCCCAGCAAAAAATTTCCAAAAAGGTAAGCGGGTTTGTAATCAAGCATTTTGGGCAGAACGCATTCCTTACTAGATTACCTACTCGATTCTTTTTAACAGGGCGTGAGACTAAAATAATTGATTCTTTAGAATTGATTATTTTTTTTTTACCGAAGAACCATTTATTTTATATTTTTAAGAACTACATACATTTTTTAATAAAGAAATAGTTCCATTGAAAAACTACGAAGTACTTACACAAAAAAAATAAATAGTTCCCTAGAAAAAATAAGAAGTACTTACATTTAAAAACAAGAAGTAGTTCCATAAGTAAATTCAACTTTTACTCACACGTGATTCTCCTAGTTCACTCAAATATAACGATCAAAACTCATACGGAAATAAAATCCTAAAAACTGAAACATCGAATTGTTATGATAACATGGCTTTGTCATAATTTTGGAGCTATAAACCACGAAAATAAAAATTTTTCAACAAAAAGAACAATTCAAAATTGAAAAACAAAAATATGACTCATGCACAATCACCCTCGAAATTTTTTTACACTCACTCACTATAACGTCAGTAATTTCAACTTCCACTCACAATTTTCTGCTCACGTGCGCACAGTGGGATAAATCAGAAAATTTGTGGAAATAATTCGGTCATTTGTTAACTTGTGGTCCGATTGCAATGAAATTTGGATCATGCATAAAAGACATACAATGGAGTTTAAGTTTTGATTTTGAACCTTCCAGACCCTTTGGGGGCGGCAAAATGGCTGCCCAAAGTTGGGTACTTTTTTCATAAGAAATTTTGAGTGTTTGCCATTTTTTTGTTTCTCATCCGATTTTCAAAAAATTAACATATTAGTAATCTTCTTGTAAAGATGAACAAAAAACATGCTTACATGTGTGGGTTACCTCCAATAGTTTCCGAGATATTCCGATTTGAAAATGTGAAATTCCAAATTTTGTCCGACTCAGGTCCAAAGTTTTTCGAATATCGGGTGAAAATTGGGACCAATTTTCGTTTTAAAATAACGGTTATTTAGCCAATAAAATTCTTGATTGAATAAATAAAAAAATTAGTTCACTATCTTGTTTCAGTCAAAAATTACATTAGTTTAAAGTAGAAATTAAAAAAAAAGTAAATTTTGGCTATATTTTCCCCAAAAAGCACCAAACTTCTTATCGGTCCAGACAAATATTTTTCTTCTGAACATATAAAGTATGTATACTTTTCTGGAAGGTCTTTTTATATAAATGCGAGTTGTGGTAAAAAAAAATTTGATTTGTAAATACTTTTCCCCCATCCGCTTACAAAGTTGCCATATTTTGAGGTAAATATCAACTTTAACTCACAGTTAAAATTTGTGCACGCCTCCAATTGGGTAGTGGAAACCGGTTTTAGATACTCCAACAGATACCTAATGTAGTATGTAAGTCATTTCCAATCCCCGCTAAAATGACGACATGGCAGCAAAAAACGAAAAAATCCCATTTTTGGAAATTTTTTTTATTTTTAGGAATTGTGGGATTGTTTTCAGAAAATCATAATTTCTGAAATTTGTTTCGATTTGTTGACCTTAAAGTCTAGTTAAATCCAAAAAATCATTTGCTTATGTCTATTAATAAATATTTTATTGAATAGTGAAAAGCAAAACCTGAATTTTTTAACTTCATATTTGGATTACCCAAGTTTTTGTTTTACCAAGATGGCTAAATTCAAACCTTTTTAAAAAATCGCAATTTACAGTTAATTTTCTTTTCAACGATACCAAACACTGTTTTTTTCCTCCTCTTCAATATTTATTGTTGAAAGAATTAAAACACTGCGACGAAACATATTTATTTATTAACATATAATAATTTTAATACCAAAACGACAATGAATTCATTGTTGTCTAGATATGCTTAAAAAAGGCGCGACTATCACTCTTTTTTGACATGTTTATATTTTATATAAAGCTTAATACCTATCGCCAAAACGATAATCGTTTTATCGACATTCTTACATAAAGCAAAGTGAGTGAGAGTGGTCTTACATAATTCAGGCCCTAGTAAAGAGATATTTAACGGCAATTTTTCAATGCTAACATTTTGCCTTAATCCACTTTTTACTAGATTAGCTGTTCGGCCTAAACGAAGCATAACTTGGCAGCACTGCAACTAAGTAGTAAACTGTACTAAACCAAGTCCTACTAAACACAGCGATGAAGTTTGTTTAATTTGTAGACTTTATTGAAAATACTAAATATTACAACTCAGTTATTGCAATTTAGCAAATATACAAACCGTCATAATTTATCCGCTTCTGAAAATGCAAATAAACACAGCTGCTGATAAATTAATAAAAAAAAAAACAATGACATTACCTCAACCAACTGTCAAAATTGCAAAGGGGGTGTATGTGTGTGTTTGTGCGTGTGCACGAAAAGAACAAGAAAAAATTTAAGAAGTGAAAAAAAGTGAATTTAAAAGTTTTTATTATAGAAAAAATTATACAGTTAATAAAAAAGTGGTTTATATGTAAATTGCAATAATTTAAGTAAAAAAGATATATATTTATAAAACAAGTGGATACGAAAAAATTAAAATTGATTTAAGCACCAACGAAAAAAAAAGAAACAAAGAGGATTATTATAAAAAAAGGTAAACTTATAGTGGAAAATATTCGAAATAAACAAATTATTAAAAAATTTCTTTGTTAATTAATCAAGTGCAAGACCGCAAATAAAATATAATTGCCGATTTTTCATAAGAATCGTCATTGACAGCGCAGCACCTCCGCCCAAATAAATAAAAAAAAAAAACGACAACAACAATAAGAACACTGAGCAACAACAAATAACCCAAACTAAACCATTCATGCAACAAACTAAAAACCTTCCATCCACTTCCCAAATTTGACATAATGCGGGTTGTAAAATGTTTATTCTCGATTAAAAAAAAAAAAAAAAAAAATTGATAAGTAGCTTTATGTACTCAAATCAATTTCTATGTAATTTAATTAAATTGTATCCGAAATATGGTCCCATATAATTGTATCTTTCTGTATCTTCTGTTAGATCTAATCTGATGCAATTAGATAAATGGGCTAAATTGCACTTTATGTAGTGTTCCTAAAAAAAGAAAATTTTGTTCTATCTTCGGTTATGGGGCCGGAGACCCTGGGCCCAAAAACTGGTACGCGTAGTAACATATAAGTGTGGGGGCGTGCTCTAATGAAAGTAAATTTAATCAGGATTTAAAAAACGATATTATTTTTGGGATCCATGATACATAGGGCCCTCTAAACCCGCTTGACCTCCTCACTTAAATATAGAAGACTTTATTTCGTAGTCTCTATGACTTATATGAATTTTGTTGAGTGGTTGGTCGCCACAGGTGTATATAATAACTATTTCATCAAATCACTTATAAGTGTGAGTACAAAAAGTAACGGAAATTAGGTTTCGGTGACAAGTATACACTTTGTTGTAAAATGCAGGGAAACTCATTAAAAATGGGGCAGTTCCAAAAATAAAAAATAATTTTATAGCGGCGCTATTTTCGAAAACACTTATTACAACTACGTCGAAATTTTGCTAGCTTAATGTCGATAACAAAATATTTTTTTTTTGAAAAAGTCGCAAAATGGAACAGGAGGACTGGAGGAGAAATCCACCAATAGCCAATAAATCGTATACTAAAGGGTGTTTTTTTATAGAGATATAGAACTTTGAAATGGAATAAAACAAAGATTATATTTTTAAATTGACATGAAATTTACTTTATTCGAAAGATAATTTTCTGGCATTATAATTTAAATATGACTTTTGGCATATGACCACCATGGCTGGCTTGGACGTAGTCTAATCTGGAGGTCCAATTTTCGATGACTTTTTCCAACATTTGTGGCCGTATATTGGCAATAACGTGGCGAATGATGTCCTCCAAGTGGTCAAACGTTTCGGGCTTATCGGAGTAGACCAGCGACATCACATATCCCCACAGAAAATAGTCCAGCGCCGTTAAATCGCACGATTTTGTAGGCCAATTCTCGGGTCCGAAACGTGAAACTATGCAGTTACCAAACGTTTCTTTCAATAAATCAATTGTGGCACGAGCTGTGTGACATGTTGTTGAAACCACAGCTCCTGCACATCATGGTTGTTCAATTGATGAACCAAAACGTCAGTAAGCATGGCTCTATAGCGGTCACCATCGACTGTAACGTTTTTAAAGAAGTACGGACGAATGATTCCATCAGCCCATAGAGCACACCAAACAGTCAATTTTTCTTGATGTATCGGTGACTCAACATAAACTTGAGGATTGTCATCACTTTAAATACGGCAGCTTTGTTTATTGACGTATCCATTTAACCAAAAGTGAGCTTCATCGCTAAAAAAAATCGGGATTAACGGCAATCTTGGTTTGGGCCAATTCACCGAATCTACGCCTTGCTAGGTGATCGTGTAGCTTCAATTGTTGCACGAGTTGGATTTTGTAGTGGATGGACAAATATACAATTCCTGTGCACGATGGCGGTTAGACTGATTGGGGTCTTCCTCTACGCTACGCTCTACAGCAGCAATGACTTCTTCTGTACGTACTGTATGACGTCTTTGTATATGCATATTATCATTTAGAGTAAACGTAGTTAATCGAATTAATTGCTCTGATGGACGATTATGTTGACCGTAAAATGGACGAAGTGCGCGATACGTATTTCGAACAGAACCATGATTTTCAAAATAAATTTTGCACAATTTGGAAGCGTTGTTCATGCGTCAGTCTATTCATGTTGAAATGCCAAACCAAACTAAACATAAAAAATCACTTGATAGCTTACAAAATGGCCGCCAACTTAAAGTTCTATACCTGTATAAAAAACACCCTCTTTTATGATATCAAGTAAATTCAAAAATCATTCTAAAAAAGAATAGTAGTATTCAGAGATCCTAACAATTCTGAATTTAAGTTTAAAAATCACAACGTAGATTTATTTTTGTGTTTCAAACAAAACACTTATTAATAAATTTTATTTTTGGTTTTTTAGAATTACTGATAAAAATAACAGGTATTTTGATTTTTTTTATATTCATGTATGAAAAATTTACTTTTTAATGATTCAAAATTGCAAATACTGACTCTGGTCATAAGTTATTTTATAATAACACTTAAAAAATTACTATTATTTTTTTTTTTTTTATATATTTGTTTTTAAATTAAAAAAAAAAATTTTTAATTGTTGAAGTAAATTTTTTTAATACAAATCAAATAATAATTTTTTATAAGGAATCATTACGAATGCATCATTAGGAGTCTATATGTGTATTTAATATCGCAATAAGACAGTGTTAGTTAAGTGATTTTTTTGAAACTAAAATTAACCTTTAACAGTTATTAAGGGCCTCTGGTAGTATTAACCCTCTAATGGGTAAGGCAGACTTCATAAAATTTACCACAAATGCGCCAAATGATCGTTTTATAATTAGAAATTAACATATTCCGATAGAAAACTGAATTTGCTACATATTTTGTAAAGAAATTTTTCGTGTGCCGTCCACGGTTTGGAAGCGAGAAAGCTTTAAAATCAAAATTTCGTAATTTTTAAAAAATAATTCAAAAATCTAAAAAACCAATTTAAGTTCACTAAAAACTCTTTATAATAAAATATAAGTAAGATTGAAACTTTTTCTTTAATAATAAGTCCTTACTTTGGTCCAAGGACTCACAAAGAACATCATCTTAACTTATAAACTATCTATTAGATTTTTATGGAATTTGGCAGAAGGAAAACATTAAGTATTAATAGCAAAGCGTAGAAGTTTGAACAATATAAATTGAAGTTAATATACTTTTTCGCCAAATTTCGCTTTTTCCAAAAAGCGAAAATCGCGATATCTTCCTAAATAGGAGCAAAAAAAAAATAATTGTTTTTGGAGTGTTATAAAGGGTCCGCCAAATAACTTTTTTTTTTTTTTGAACTCTTGAACCAATTGGACTTTGTATGGCGTCATACCAAGGTCTTTATACAAAATTCGTCTCAATGATGTCTCCGAAATGTTCAATTGTTGAGAACGACGGTGAATTGATGTTGATGGCGCTTCACGCACACTTTCTGCCACAGCAGCAATATTCTCGGGTGTACGCACTGTTTTTGGCTTTTCACGCTTTGGTTTATCGATGAGGATGACAGTTTCTTTCATTTTTTTCACAAGATAACGAACATACGGACCATATTCGTTCAGCGGAAGGATAACACTAATTATCTGTCAAATCAGACATAAGCTAAGTGTTACCATTCACGAAATAAACACTAGTTGAAAAAAAAACGTTAGATGGCGGACCCTTTATCTTGGTATGAGAAATAAGTTTTGTCCAGAACTTCTCTTTTATATGCTTTAGTTTTCAAAATGCACCCTAAAATATTTTGGCTCATATCGCCTAAATTAGGCAACGATAAACAATTTTGTTGAAGAACTTATTGTTTGTTTTTCGAGTGGAGCACATATTAGTATGAATTTCGTTGCAAAACATTAGATTAGACTAGAGTGGAACTATGCACCGCGACCAGAAGTAGGTATTTTGTGCAAAACATAGTTTGCCAGTTAAAGGGTTAACACATGCCGTAACGAGTTTTAAGTAAGAAAAATTATTCGCTGTGTAGTAACGTCACAATTATGATGAAAAATCGTGTTTTTGCATGTTTAGGTTTCAATATCACAAAAACTTGATAACATGGAGGAGTTCTGAATTCAGATTCGGATTCAGAGCGCAAAAGACTATTTAAAAATATACTCTGAACTATGGGTCTTAAAATGCACGTGTATTGAAAATTGTTTAAAGTAAAATAAAAATTTGGCCGTTCTCCGAAGCCGAATATTCGGTCGTACACTACCAGTTAAACATGTTTGAGCACAAGTCCATTTCGACTCATTACTAATTGTGATCCAAACTACTGTAATATTACTTAAACTGGTGGCACACTCAGCGAACTTCTGCTGTAAATATTTGTAGTTATTTACGTAGTAATACAGTATCTTTATTTTTAAGTGAAAAAGCTGTCATTTGTAGAAGAAATTTTAGTTTTGACTACATTTGTAGTTCATTTAAAAAAAACAATCCACATCAAATGACTGTGTACAGTGAATTTACATTAATTTTAACAGTTTTTTTTTTTTGTTATTATTTAAAAAAATAAAAATTTTTGAATTTTTTACTACACTGAAAGAATTAAACTTCATAATATTAATCAAGCAATTTCATAGAATTTTTTTCATAGATTCAATGAAGAATTTCATTATATCCAAGAAATTTTATTAATATTAAGAAATTTTTCATAAATTTTTTTAAATTAAATTTCATAATTTCATTTTGAATTGTTAGGTTTGAGATCATAACTAGAAGTTACTATTACAATTGTTAATAAATGTAAGATAAGATGGAAAACAATCTTGTGGGATCAGCGCTAGCGGAAGTGTCGCACTTTCGACCTAAGCGACTACGGTCATTTTCAGCCTCATTCTAATCCACCACCCACATGAAACTCAAATCACAGAAAATCGGTGCTGTTAGTTGATTACCCGAACAACATGAGCTATTTTCGTCTTTTCTTGCAAATTTAGCCAACAACTTTTAATCTTAAAGCTTTTTATTTGGCAGGGTTGTCAGTCCAACTGCTAATGTTACCATTACTGGGAACGAATTGGAAATCCGGCATGTATAATTTCATAAAAACAAATTCATTCGATTTCATAAATTATCTCTTCAAAACTTTAATGAAAATTTTCTTTAAAGCTATAAAACTAATTTAATACTTTTTCATAAAATTTCATAATTTTATTAATTTTCATACATTTCAAAATTTAGTTCTCAAGTGTTCAACATATTTTATAAATTATTTCAATGTAGCCTTTTATTAATTTTGCGGTTCATTGGCTTAGTTCAGGCATTCATGAAGAGTTTTATTAATTCAAGGAATCTTCTTAATAATAAATTATTTTATGAAATTGTTTCATAAATTCTATAAACGCTTCATTGTTGGAATGATTCATTAGTTTAATGAAGATCTTCATTAATTCTACAAAAATTTCATAAACATTGACTTTATTGAAACCTATTTCATAGATTATATGAAAAGTTTGAATGGAAGAGTTCCAGTGACAATTTTCATTAAAGCTATGAAGAAATTCATGACTGAAGTGAAGCGAATTCTATCAGTGTGCACATTTGTGGTTCATTTTATCAACAGTAAAAAACAAATGACAATGTTAGTTGAATTTAATGAAATGTAAATCGTCCTTTTTTCAAGTGAAATTTCATTTGTTTTTACTACATTAACTACATACATAATATTGTTAGTGTAGTGGCCGCCTTTAATTTATTCACTTGTTTAATTGTTTGAAAATTACATTGAAAATAAACTTTAAAAAATAAAATAATAAGTAAATGTACTCAATTTAATCAGCCACCCATGGCCATAAATAACATGACTCTGGTTTGCTAAAATTGTTGATGTTATTTATTTTTTTTGTATATTTTTATATGATTTTTGTTTTTATAATTATTGATTTTAATTTGGTATTATAATTTAGCATCACGAATATTTGAAGATTTACTTAATTTTACACAGTCTTGAGAAAATTAAACAAACCCCCATTTCTTCTCTATCCCCTTTTTAAAAATTAGCATTTTTACTTGTTTGATAATATTTGAAACCCACAATCAGTGGGTTTCTATCCAGCTCAGTCTCTCTCAATCTGCCCTCTTTTTATTTGTTCGTAAACTCGCAACGAGCAAATGAAAACATGTTGCAGAAATTTGAAAGTCTAAACTAATTTTTATCATGTTTTTGAATAACAATTTAATACAATTTTTATT
The DNA here is from genome assembly GCA_021234595.1 of Delia radicum. NCBI lineage: Eukaryota > Metazoa > Arthropoda > Insecta > Diptera > Anthomyiidae > Delia > Delia radicum. Next base: position 206,909,308 of record CM037851.1, read on the forward strand.
TATTTCAAATATTAACGATAAAAAGCAAAGATAACATTAAAATATATTAAATTTTAATTGAAACTAACAAATATAAGCAAAACAAAAGTGAGTGTTTTAAGCAACAACTTTTTATCAACATGTTGCCATAACTATTGGGTATACAAGTTAATAATATCGATTTTTTTGCTTGAAAATGTACATTATTTAAAGTATTGTCCATCGTTAGCCACTACTTTTTCTTTCTGGTAGCATATGGATTCCGCGCCAAAAGAACTGCTCCGGGTTTGAGGTAAAGAATGAATCAAGCCAATTTCTGATACCCTGTTCTGAAGTGAAGCGTATTCCAGTAAGGGCGTTCTGCATCGATCGAAACAAATAATAGTCAGAAGGGGCAAGGTCTCGACTATAAGGCGGATGAGTTAAAACTTCCCATCCACTGTTTTCAAATAGTTTTTGACCGGTCTTGCAACATGTGGCCGAACATTGTCATAATGTAAGATTTTGTCCTCGTGTCTGGTCGAATGTTCTGGCTGGGCTTTACCAATGATTTTTTGCGCTTGATGTTATCGTAATGTATCCATTTTTCATCACCCGTAACAATACGATGCAAAAATTACTTCTTTTTGTAGATTTCAAGCAGCATTTCCGACATGCAAAACGTCTCTCGACTTTAATTTATATGGGACCCAATTTCCATGCTTTTGAATGAATCCCAATGCTTTTAAAGGTAGGGAAATGGCTTGTTGTGTGACTCCCAATGATAATTCAAGTTCTTCTTGCATTTGACAACAATCTTCACGGAGTAATGCTTCCAATTTCTTATCTTCAAACTTTTTCTACTGATCAGGCCTCTCCTTGCCTTCTGTGCCGAAATCACAACTTTTGAATCGCGCAAACCATCGTTCACAAGTTTTTAGAGTTGGTGCATGTTGACCGTAAGCTTCTACCAACAATCGATAACTTTCAGCAGCAGTTTTCTTCAAATGAAAGAAGGTTATCAGACTTCCCCGCAAAACATATTTTTTAGGCACAAAATTCGACATTATATAGATATTGAAAAAAATGTGTGTTTACACTTTGGCGTCTATCGAATACTGAATTATAATGACAGATGTTTACCCTCCAAAATACCATATTTGTTATTAATGACACAAACCATATGTGATAGTTATGTCATATGGTGTCCAAATCGACATTATTAACTTGTATACCCAATATTTAGTGTAAAAAAATGTTTTCATTTGCTTGCCCCAGTTCGTTATTTTATTGCTGAGAGGCGAGGAAAGTGTAGTCTCTCTATTTGTATATACTCTTTGACACAATCATATAAACGTACGAAAGTGTAAGTGAATATCTCTGTCTAATGCCAGACTCTGCCACTTGATTTCGTGGGTTTTTTTTTGGATTTTTGTTTTTATTAATTGCATTTATTTTTAAAACATTAGACAACCGACCGGCGTCATTTAACCACTCTTGGCTCTTTGTGCCGCACACTCATGACTATTTTCCATTAATATTAAGTTTTATTCCCCCCACAATTTGTTTATAATTTGGACATGAAAAATATATTTTAGATCTTGTCCCCCCTTGTTGGTGTTTTTTATTAGTTCTTTTGAGTATTGATGTTCTTTTTGCTGCTTAGAAAAATCCCATTTTCGTAAGAAAATTTATCATCATCTTTTGATGATCTAAGATTTTTCTTTCAGTTTTATGTGTGTGTGTGTGTGTATGATCTATTTAAGATTTCCCCCCATTATTTTACGATTTTGCAAACAAAATAAAAACTAATGTCGTGTTCTCTTTTTTCTATGTGACAAATTTCTGTTTTTTTTTTTCTTTTTCTCAAGATATATTTTTATTATTTTTTATGTTTTTATGTTTTTGGTTTTTATTATTTATTTTTATTTCTTCTTATTTTATTTGTCTCATGTGTGTTGTCATTTTTAATGTTTTTTTTTTTTTGCTTTTATTACAATTTGCCACTCCTTTGAAATTAGTTTTTTTTTTTTGCAATTAAAAAAATTTGCAAAATGATCACCTTTTTGTTTGTGGTCATTGCACTGTGGAGTAAAACAAGTTTTTATATTTTGTGGTTTATAATTTTGAAATAACATATCGAGCTCCAACCGCCAAAAAGACGTGATATTCATAATTTAACAGAAGATTAAAAACATATAAAGTCAACCACTCGATTTCCTCCACCCATTCTGATTTCAACCAAACTTGGTATAGAAGATATACGTCATACAACTATCCCAGCCGATCTTGAAATATCGCGTTTCAAAATATGAACAATATTCGAAAATTTAAAAAATGTAGTCGTACATAATATTCCATATCTGTTTAACGGCTTAAGCTACGAGAGTCATCGATAACTCATTTTAAAGCTACTTAAATTGTGGTTTTACTAGAGCAAACAAATTCTTTATTTCTCCTAAACAAAATGCATTGTTTTAAAAAACCGCGGTTCAAAAAGCTGTATTTAAAAAAAATATATACGTTAAATATAAATTACTTCCCTATGTCGTGTCCAAATCTTTATGTGGAACTCTTAAGGTATCCTGAGTTATGAATAAAAATCTGAACAAATTTAAATAAAAAGCTGAAAACTCAGAAGCATGCAGGAGTACCACATATGGATTTGATAACGGTATAGAAGAATAATTTATAATTAACATATATTTTTTTAAAAACTTTAGAAAACCAGCGGTTTGGACTAGCGATTTTGAAAAAAAAAAATCATGTTACCGTCAAGAAGTGAATTATTTTTGTGAACCAGTAAAACCACGATTTAAGTACCTTTAAAATGGTGTATCAATGAACTCTTATAGATTGAACCGGTAAAAAAATATGGGCAATTATATATGTGCAACTGCTTTTGCAAAATTTTTATTTTTATGTTTTTCTATATATAATTTTTTTATGTAAATCCTTTATCTACTATATTTAGTATCTTTTTTTAGAGTTTGTTCATAACTTTAAGTCCCGCAAGAGCTCCATACATTTATTTGGCTACGGCATAGTGGAATAAATTATAGTTAACAAATATTTTTATGAAATTTTTAAAAAAACAGTTTTTTGAAATACAGCGGTTTAAACCGCGGATTTTTAAATAAATGCATTTTACCTACAAAAAATTATTTTTGCCCTTATTGTATTTAAAGCACAACAATAGTGGCTTCAAAATGAGGTATCAATGAATCACGTAGCTTTAGCCGTTAAAAAGATATGAACGCTTAAGTATGACTACTTTTTTTAAATTTTCGATTTTTTTCATATTTTAAAACGCGATATTTCCACAACCGTTAGAGCTAATAACCAATAACTATTACGATGTCATATACAATGTATATGACATCGTACTAGTATATGACATTGTACTGATAATACAAAACGTTATCTTAGGTCAGTTTGAAACAAAAACCTTCCGCACCAAATGCGATTTCTAAAACCTTCAAATATTTTATTTTTTTTTAACAATTTTAAAACAACATAACAATATTAATAAAAGAATTTTATTTCCCGGTATTGAAACAAAGAGTAACTAAAATCAGAAAAAATATTTTAAATAGTGCCATCAAAAAAATCCTAATTCCAAACTTCATCGCATTTGGTGCGGAACCTTTTTCAACGATCGCGAAAAAGTAAAAACGCAATTATTCATATTTTTCCATGGACTATTCAGCCTTGCCTGTTAAATTTTGATATTTGCAAAAAAGTTATATGCCTAATATAAATATGACAATTACCTTTCACACCAAGTTTGGTTAAAATTGAAGGGGGTAAGGGCGAAAATTTGATATTTTTTGATTGTTGTATATGGAATGGGCCAGAAGCTTTTTTATTTATTTTTCTTTGGTTTATCCAATTGCAATGAAATTTAAATACGGTATAAAAGACCAAAACATAATGCAAATTTACTTTTTCTTAGCTGCCAAATCTCACTTTTTGTTGTTAAATAAGGGGGTCTAATTTGACCCCATTTTTGCGTTGTTTCTTATTTTTGCGTTGTGCATCTTTAAAAATATTGGACTTTGTTAACAATTGAAGGGACTACATTGCCTTGATTAGATTAGTTTATGCACAAAATGTTTTTTGTTTCCAATGACCAATATCCTAATGAACATATTAGAACAAAAATATAATGTTAATCGGCTTTAGTATATTTTTTTAAAAATGTGTACAAGGGTAACCAAGGGTTAAATAAAAGTTTAGAAAAAATAATGATAAAAAAACTTAATTTTTTTTACAAAGTTGACGAAATATGTATTTGAAAAGTACTGTTTTTTGGTATGATTGTTAAAGTTTATTTCTGAGGTTAAATTGTGATTTTTTATTTTAAAATTTTCGCAACCGAAAACGTAAACAAATTTGTAAACGTGAACATAAGGGTGGGGCGATTTGAAAATCTTAATGGGAGCTTCGCGTTTCTGATTCTTGGGATTGTACTGAGCAAAAAAAGTCCACTAGACCATACGTCTACGGTGAAAATCGAGCTTCCAGATTTTGACTTTTTAGCCGTATTTTGTGAAAGTAACAATGTGTGGGATGGACATATCTCAGGAAGTAGGAGGAGCATATCCAAGATTATGGTATCAATTGTATCAATTCTTTGGAAGATTCTCTAGCAGATTAATGCATCAATCATTATTTGTGGGTGGGGTTTAAGGGGTTAATTTTTAATTTCAAAATAGGGCTTTTTTGCCGTATTTTGTGAAAGTAACAATGTGTGGCATGGACATATCTCAGGAAGTAGGAGGAGCTTATCCAAGATTGTTTTATCAATCTCTTCTTTGGAAGATTCTCTAGCAGATTAATGCATCAATCATATTTGTGGGTGGGGTTTAAGGGGTTAATTTTTAATTTCAAAATAGGGCTTTTTTCAAAATCTGGAAGCTCGATTTTCACCGTAGACGTATTAGATTTTTTGCCTTCCATACAAATCGCCCCACCCTAGTGAACATCCTTGGTAAAAATTAGTTCGCATTTTCGCGGGTTCACTGTATAACTTTAAATTATATGAATGACCTCTTTTTTGAATAATTCAAATTAGTTTTTCCAATTATTTGACCTAGGCGGTTAACCAGTTAAGGCATTATTCGAAAAATCGTTTAAATGGATTAACCGGTTATTCGGGTCGGTTAATCGAGAAAATTGGCGATTACCCCTAAAACTGGCCTAAGCAGTTTTGTAATGAAATTTATACCACTTGTTCGGCACGAGAATTAAACAATATGTTCTTCTACCAAATTTTTTTCGTTGTCTATTTTAGGCTAGGCCAAAATATTGTAGATTTATAGCAAATCTCAAAATTAGGCGTAAATTATTCCTCTTACCAAGCAAAACCCTTTTGTCGTTTTACTCAAGAAGATATAGCGATTTTCATTTTTCGAAAAACCTGAAATTTGCGAAAACGCACCTAAACTTCATCATATATTCATTAAACTTAAAGGCTTTGCTAATACTACTAAATATAATACTCCTTCCAAATTTCATAAAAATCCGCCCATATGTTGAAAACAGTTAAGACGATGTCATTTGCAGGTATGCTATTGGAATCCTGTATGTACTTGGACTAAAGTTAGAGCTTTTTTTGAAAAATTAAATTAAATTTAATCTTACTTTGTGTTAATTATCAAAGGTTTCTAGTCAACATATATATGTTTTTAAAATATTTGAAAATTGTGTTCATTTAAAAATATTTATTTTTTGAAATATTACGAAATTCTAACTTTAACGCTTTCTCGCTTCCAAACCGTGCCCAGGACACAAAAAATTACTTCACAAAAAATTTTGTAAATTTGGTTTTGTTTAGAAAAATCATAATTTCTTATTATAAAACACTCATTTGGAGCATTTCTGGCCAATTTAATATACCCCACCTGGAGGTGTGCTTGCCGGTTAGACGGTAAGCCCATTTTTTACCAACGTGTCTTTAAAGACACCACTTTTAAGAGCCTATAACTTTTGATAGGAAGATGATATAACAACGCAGGAAAAACATATTAAAATTTGAAGTTTTGTTTACAAATGTGGTTTAAAAAATTTTTAAATTTATAATTCCACGGTTGCTATATAAAACTATTTTTCGCTTTTTTTGAAAGCACTTTTTTCACAAAATATTTTAAAATATAAGGAGACCGTGGTTATAAACGCGATTTATTGGTAATGATAAAGACTTTTAGCAATAGAAAAATTTTTCATTCAACGTGTACTTTTTGAAAAAAATTTACTAATCGAATCAAGATTTTTTGGTCTTTGTAAAATTGAAGTATTCGGAAAATTAGTCCGGTTTTGCTTTTAATATCAAAAATGAGATATTTTCTCTCAACCAGCAAAGGTACATTTAAATTGGAGCGATTAAAAATGCCAAATAACTCTTTCCAAAAACAACATTATTTTGCTAAAAACATTGTACTAATGTGGCACCATTTATTAATCGTAAAGTCTATACATTTTAAATGTGGTGTCCGTTTTAGTACACAGCGCCTTTTTTTGCACTGCAAATTCATCTACAGATTAGAAAATTTTGATCATCTTTTGAAACGATATATGACTGAAATCAAGTAATTAAAATAGTCTTTTGAACAACATACAGATTATTTTCGCATTGCCACAAAACCCGAAACTAACGGGTCTTAAGCTTAACATTAAATTGGTTTGACTTTTTATCAAAATAAAACCTTAAAAATAAAAATTCTAATGAGAAACTAGACAAATTAACCTTTCGGACAGTATGTAATATACCTAACTAAAATTTCATACCCTCGATACTGTAATACCCACAATATGTTAACCTCAGGAATAAAATCACTTTTTTCTATAGAAATGTTGAAAAATATTTTTTTTTTATTTATTTGTAATAATTATTAAATTAATATATAATAATAGTACTAAAAGTAAAAGGATAAATAATTTAATAAAACTATTTTTATACTTAATTTATTGTAGCTGATGAAGTGTTTAAGTTTTATAAATTCACAAATTCCCAGTCTTTCATCCAGATTATTTATCGTCTTTATTTGTTGCTTTTTTTGTCAATCCTTTCTTGGCGTTACACAGAAAAAATGATCAACCTAAAATATCTAATTAAAGATTTGATTTGAATTTAATTTGTTTCTAAACAAATATTTAATTGAATCAATTAATATTTTAATTGACTTTTAAATATATAAATACATATTTTATTTTAGACGCAATTAACATATTATTTTTGTATACACTGTATGCATAAATAGAAAATTTTCAGTATAAAATACTAAATACATTTGAAGTGAACAAACAAAACAAGCACACACACAAACAGACTCAGCATTGCAAAAAACACACATACCAAAGTATAGATCACACATTTTTTTTGTGAGAAGTTATTTATAACTTTTTTTTCCTTCTTAATTTTAATAAAAGGTTTAATTGATAGTATCATTGCCGTGATAGGTGCAAAATCAATTAAAATATTAATTGATTAAATAAATTTTTTAATTGAAACCCGTTTTTAGTTTTTTCTGTGTACTAGGTTCAGCTGTTGATTTCGCTGCAAACGCAATGTTTTGGCCTCAGTTCGGTAAATTTTGTGAAGCCAATTTTGACATCCTCGTGTTCAGATTAAAATGTTGCGAATCGATTCGTACAGACACCCAGTCTTTCAGCCCTGGCATCATGCGACTCATATCATCTCGCTGATAAAAATGGGCATATTTAAAAAAAAAAGTCAAAAAAGTTTTTGATTTAAAAAAAAAAATAGTCAAAAAAATTATTTTTTTTTTAATATTTTTTTTTCGAAAGATTGAAGAAATAGCTATCTAAACTATTTAGGACAAATTTTGCTAAGAACAATAGGTAATAAGTTACATGGATGAGAAAAAAACACCTGTTTGGCCAAAATGTCAAATTTTGACCCCTCTAACTCAGAGGGTTCTTGACCGATTTTGTCTAATCTACTATCCAATATTACTAACCCTGGTGCAAATTTCATCCCGATCGGAAGACATCGTTTTCAAAAGTTGGGTCACTTGAAACGAAACGCCCCATATATATAATCATTTTAATTTGAAAATCTGTAAACTTTAAGCTTCACATTTTTTATAATCATAGTAATAATAAATGTGTTCAAATTAATTTGGAATATAAATTTCCAAGCTATCTTTTAAATTGCGATGGTTATTGGCGATTTCGTCGTTCTGTTTAAAATAACGACATTTTAATGCTAAGTACTCGATTGGGTCGCAAGTCTTTAAACCTGCCACCTAATGGGAACATTGTTAATGTTATTATAATAGAAATTTTGTAGGCTTGCTTTCATTAATACGTAATTTTAAGATATGATCAACTATTCCTAATCTCTAGATGAATTTCCCAAAAAGTTAAATATTATTAGTTTTTAAGTGCCACGACCTCTGAAAAAGGCACTGTGTACTAAAACAGACACCACATTTAAAATCTATAGACTTCTAAATTAGTATATGAAAATCCATTTAGGAAAACTTTTACATTTTAGGCTCGTACGTTTTTATTTTGTCCGACAATGCATCTTTCCAGGTGCAATATTTCCCATACATTAACCCATTGCAGCCCATTTTATATTTTTTACTCTAGTTTTTTTTTGGAGCAAATGTCTCCTTATTAAAAAAAAGCTTATAGAAAGATATAAAGAAATATCGCAGTAATGCCAAACAAATTTTTGAAGTAAGATTAAATAAGGAAAAGATTACAGAATTTTCAAATTTTTAATTTATTACACAGTTGTTGAATTTTATTAGCTAAAAAGTTGTTGGATTTTTGTCTGCCTTTAAGTTCGAATACGAAAAACTTTTAGGAAACATTGGGAAGAGCAAATCTTTTTCATTTGAAATGTTAAAAAAACAATTTGTTTTAAGAATCCTTTATAGAAAAATAATTGTGAAAACTTGGATTTTCTTTTTTATGGAAAAGCCGCAAACTTTTGAGTATGTTAAATAAATCTTAAGTATTTATGAAGCATTTAATTTTTTTCACAGATATTTCCATACAAATTTGACATTCATAACTATGGTTAAGCTTTAAACTTTGGTTATTTTGAGATAAGTTAGCAGGTCTTAAAGGGAAAAAGCATAAGTTTTAACAGAAAAATACATCAAAAAAAATTAATGCAACATTTTACGAGAAAAAACTTGTGTAGCTACTTTTATCGTAAAATTTAAGAAAATTTCTTTTATTTTACGTAAATAAATTTAATGCAGCCTTCCGAAATTTTACGAAACCAACTACTGCATTCCCAAGCAAAAATAAAACGAATGCATCCTTCAGAAACAGTATATGCTTCTTTTCCCCTTCCAAAAATTGATTTTCAATGGCTTCCAAAATGCCTTTAATTTAAAACTAAACCGTAGCAAAATAAAATGATTTGATCTTATTTTCCATACACACAAAGAATAAATTGGTTGGAATTCCATTGTAACCAACAAAATTAAATCATTATTCAATATTTTTAATTGTAAGTACTTCAAATTCATCATCAGAATAATTAAACTATGTTGTAAACAGAAAATATATAAAATTAACCAAAACGCAGTAACATCATTCAAACTATTGGTTTTCCTTATCAATATTGAAAAAATACTATCTTCCTTTAGAGATTTTATACCTTGAGTAAAATATTTGGAGTTAAAATCGAATATTAGTTTCGCCTGCAAAAAAAAAACAATCACTCTATATAAAATATAATTTTTCGTTACCAATTTTAAAATAATATTAAGTTTTTTAATAGTTTTGGTAACTCTAATAAAATATTAAGATTAGCAACCCAATTTCTGTTGTACATACAAATCTATTTTTAGACATTAATATTTAAACTTGAAAGAAAAAAAAATATTCAAGGTAGAATTTTTTATAGCAACCGAATTTCTATTGTATTGTATCTATTTTTAGACAAATATATAAATTTGAAACTAGAAAATATTCAAGATTGCAATTTAAAAAAAGCATGCTTAAATTGGGTTTAGGCTAGAGGTAAAGTACTTGCCTGACAAACGGAATATCGCCGGTTCGAGCACAGTTCGAGGCATATAACTTTTTTGTACGCATGTGAATCTATTTATAGAATATTATAGTCCATAATCATAAATCATTCAATTGCTACAATTAAAATTCGAAATTGGTTAATAAATGTTGGTTGTTACAATAGTATTAAAATTTAATAATAGTGATAGTACGTGGAACCACAAAAATTCGGTTGGCAAAAAAAGCGGTTGCAACTACAAAACAGTTTTTTGTGTGTACGATATAATTAAAACAAATTATTTTACGATTTTTTTTTTATTTCTTTTTAGCTTAACATTAATGAAAATTAATTTATTGAAAGGTTTTATTAATTAGCTCGTTCATTCCAGTGCAACTTTATTGATATTTTTAAGTTCTTTAGGTCCGATTACTGAATGTCCCGTTAGCTACTTAACTGACAAATTTGTTGGTGTTCCCCATATAAATTTTCAATTTAACTGTTTGTTAAATTTAAACAAATCCTTTTTGAAGTATCTCATATAAATACATGATATTTTATCTTACAAAATACCAGATAAAATAAAAAGTAATCAGAATCAAGATTTATTTAAAAGATGTGTTTTCGCAAAAAGACTTTAGAGTTTGACGCATCTTCGTGCATTTATTTATACACAAAAATTTTTAAAATGCAATAAATCTAATTTCTTTCTATTGAAATCTGACTACAAGACCAGTATTAATATTTATGGTACATATTTTTAATTCCCAAATATTAAAATGAAACTCGCTGTTAAGCGTTTTTTTTTCTAATTTTTTCGGTTTTCTATAGTGGGTTTAATTTACACTTTTGTGAATCAAATATGTACCTCAAATAGGAATACAGTGGTTGACTTTATATTTCAACAGAAATGAGTCAATGAGACCTTTATATTACATGCGCCAAATTTCAGTCATTTTGTGGAAAAACTGTACCATAGATCAAAAAATAAAGTACGGCATTGAAATCATTGCCTGTAATATATTGAATTGGTGGTCATAACCTTATTAATTTTTAAAAGTTAAATTATCTCTTTTTATAAAAAAACTAATTTGAATTCCTTAATTATTAATTTGCTATAGGAACATTACAGTCTATGTATTACTACACTGAGAGAATTCTCTGCATGATATTAATTAATTTTTGCATTAGATATATGAATTGTCACTTGAACTCGTCCATTGAAACTTTTCATTAAACTAATGCTGTTTTTCATAAAATTTAATGAAACATTTCATATTATTTATTCAAAATTTCATAAGACTAATGAAAAAGTTTCATTAAAACTATGATGCTTTTTCATAAATTTTAAAAAATTTTCCATTCACATTGTGAAGAAAATATGTTTAGAGAAAAAATTTCATTAAAACTCGTCCAAGGAATTCTCTTTGTGTAGTAAACTTCAGCGAATGAATGGCATGCGTATTTTTTAAAAAAAATTATTAATATTTTGAGCTAATTGCGCAAAACGTGTTCAGAGAATATATTAAACAAAACAAAACAAGTGTGAAAATAAAAAGGAGAAAAAAACAAAAAACGTGTATTGTATATCTACCAAAGGTAGACCTTGCACATAAGAAACAAAATATTAGTTTCTAACTTCAACTGTGATATTAGTTTTTAGAGGATTTTACTTTTCAAAACGTGTTTTGATGATGGGAACCTAGAAAATTCTCGAAATAGATCTATCAACACATTACTGAAAGTGGTCAATTAATAATTTTGAAAACAAAAACTCTATAGATTATTTGTTAGGACAATATCCTAATAAAGAAATATAGAGTACGGCCTCGAACTTGAATAATTTTCATTTTCATTGCACAATTAAAGGTCGAAAAAACATAAATTATATCAAACTTAAACGAAAATGTTTAATTAAAAAAATTTTAAGTGCATATTTTTTAGTTTTTAGTGTATATTTTAAGATTTTTCATGCATATTATTATTATTATTTTTCATGGTTATTATTTATTTTTTAAATGCGGAAATGACATCTATAATGTTAAAATATTATTTTAAATACCAAAAATTTATTTTAACTAGAATCATATTTACTTTAATAAGATTCATAATTAATTGGAAAATGTTCGTAAAAAAATAAGATATTAATTTAAATATGAAATAATAATTGACTTAACTATAAGTTTTTTCTCTGTGTATACATTTTAAATTAAATTCTCACAAGTTTTGCCAACAGCTTAAAATCTTAAAGCTTTTTATTTGACAGGTTGCCAGTCCAACTGCTAATGTTACCATTACTGGGAACGAATTGGGACTCCGGCATGTATATTAATATTTAAACACAACATATTCTAGTTGATTGTTTTCTTATTAGATTTTACATTGTGCATGGTACCAGCATCTTTTAAATTTGCATTTAACTTTGTATTGTCAGGTTTGAGATCATAATTAAATGTTACTATTACAAGTAGAAATCACTAATTGTTAGAGACATTGAAAAAAATCTTGTGGGAATCAGCGCTGGAGGGAGTGCCGATCTTTCGATTTTTTTCATCTTCTCTTACATTTATTAACAATTAGTGTTTACTATTTGTAATAGTAACATTTAATTATGAATCAAGCTCAGTAATAAAATAAGTGACAATGACTTTTAAGTCGGTAGCATATAAATAAAAACTATTTCCACAATTTATGTTTAAAAGTACCCGAATGTGTTCTTTAATCTTTTACCACATATTGTAATAGAATAAATAACAAAAACGAAAAGTTGTGCAATAATATTGTAGGTGTATTCGGTGCTTAATGAATGATTTTAATATTTTAAACAATTACAAAGATAATTGTTTAAATGATCAAGTTTTGAGCTACCCTGTTTTACCTGTTATACTCACAGTGAATGCATTCAAATTGAGGTGAAAAACGCATTTTTTTTAAATTGGCTTGTCATAGACAAGAAGGTGTTTATTCTCGTAAATGACAATTTTGCACTTCATAAAAACGAGCGATTTAATTAAAATAGAAAAGATCGATGCTTGGATGTCCCTTTTTTACGTTTAATAAGTTCATTTTTTAAGTGTTCAAAGAATGCTGAAAAATAACTCCTTGGGAATGCATTTAAATGTATATTTTATAAGCGCTATTTAATGCATGCTTTAAAGCCAGTTTTTAGAGGATTGTGTTATTAAAAAGGCATTTTTAAATAAATCTAAAGCTTAAACTTTAAGCTTCACTTGCGTGTATACAGTGAAGAACGACAAAAAAACTAATAAGACAAAGTTGTTTGTGTATTTCGTATTGCTAGTGCTGAGTGCTCTATGTGAGTATTAAAACACACAGCCTATAGCTAAGTGTTTTTACAAAAACAAATGAGCACGAAGCGCATAGGGCTTGGGCACCCTTGGCTTAAAGTATAGTCCAGTTGTATTTATATATATATATATTTAAAATCAGACTAGAAAAGTGTTTCGTTCGTTTTTATGTAATTTTGTTTGTTTTCAATTTTATTTAACCCATTTTATACCACTCTTCGATCCCGTGGGAATGTTATGACGAAATTTTGTATTTCGATTTTGACCATATTTTCTGAAATTTTTTAAAAAACATTGGTATTTTTAGTCATTTTTTAAAAATTGTAATATGCCAAAACTGGCATATTATATTTTTTTTTTTGTTAGAAGAAAATAGACAATTTTTCACAATAAAGTTTTTACAAATTTGGAATGTTCTTGATCCTATCTTTTAATTTTACACAAAAGTACATAGTGTACAACAAATTTTTCTTATTCGAAAAAATTTTCCATACATCCCTAACCAAATCAGCATATAACATTTATATCACCGGTCTTCTGTCTATACTAAAAAAAAAATTAAAAAGTGCCATAAAAATTACATTTAAAGTTTTTTATAATTTATTTGTGTTTTAAACATATCTGTTTAATTTCTTTGTAAATATTAAACAAACATTTTTTTGCGAACATTTTTTTATTAATTATTTGATTTAATGTTATTTCAAATAATACACCCCACGAAAAAGTTATTTGTGCATTTCTCACGAAAACTTAGCTTTCTAATAAATGTTTGTATTCCTAAATGTGTAAGGCATTTAATTGTTATTTTAAAAACGTGACTTAACTTATTCCCGGTATTCAATATTTAAATTTTTATTAATTAAATAAAAGGGTTGACAACCGTTTTGTTCGGTTATCGCTATTGGATTGCGGTATTTTGTGAATATTTCGTTGTTGTATTTTAAGGTTAGCAATGTTTAAAGTTCCCGGGTAGAAATAGTTATATCTAGTCACATATAATATGATTAAGTTATATCTGGCTTTGAATCAAGTCACATTATCTCTAATATCATTATATACAAATACATCTGATCATATTTATTTAGAGGGTTTTTTATATGGTACTTGATATTATTATGTCTCCAAATCTTACTCCATATATAACTACATAAGCCATATAATAATAATCCAAATATATGTAGTTATCGATATGATTATATATGGTCCCATGCTAAGTCTTATTAATATATATGACACGTCATACTGAAAATATTTTCCTTATAATTTTATATATCATTGTATATAATCCCATACATCAAATTAAGTAATTTTCAAGTTAAGACTTTATTACATATGTCTTCACACATAACCATATTAGTTTTATAACGAAATCATTTGCAAGTGATTTATTTTATATAATTTCAAATAAAAAAATGTGTACAGTTTATAAGACGATGCCACTTAATTATATATTTCAGAAACACTAAATTTTGTCTTGTTAATTTTTAAACATTTCGTTAGGTTTCATTTAAAAAATGTATATCCTTAAAATTGTTGATTTCTATAAATTTTTAATTTAAACTTAAATACTTTTAAGCATAACTTCAAGTTACTAAAAGCATACTTAGTATGGGCTAAAATTTTAGAAAATCGGATATATTTATATCTAATTAGATATAATTTAATGTCTCGAATACGGACAAATTTTGGATAAAATTTTATCAAAATATATCTTATATATTATAATTAGATACATGTGGATGACCGATTTTTACGATCAATTTGTATGTGCCTATGGGAACTTATCAAATGAAAAACAATTTTATTAGAGTCCATATTCAAATTTTTACCCGGGTTATTGCAGTTTGTCAAATGCATATTAATTAAAAATTAATTGCGACTGTCTATATGACGTTAAAATGACATTTTACTTAAGTTGTTTCGTTGGGTAATTTTAGGGTTAACGTTATTTCGTTAAGTTATTTTAACGTTATTTTACGTAATCTTTTAGTATACATATTTTACAGATAGCAGCAATATCTAGCACACCTAAATTAAAAAGTGCAAAATGTATTACAAACTTGTAGCAACAACAGTAAAAATGCAATTTTAGAAAGAATAGGTTATTTTTGGATTACAGGTTGTAAAAGTAGGCAATCGGAGCTTTCAGAAACTTTTCCAATAAAGTAGCCAGTTTATAAAGTGTAGTTCAGAAAGTTCACTAGTTTTCAAGTTTTTGAAAAATGAAAAACGTGAATAAAATCATCAGTTTTTAAAAATTAAACGATCTAAAAACTGTAATGTCTATATTTTCCCATAGAGTCTTTTCCTGTTCAAAATATGAAGAAAGTCGGTTGATATGAGGTCAAAAAAATAACCATTTTAAATGTTTTTTAATGGAATGAACGATATGTATTGATATTAAAAATTTTAATATTCTGTGCATAACACGACAACATTTTAAACTTATTTAAAAATTCCATATAATCCGGTCAGCCGTATGAATCCGATGATGACCTGCGGAGTACCGTCTGAGGAAAGTGGTCGGCGGCTGATCGGCCAATCGACTGGCTGGCTAGTCTGGCTTACATCACTGGTTTGGACCCACTTTAATGTACATAATGTATGAATATCGGAGCAAACTACTTCGCATACCTTCCTTGTGAGTTTTACTATTTCCATGCTTTCTTATTGTAAAATAAAATACTTTATATCAAAGGTCTTGAATTTTAACCTCCAGTTTCTTAATTCTCCCCTTACTTCATAGTTGGAAGTTCGCATACAATTATATAAAAACATTTTTTTTTTTTGCAAACATTTGTTTAACTCTTTTGTTTAGTCATACACTTTTAATTCCATAAATTCATTACTATACTTCTTTAATCAATTTAATTAGAAATAAGAATTCCATAAGTTGTACATGCCATGCAACACCATGCAACAATAACCGATTGTCTGATACTTTATACGTTAAACACAGTTTTTGTTTTAAACTATTCAATTGTATTTCTGCAATGAATGGAGTAAGTATGGAAAATTAAAAAAAAAAAACACGAAATGACAATTCGTCGACTTATTATTGGTTTTACCCACCGACCATTTTTGAAAAAAACGAGTTAGGAATGAATTGTATATAATGTAAATATCCCCTTTTTGATGATTTCGAAAACCGTTTCGTGTTATTTCGTATCATATCAGAGATATCCAGTAACAAATTTGACCTACCTGCCGATTTTGTATACAAAAATTAAAATAAATGTACCTTATTTATCGTTTTTCTCGATAACAACTTTTTGGCGTATGGGTCAAATCAATAATAAGCCAACGAATTGTCATTGAATACGTAACGCACCATATACAATTTACAACAGTAACAAATGAAGACAAAAAAAATAACAGAATGACGACAAACGTAACATATCATGTCTTCTTTTCGTCTACAGATGTCAACAGGAAGACCCATCAAATGTGTTGTCGTTGGCGATGGTACGGTCGGCAAGACGTGCATGTTAATATCATATACCACAGATAGCTTTCCCGGTGAATATGTGCCTACAGTGTAAGTTTTCATTTGAAATATAAAATGTATTTTTGCATTTCAAGAGAAATGATAATGGTGTCATAATTTCATTTTGCAGTTTTGATAACTATTCAGCACCTATGCAAGTAGATACAATACAAGTTTCATTGGGTCTTTGGGATACAGCTGGCCAAGAGGATTACGACAGACTACGACCACTTTCATATCCACAAACAGATGTTTTTCTGATATGTTTTTCAGTGGCGAGTCCATCATCGTTTGAAAATGTAACCTCAAAATGGTATCCTGAAATAAAACATCATTGTCCTGATGCGCCTATTATATTAGTTGGTAAGTACCGATAACATTTATAAATTTAAACGTGAAATTTGATAAACATTCAAAAGAAATTTTAAAAAGTTTGTTGAATTTTGAAGTAATCAAAATTTAATATTAAGCATCAGGGCAAGTTTAAAATGGCGCAAACAAATTTAAAGATGACAGACAAAATAGCACGAGAAAACAGCATACAGTGGGGTATTTGAAAAAAATAATAAATATAGAACTTCTAAACAACTGAACCGATCGGTACGAATCGAATTGGAAATTGTAAAGTAGGTGTTAATCTTTTATAATAATGTGATTGGGACACCCTGTTTAGTACTGCGCATACTTCACGTTGTCAAAGTTGACTAACTCGTGTAAAAAAATCATCTGGATGGTGTAACTTTTGAAATTTTGGACCGATTTCTAAAGGGGGCCTGATTTCTGGTTAGCATTATTCGATTTGTCTGAAATTTTCACCACATAATCTTTGGACCTATTTGTGCAAGTTATTTTTAAAAAAATTCTTTAAAAATGGAAAAAACACAATTTCGAGCTAAATTCAAGTCGCAATTTCTCGAAAACCAGTAGTGCGATTTAATAATTTTAAAAAAATCTTATGCAGTGTGCTGAAATTAGTTAAAATTATGTGTCACACAATATATTTTTGTTAAAAGAATGTTTAAAAAATTTAAAAATTCTAAAACTTTTTTCTACAATAATCGGTACAATATTTAAAGAAAATAAATCAAATTTCCATATACAAAGTAGTAAATGTAGTGTTGATGACTTCAATAGATGTAATTTAAGGTTTAATAAAATAATACGTTTTGTTTACAAATTGAAGCCATATGATCATGTTTCAAGGCATATTTATAATTTTTGGGTTGCAAATTTAATAATTTTGTTCGAATTCGATTGATATTATTCTATCATAAAGTAATGCTCTCTAATTGCCCTAAATATTATACTCTTAAACACTGAAAGAACACCTCAACTTTTATATCCCATTACAAATTATATTATTCTTGGACGATCATTTCATGTTCGTGTAGCTAAGTGTTGAAACTATTTACCCTTACCACTTAAAAATTTTGATATATTTTTAAAAACATTCAAGTGTAGATGTGCAAAAAATTTTCATTTTAAATTTGCTTTAAATTTAATAAGACTTAACTTTGAATTAAATTAAATACATTTTAAACTGCAATACATTTTGTCATGTGCGTTTATGCCATATTCTTTAATAATTCTTTTAAAATTTTTATTTTAAGTTTTCTAAGTTAAACTTGCTATATACAAACTGTTGTATATTATTAGAAAGCATGATATTTAAGTTTTAATAGTTTTAAGTGATATAATGAAGTTGATTGTTAATGTTGGTATACCAACTATATATGGCCGAAGGGGCTCGGTTGGTTTTTTTTAAATAAATTAAAATTAAAAATTAAATTTAAAAATACTAAAATTTTAGTCCTAGGAGTAATTTTGCGTTAATTTTTTTTTACCTGTTTACGTACAATATATACATATTTTTACCGACAGATAAGAAAATATGTATTCCTTTAAAACAAATTATAAAAAAAAAATTAATTTTAAAAAACCTTGAGCAGTTTTGTAAAAATAAACCAATAAAAACAAAAATAAATTAAAATTCCTTTTTTTGTTTGAGTTAAGCTTTTAATATCGTAATGCATGTGACTGATATTTAAACGATTTTTTTTAAATATTATAGTCCTAAATATACATAATTAAAAAAAATAAACATCACTTAAAAAAAACTAATTAGCATTATGGGTTTTTTTTTTGGTCAAAAAATTTTATTTTCAAAATTTGTAATTTTTCACAAAATCTTGCATCCTGACTGAATTATAAGCCGTATGTCAAGATATTCATACCAAATATGGAAAAGAATGTTTCATAATCCGAAATCAAAAAAGTTCTGAAATCAGCGTGCAATTTTTTTAACACACTCTAAAAGTAATTTTTTTTTGGCAAAATTTTGTCATTTTCGACCAATGCCTGACGTAGGGTGCATGTCCAAAATCTAATGAAATAACATTTATAATTTTTTTTATAACCTTATCTTTCAGAAAATATTAAAATTTGTATTGGTATTTTAACAAAGTTCCAAGAAAATTGTTAGGAAATATAAATACTTATTTTTTGGCCAAAAATGACAATTTTTCTTAAATTTTTAAAATCTTGAATTTTATGGATTTATTAAAGCTAATTTAAAAAAGATGCTATTTCTTTTATGCTGAAGTGTTATTGACACGGAGAATTTTTTTCTGTTAATCGATTAAATAATAAAGTTTTTTTTTTGTCTTTTGTTTTATTGAGCTAAAGATCCTTTATTTTATAATTATAATTATTTATTTCCAATATTTCGTCTTCGCTTTGGAAGACTTCTTCAGGGAAAATTTTTTTTTTTTAATAATTAAAAAACTTAAAAATAATAATTACAAAAAAGGCGGGAAATAAAATATTTTCTAATGTCAAATTAAAAAATTAACCCAGAAAACAAAGTATAAATAATTGAAATATCATAACATAGCAAACAATTTTAAATTAATAGTTTCTTAAAATCTAAATGAGAATTATAATAATTTTATTATTTCCTATTGACTAAATGTCTGTAATTCTGTGCAATATTGGATGTGTCTGTTTTATAGTTAATCCTTTGTGTTGATGGTACTTTTATGATCTGTAACATTTCTAATGTATATCGTCGTTTATAATTGCTTTCTGTGTTTAAAATTGATGTGTTATCAAAATCTGGATAATGATTGGAGTTGCTGCAGTGTAATGATAATGCTGTTTTTTGCGTAGAAGTGGTTTTATTGTATTTTTGATCGGATTTATGACCTGCTATTCTAGTTTTCAGTTTATTCTTTGTGGTACCTACGTATACTTTAGTGCAATTTTCTGTGTCATTACCCCTACATGGTATCTTATAAACTAAATTGGACATATCAAATTTACTAATTTTATCTTTTGTCTTGCTAAATAGTGAACCTAATGTGTTATATGTTCTATGTGCTACTAAGTATTTCTTATCATCGAAAATTTTGGATTTTTCTAATCTTTCAGATATAAGAGGAACATAAGTTAAAGATTTATAAATTTTGGGTTCCGCAACCCTTATCGTATTAACATTATTCTGGTTTTTAAATTGTCTTATTAATTTGCAGCTTAAATGTATTGGGTAATTATTATCCTTCAAAATATCCTTAATTTTTCTTATATTAGTTTCATGAAATTCTACATCGCTTATTCTTAATACTCTGTCAATTAGATTTTTCGCAGTATTAATTATTATTCTCTTGGGGTGTTTTGAATGGTAGTTTATAATCCTTCTAGAAGCTGTTGGTTTTTGATACCAATCTATTTTTAAGATGTTATTCCTTCTCATTATCAATTTATCTAAATAGGGAATTTTAGAGTTACATTCTTCTTCTATCGTAAATTTTATATCTTCGTGAAAAGAATTAAATGTTGATAAAATATTATTAACTGAATTATAGTGAATAATACAGAACAAATCATCAACGTATTTTGTAATTATTTTTGGTTTTACATCTAATTTCTCAATACAAGAATCTAATAATTCTTCCATTACTATGTCAGCCACAATCCATCCCATTGGAAGACCCTTTCGTTGTAAATATATTCTATTATCATATTTAAAATATCTGTTATCTCCTATACAAAATTTCAAGATGCGTAAGAAAAGGTCCTTCCCAATTTTTGTGTATTCTTTTATAATATTCCATTTGCCCTCAATAATATCTAATGCTTTATCTACTGGAATACTAGGAAACAAAGATACAACGTCAAGTGAAAAAAGTTTTTCATCATCTTGTATCTTTAAGTTCTTTATCTTTTCTCTAAATTCTAAAGAATCCTTAACATTGTATTTAGAATTCTCAGTTACTTTCTTCAGAATACTAGTAACATATCTACAGAGTTCATAAGATGGGGAATTTACAAAAGAACAAATTGGTCTCAAGGGAAATTGTTCTTTATGCATTTTAGGCACCCCATACAATCTAGGTGCTGTAGATATATTACTCCTAAATCTGTTCCTTTCTAATGGCGTGATAATCTTCAACTTTAAGAGGTCCTCAACCAAACTATTGTTCGTTGTCTGTAATCTGCTAGTAGGATCCTTATTTGATAATTCATATATGTCAATATCACCCACAATGTTATTCATTCTTGTAATATAGTCGCATCTATTCATTGCTACCGTTGTATTACCCTTGTCTGCGTCTAAAATAAGTAAGTCCTTATTATTACTTAAGAATTTTCTAGTTGTATTTACTTTTTCTAACATAAATTTATCTCTATTAGTAAGTCTTTCCCTATTCAAATGGTTATCTATAATATTCGTTAACCTATTCCTAGCTATTTCCTGATCCTCCTTTTCTTTTAAAGTTTGAATAAAATCTTCACCATCTGCTATCATTTTTAAAACTGGAAAATCTCTTCCTCTAATAGGAAGGGCATGTTTTCGTCCTAGAGAGTGAACCCATTCGACATCAACAGGGATGTTAACATCAGATTTGTTAACAAACCATTTGTTATTATGTCTTATGTCTAATTCTCTCTGTTGCAAATTAATAAGATTGTTAAACTTTTTCTTATGAACCTCTTTTACCTGGAAACTTAAAACTACAGCCAGATGATCTTGGTGTTTAATAAATCTTCTAAACTCTTCTTCATTTAACTGTTGATTTACACTGGCAGTTATTTCTTTTAATTCTTTTGTAACGTGTCTTAAAAATTCGTGTTTTTGCCTTATTGCCAAATTTAGAACCTTATTCTGCACAGATTGAATGAATCCGGAAGTTGATTGCTGACTTCTATAACGTCCGTTTTCCTCAAAAAAGATTAGAAATAGTTTTAGTAGAATTCCAAATGAACTTTGGAATTATACCTGAATTCCTACAACGTATAAGAAATGTTATTGTTGCCTTCACTTTCACTTCTTTATTCCTCATTGTCTTATATCTATTAATCTTCTTCTTTAATTCTTGGTCCGCCTTAAACTTATAATAAAGATTGTTATAATCCATTTCCGTGTGCTCTTGGTTTTTCAAATTTTCTTATTTTTCTTCGATCTTTTTAAATAAATTTTTGTCTTTTGTTTTATTGAGCTAAAGATCCTTTATTTTATAATTATAATTATTTATTTCCAATATTTCGTCTTCGCTTTGGAAGACTTCTTCGGGGAAATTTTTTTTTTTTTTTTAATAATTAAAAAACTTAAAAATAATAATTACCAAAAAAAAAAACGCATGGCAAAAAAAACAAAATTTTTATTTCTATAAATTTAAATAACTTTCAAAGTAAAGGAGATACGCTAAACCTATAAGCATGTTCTTTCTTTATCTTACAACGTACATTACTGCATTCTAAAAAATTTCGAAATTTACCAATTCAAACGAAGTAGTCAACTTTGAAAACCTGTTAGTACACCCTGTGCTAAAACAGGGTGACCCAATCACAAAATTACTAAAGATTAACAACTCTTTTTACAATTTCCAATTTGATTCGTACCGATCGGATCAGCATTTTAGAAGTTCTTTATTTATTACCATTATTTTTTCAAATACCCAGCAATAGTACAGCATAGTACAGCAATAATTATATGACATTTTCAAATATACTAAATATATGTAAATTTTTGAAAAATTTTTGATATTCATGAAACTGACGCAATTTTGCAATAATTTCTTTAATTTGCTGAAAAATCCTGACAGATTTACTGAATAATCTTTTTGAAAATTTTAAGTTTAATTGAAGTGATTGATTCGTACTTATTAACACTCAAAGCTAAAAATTCTCAAAATATCGACTCAAAATTTTTAATTCTTAAAGCTATATTATTTGAACCTTACAACTAGGACTCCAAGTCGTATAATATAAACTTACTACACTTGGAGGACTTCACACTATGTGTACTGATGCTGTGCCACCATTACCTAAAATGTTATGCAGTGTTAACGATTTGAAACCAACATTTTTAATTTTTCACTTTTTCGCAGTTTTTTGGATAGAAATGTGCGGCCCTTCACGTATCGCATTTTTAGAAAGTGTTAACAAAAAACCATAAAATTGTGTTCAGTTTGATGTACGCTCAAAGGAAAAGCTTCGTCATATTTATGAAAAACTTCATTGATTTTCGTCCAATGCAACTAACATTTTATAAATATGATGAAGCTGTTAATAAAATGTTTCATAAATGTTATAAGACGATTATTGATATGATAAAGCAAATTCAGAAATTTTTATGAAATGAAAAATTTTCTTTCGTAGAGTACAGCCAATGACAAAAACTTATTTTTAATACATTATTTTTAAAACCCAATATTTTTGCAACTGTAATTCAGAATATATCAATTAAAACTTAGAATTTAAAATTTAAAGTCAGAAAATGTAAAGTGATATTAATTTTTATTGAAATTCAGAAATAATATATTAAGAATTTTCCTTTTGAATTTAAAAAACATTAATTGATTTTAAGAATTTCCGTTTCCACTGAAATTTTTAAAAATTAAATTTATATTCACAAAATTCCATGCAAAATTTAGAACACATCAATTTATTAGAAATTCTGATTTTCAATTGAAGAGCTTAATGCAAAAACTTATTTATTTCAGAAAATGACAATTGTTTTTCAGAAATTATCAATTGTATTTCAAAAATTATCAATTGTATTTCAGAAATTACACTACTCTAAAAATTTCACTTTTTTGCAGAACCGTTTAAAATACATATTTGTTAATAAACTTTGGTACGCTGAATCCAAATCTGTCAAAAAAAAATCTCAATTTTAGTTTTTGAAATATATTTTTTACGGGTTGAACGGCTAAAAATTAATTAGTTCAATTTTAACCGTTAATTTGGAATTTTTCGCACATACTGTGCAATATGAATAAATATTCTAGAAACTTGATAGGACACATTTTATTTTTAGATTGTTTTTGCCTTTTAAAGGTTAAAAAGATGCAAAAAATATAAATTTTGCAGGACGTTTATACTCTAGGTACTTGCAATAAGTGTTTAAGCAAGACTCTATAAAATATTAATTAAAACAGAGAAAATTCATAAAACAATAAATGTGACTTATCAAATTTTTACAATAAGCCCTTCAATTGAAAAAAAAAAATTGTCGAACAAACATATGAACTAAAAGAACGAACTTCAATCCCTGCAGTATACTCAAAAATTTCATGATTTCAAATTTCGAAAAACTAAAATATACGAAAAATTGGGTTGAATGGTGTAAATATAAAAATCTCTCTACATATCTCAAAAACTGCAAATGCGATTTATTTGGTCACGTTTAGATTCAGCGTATATAGGTCTATTAACCCTTTTGTTTGTGGATATATTTCTATTTTGACTTCAGATTCTTGTAAGGGGGTCATTAAATTAAAAAGAAATAAATTTACATGCATGCCTCTCCCCCTCTTACCAATCAGCAAATGGAACCGAAAATCGAATTTTTCAAAACTTCTGAGCCCATTCGAATAACCAAAAATGCTTTACTTGATATTGTACTGGTGAAGCTACATTCCAATTTTCGAGATTCTAGCTTCCTTAGTTTACGAGATGCAAATGGTCATTTAAAAAAATCGTGACTTTCTTAATAAATATCGCAACTATATTGCCCTGATAAACAGTTTATCCATACAATTACTTTTATTCAATGGACAATATCCTAATTAACATATTTAAACAAAAATCAAAATTTTTATATTTATTTAAAAATGCGTTCACTGTAGTGTAGAAAGGTAGTGAAAAGGTTGACAAGATTTGTTCCAAAGCCAAGTTTTTTTTGGCCGTCAAGTAGTGTGATCCAAAAATTTCATAATTTCTCACTTAAAAGCTTTGCTACTTTTTAAATTCCTGATTTTTATAAACAAAAACAACTAAAATTTATCTTTAATTTCTTTCTTAGGTACCAAAATTGATTTACGTGAAGATCGTGAAACTCTTAGTGCTTTGTCGGAACAAGGTTTAGCGCCTTTAAAACGGGAACAAGGACAAAAATTAGCAAATAAAATACGTGCTGTTAAATACATGGAATGTTCAGCTCTAACACAACGAGGCCTGAAACAGGTAAGTCTGGTCGCCAATCATACATTTATATTATAATTATTTTATATATTATTAAATCAACATATCAAAAAAAAAAATACTATTTTCCCGCCCCAACTTAAGGTTTTCGAAGAGGCTGTGCGTGCCGTACTAAGACCTGAACCTCAAAAACGACGTCAACGAAAATGTATAGTTATGTAAATATATTCGAAATGTTTATATTAACAATCTCCCTTTTACAATTATTTTTATTCTCCTCTACAATCTCCAAATTTACAATTTCCTGAATACGGTTTAAAATTTTGTTTTATGTTAAATATTTTTTCTATATCCGGATAATATGGTAAACTAAAATAATTGAGTAAAGAACAAATGAAATCCTTTATAAATCCTATATGTGTAATTCTAAGAGCTATAAAACAAAATCTAACAAAATACCACTAGTTTTTATACCTTTAAAAAATCAAATGCTAAAAAAAACCACATAACAAAAAAACAAATGTCCTCGAATAATTCACATTTTTTTTCAATTCTAATTTCATTTTACTCATTTCATTTCATTTTCATACATAACATCATACAAATTTTCATAAAGAATTTTATACTTTTCGGTATTATTTTCATTTACACAAAAATCTACTCGAATTTAGTTATGAAATTATATTTTGTTTGTTTTTTTTCACGAAATATATTTTAATATTATTATTTATAAACAAGAGTTCCAGTGCATTTTGTTTATTTTGTTTCGAATAATAGCTGCAAATAAATAAAATTTATTAATTTTGCACAATTTAATAACAAGGCAGCTTTGGCGATTATATTTTTATCATAAGAAAATAAATTAATGCGTTTAAAATTGTTGTTAGAAATATCACGTCAGTAGAGTTGATATTTTTAATTTTCAACATTTGTTCCTATAAACTGCCATTTATATCAGTGGTCACAAATCATAACGACCTAACTCGAGTTAGGACAAAATTTTGTTTTTTAGGCTTTTGTTTGAAATTGTCACCCTTAGAACTTGTTAAAAGGAGAGTTTAAAGAAATTGTCACTCTGTGAACTGGTTCTATGGAACGGTTCTAGATCCTATTTTTACATTAGCTCTAAAAATTTTAATATTTTTTATATTCAAACTAGTGCTGAAATGAAAGGAAATTACAAAAATGTAAAAGTTAAAGAAATTGCTTTCAGTTGTTTCGTTTAACAATATGATGTAAAAATACAACTAAATCCGTCAGATTTGCCCAAAAAATAGGTTTTGTTCGTATACGTCAACTTTTGGGATATATATGTTGACAATTTATGTTTTGTTAAATATTTAATACGTCACAAAAGAAAATCTCGCTATTTATATAGTAAATATTTATTGCGCCGTCAGTAAATTTTTGTCGGAATCATCATTTCAGCGCCATTTTTGCTTATAAAAAGTTCACCATTTTCAACCCTCTCCAATGGTGTGATTTTTATTTATAATTTAATTCTCACCATAGTACGATACAGTGGCGACACAAAGCATAAACATAAATCTGACATTCGTTACACCACTAGATAATCTTAGATATTCTAAGATTTTCTTTGAATACAAGATTCAAAAATTGTGTAAAAAAATGAAAGTTTTTTTAAACTTTTTTGCAGTTGTTCTGAAAATAGTTAAAGATTATTTGAAGCTTTCTAGAAGTAATGTTTTACCGGTTCTTAAGCACTAGTTACCAAAACACCCGAAAGGTGTTAGTAAAATGCTCAATACCATTCTCTTGCATGAGTTCTGGAACTAGTTGTACCAACTAAGAGTGCGATTAAAGGACCTGATATTACTCCGTATGAAGTAGTTCTGAAACTACCATCGTGTTCAGCGTGTCTAAATCTATTTGCTGTACATTTTTCATGTTTGTATCTTTTTTAGGACGACAATTACCCTCAAAATCCTAATAGCTTAGGTTAATTTTCTAAATGTTTTTTTCATAACAGCCTAACTCATAATTTTTCAAGTTAAGTGTTTCATTATTCTACTTTTTTAGTTTGGCATAGCCGCCTAACTCAATTTAAGATTACAATAAATAGAAACATAATTTTTTCATTATTGCCAACATCAACTTAAGTCCTTATTCCTCAAAATAATGAAATTTTTTTTCCTAACTGGAGTAAAGTTGGTCGTCCGAATTACAATATCGATTTTTGATAAGCATCAACTGAGTTAAGTTTTTATTTCTTGTGGAATAATAAATAGCCTAACTCAACTTTAACTTTTTGAAGTTTTAAGAAGTAAGAAAGAAAGTTAAATCAAAAAAACCGACTCCTGATTTTCTGTAATGATTTGAAACTTAAAACTGCTCTCCTGAAAAAGTTTTAAAAACGGCCCAGAATAGCACCAGCATAGCATAGCATAGCGCACAATGATTGTCGCTGTAAGACAAAATGAGCCAAAAATAACGACGTTCGACAGTAACTGCAAAAGCTGTCATATTTACTTTAGTGTAAAGACTACCGTAGGTGTTACTTCCTTCTCTAGTATTGCTTTTGCTTATTAACAATACAATATTTTTTAGTTTTTACATTTAAACCTTATAAAAACAATAGCAAAATAATATATTTGAATTAAAATTTTTGAATCGGAATATATTAAGTCGGTTTATATTACGTTGTTCATTCGTCAGTAACGTTTTTTTTAATATTTCATTAAAGTTTCTCGTTTAAAATGGATAATTTTCATAATCTTGCAAAATACATACGCAGAGAAGATTTTAAAATGTTCGCAATTTTGGTGATCTCTGACTCCTTTGCTTTTATTTGACGACCATACTATTTTGCCGAAACGATTTTGATTTTCGTGATCTGCAACTTAGTAATTGTAATGCTATAAAAATTTGGATCCATAGACCTCTTCTTTGCCCCTTATATCGCTTGCTAAAAATTATAGTTTTAAATTTTACGAAATTTTAATTTTAACGCTTTCTCTCTTCTGAACCGTGCAATGCCCACAAAAAATTTGTTACACAAAATATTTTGTAAAGTTGGTTTTCTATGACAATTTGTTATATTCTTATTATAAATCACTCATTTGGCTCACTTATGGCCAATTTAAAATACCCTACCTGGAGGTGGTCTTACCGGTTAGAGAGTTAAATGTCCCAAAAAATCCACTTTCCGTAATTGAAAATTGTTGTCCCTAAGAACAAAAAAAAAAAAAAAAAACAAATTTGGGGAGAAATTCACAAGTCTGCCAAGCAATATTCGGATTGTAAAAATCTATATTCTTTTATTTTAAGAAGCGCGAATATTTCAGTGATTTGAATTAAGCTTTTAATAATGCCACACTGTGGTTGCTGCTCTATTCTAATAATAAAAAAATCAAAGTCAAATGTTTGTCACCAAATGTGCCACCATAAAAAGTACAGCTGTTTTTGTTCCATTCCAACCGTACTCTTTAAGAATAGCTTCGGTAGAGAGAGCATGTTATTAGTTGGTTCTTTCTGTGGAAGTAGGTTGAAAATAAGGGTAACTTCAAAAAAAAAAAAATTTAAAATAGAAAACTGTTCTGTATTGAAATAAATCAAAATGAATATTGAAGTGAAATGTATAAACATTATTTTAAAATGATTTTGATGTCTTTCGCTTGTTGTGCATTTTTAATAAAATTAATATATTTCCAGGGCTTTTGGGAGTGTTTACTTGTCCATATATTTCAATTTCAATTACAGTTAAAGTTTTAGTTGTGTTCCCCCACGATTCCTTTATTGCGATTTTTTTTTCTTAATATAAGTCAACATTTTAAGATTCCAAACTGTTAATATTAGCTGCCACCAAGTGCCACTCTTTGTGGAATCGCCCACAATTCAAAGCGGTTCATTGTTTCTCCGACAACTTTCTGAAGTGCAACTGTGAATTTTTGTGCGGTGTTGTTGTTATGTGTTGTGTAATGGAATCATGTATGTATGCATATGGGCTTATATAAAGTACGTGTGCTCACGTACGAATCATCGGTTATTACACTGAAAGAATTATCCTTCATAATATTAATGAAACAATATCATAGAATTGTTTTCGTAGATTTAATGAAGAATTTCATTATATCCAATATATTTTATTAATATTAAGACATTTTTGCATAAAATTTCATAGTTTCATAAAAAAATTCATACAATTTCATAAATTTAATGAAAATTTTTGATAGAGCTATAAAATTACTTCAAACACTTATTTTTTATTTTTTCATAAAATTTCATAATTTCATTAATTTTCATATATTCAAATTTAATTTTTTAAACTTAATTCGCAAGTGTTATGAAGTGCTTTATTATTTCAATGTAGCCTTGTATTTATTTTGGACTTAATTCCAATGCACTTTTCAGGACATTCATGAAGATTTTTATTAATTCACGGAACTTCTTAATATTAAAAAAATTTATGAAACTGTTTCATAAATTCTATTAACGTTTCATTGTCGGAATGTTTCATTAGTTTTATGGATATTTTCATTAATTCTACAAAAATTTCATAAACATTGACTTTAACGAAAACTTTTTCATAGATTCTATGAAAAGTTTCAATGGACGAGTTCCCGTGACAATTTTCATTAAAGCTATGAAGAAATTCATTACTGAATGAAGTGAAGATAATTCTCTCAGTGTAGAAACTAATTTGAAAGTCCCTACGTTTTGGTAACAATTTCAATGTAAAACACATCTGTTGATACGAACTCGCTTAAGAAGTCCCCTCGGTTAAGATGAACTGTTTCGGGCAGTCTCAAATGTCATACAATTTTCCATTTTTAATTTTCCAAAGTTTTAGAAATTTTTCTAAAATGTCTATGAATTTTCAACCAAATGCAGAGAAATTTTTTCTCAAATGTATTCAGAAATATCTGTTTTCGAAATCAAATGACAGTATTTCACAATTTTCGAAAAGTTTTATAAAAATGTTTATATTTTGTCGCCAATAAACAAAATTGCCAATACACTTTACGCCGGTTAATATGAACCTCGTCGAATACGAATTAATTTTGTTAGTACCCTCGGAGTTTTGTTTTTTGACCGGGCTTGATTGTAGTCGATTTTTAACGGGGATATACTATAATTTTATAAATGGTTAATTTTCTTCTTTTGTAAACCTAAATCTTATTAAAAAAAAAAACTTTTTACGAATTAAGAACACATTGCATACAATTTTTTCTAAATTTGTTGATTTAACGAATTTTAAAAAATTGAAATTTGAAAAATAATTGTATAATCTCCAGAGAAGATTCCTCATGGGCGATTTTAAAAGACAGTTATTTTATATCCTTAACAAAAAGTATCAAAAGTATAATTATCTTTAATTTGAGATACATTTCATTTATATACTACAAATTTTAAATTTTTTATAGCAAAAGTATTAAAAAAAAAATAGAAATTTCGTTTATTTTGTTATATTTATTAAGAACATAAAAAAATGACTTTTAAAAATCGGCCGGGACTAATCGATCAGTTATTTTTCAAATTTTAATTTTTTTTAAACTCGTTTAATATTTTTTAAACTCGTGAAGGAAAATTTGCTCAAAAAAAGTAAAATTTTCACCACTGTACCTGGGGCGGTAGAGGGGGTGGGTATAGACCACGCCCAGTTTATCATTTATCACATTGTTATAAAGCCGTGGCCACAGTGTCTCGGTGATATCTCTACTTTAAGTATTTTTGGTTACCAACTCCATAGAACTCCTACCAGTGTGTACCATACGGATTTATAAATTTATTTGGAACTCTTTTGTTTAAACTATTTTTATTTTAATTTTTTTGATATAATTTTTATGAGTGAGAAACTAGAAATCCTACATAAAATAAATTCTCTTCAAAAACAAGCCTAAAAACATAAATTGTTATAAATTTTTTTTTATGTTTTTATTGAAAAATGCTTATCTAGTCAATTAAATATTTTACAAA
This sequence comes from Delia radicum, assembly GCA_021234595.1. Lineage (NCBI taxonomy): Eukaryota > Metazoa > Arthropoda > Insecta > Diptera > Anthomyiidae > Delia > Delia radicum. Next base: position 206,940,425 of record CM037851.1, read on the forward strand.
AGTATTGTAATGCAAAGAACAAAACGAATCAAATCCAAGAATCACAAATTATTATATGCATTAAAAAAACATTAAACATCAATTTATTTTGCGCGCATATCACATCACAAAATAATTGTTTTTTTTTTTAATATTTATATTTTATTATAAAACTTTTTTTATTTGCAAAAAATGTAACTTAAATAAAATTTTAAAAATAAGCACAAAATAAAATGTAAAACAAACCAATTTTTTTTTTAACTTTATTAACATTTAGAAAAGGCAGCTTAAATTAAAGATTCCCATGAAAAACTCAATAAATGTTTTTTCTAATATTGTTATTATTTTTTCATTAATAATTATATATTTTTTTTTATTTATAAAATAATAAATTTTATAGTTACTATTATATAACAAGAAGAAGAAAAAGAAGAAAAGGAAGAAGAATATAATGTTTTGTGAATATATATTTATCTTTATGCATTTATATTAAACTCGAATCAAAAACAAATCTTATTAATTTCTTTTTTATATATTATATACAAATTAAAAGTATTTTATAACTTTTTTTTTTCGTATTTTCTATAAAGTAACGCTATAACAAAGAAGAAAAAAAATTATGACTTTTATTTAATGTATTATCAAATATATATATACATATATATGAAGGGCTTATTGTAAAAACTTTTTAAGCCACATTTATTGTTTTATGGATTTTCACTGTTTTGTGGACATCCACTGATTAATATTTAATAGAAGCACACTTATTGCAAGTACCTAGAGCATAAAAGTCCTGCAATAGTCATAATAGGCATCTTTTTAACCTTTAAAAGGCAAAAACAAACTGAAAATGAAATGTGGCTTATCAAGTTTTTGCAATAAGCCCTTCATATATATTTAAAAATTTAAAGTAGTGTGTAGAATTTTAGCATTTTTAACGATTTTCTAGCAATTTATTTTATAATTTATTTTAAAAAAAAATCGGCTATTCCACTATTGATCGGTCAAAATCTGACCTTGGGTCATCCGGTTTAAATTATATTTTGCACGCATCAACTCTAAGGAGCCACTTAGAGATTGCTGTTTTGAAATTCGTGGTTTTATTCGCGAATTTGATTTTTCTATTTTTGAAAAATACAAGATATGCAAAAAGTGTGTAAGTTGGAACATTCGTAGATTATTTCATTGTTATTTAAAATGCATGGGAATGGTACCTCTGTCATATAATCATATGTGAGTTATAGATAAGAAAAAAAAAATATTTTTTTTAAAAATTATTTTTATTTACTTATGTTTTTATGTGGACTTTAAAATTATGAAAAAATTACATAGCACACCTAGTTTAAAAGTGACACAACTCAAAAATTTTTTTTTTCAGAAATCGAAAAAAAAAAAATATTTGCAACTTTATACCAATTGAAACATAACTTTTTTTTAGCAACAGTTAACAACAACAAAATGCACTGATATTTTTTTTTATAGATAAACCTGTGTATTGTGCATAGTTTAAGCATATAAACCCGAAAAATTAAAATTTTGAGTTGAGTCACTTTTAAACTAGGTGTGCGACATATTCAATTTTATTTTTTAATGCAGAAAAAATGAAAACGAAGAAAATAATTATAGGTGCATTAAAGAATATTCATTTCTATTTGTTTTGATAAATATTATAAATAGGTAAATAATAAGATATTGTGTTGCCCTGTATTAAAACTTAAAGTAGCTTACGGGACATGTAACCCACCCAGTTTCTCTAAGTGTCAGTATCAATATTTTCACATTCTATTAATATTGCTAGTTCAAATTCTTTAAGCGTAGTGTGTAGCGGAAAGGATCCCCCAGAGGTCTTTAATGGGTCTTAGTTCTGGACGTATGCCTGGCCAATACAATACCGGTATGTTGTGCTCATTAAAAATGCTTTTTGTGAAACGAGCGACATGGATCGGATCGTTGCCTTGTTGGAACGTCCAATTATCTCCATGTAGTGCGGCAACAAAGTCTATTACATTTTTCTCCAGCAAGTCAGTATTCGCATTCATTTTAGTAGGGAAGAAGCATATTCAGGGCGTTTTAGCCATATTCGATAGTTTTTAGCCAAACAATGCTTCTAGATATGTTTAAGACTACGTGTTATCACAACGACTCCATATTGCATAATAGATGAGACAATTTTCCGTAAAAAAGTTAAAGTTTTTGTTTTGCTAAATTTTCGAGGCTTTCAACTTTTAACATGGACATTGGTCTTACAGTTTTTTCTAACATTATTTTATTACTTTCCCATACAAAAATAATTCCAATATTCTTGGTTATTTAAGTTTTTTTTTTATTTACACAAAAAGGAGAAAACAAAATTTTCCTCAATATTTCTATAGTTTTTAAAATAATTAAATTAAAGATCGTCTTGTCCATCTCTAACTTCCCAGACAGAAAAAAACAATCGGCACAGTGTTGACATGGCGTCGGCGACGGTCGGTTATGGATTGGTAGAACGTGTAATTAACAATCTTGACAGTATTGTCCTGTTACCCGATTACAGTGGGCAATCGTTGGTTTGAGTGAGCTTGCCACCGTTGGTAATTCAAAAAATTTGCTACTTTTAAAATATCTTAAATTTAATCTATTTTAAGAAATATGTATAATAAAATACATATAAAAAGCAGCAATACAGTTCGGTATTAGTCTTTTGCATCATAGTTAATAAACTGTAAAAATAGATAATGCTTCTAATTGGTTGTAATATTGATAAAAAAAAAACAATATTGACAAAGAATTTTGCTGGTGGTACTGGCAAAACACATGCTTTAATCACTCAATATTGTTTTTCTAGTACAAAATTAGTTGTACCTTTGGTTATTTTTAACACGGTAGGTTTAACAAAAATAGCAATCGTTTGCCAGTACTATATTTTTTGTACGGTTGGCAATTTCTTCCTGGGTTGTTTTGTTGAAAGGGCTTATATCGATTTGCAAAACAAAAAAAGGTTTGCAAAAAAAATCTATCGTTATTAACCATAATTATTTCATCAAATATTTAAAAATTAGTTGTTTCGTAATGATTACGACATCTTATAATCGTTAAGAAAATTTGCCATACAAAACCTAAGATTTGTGTTTGGTAAATTTTCGCAAATTTCAACTTTTAGAGCAGATATTGGTCATACAAATTTTTCTAACATTATTTTATTACTTTCCCATACAAACATAATTCCAACATTCTTGTTAATTTAAGTTTTTTTCTATTAACAGAAAAAAGGAGGACTCTTGCCACTTTCAAAATAACCATTTTTGTGAAATCGTTAACTTTTAAAAATGCCCCCTCAATATTTCTTTAGTTTTTAAAACTATTTTGACCGTCTTGTGTTATATCCAATTTAATCATTAACTTTTTTTTAGTTGGCTTATACCGATTTGCAAAAAAAAAAAAAATTTAAAAAAATCTATCATTGTTAAGCAAAATAACTTCACGAAATATTTAAAAATTTGTCGTTTTCCAATGATTTCGACATTGAATAATCGCTAAAGCTGCATTTACACATACCATCGAAATCCGGTGTAAACTAGATTTTGATCATATGGTTGTGTATAAAATGATACACGAACTCGATTTCGAAATCTAATTTAAACTGGAAAAAAAAAAAAAAATTATGATTAGTGAGTTCTCAATATCCGCTAATAAAAACTTTTAACGCTGATATTGGTCATAACATTTTTTCCAACATTATTTTATTTCTTTTTCATACAAAAATTATTCCAATTTTCTTGTTCAAAATTTTTTCTATTAACAAAAAAAGGGGGACTTATATCACTTTTAAAATAAATATTTTTGTCAAATCGGTAACTTTTAAAATTTCGCCCTCAATATTTCTATAGTTTTTCAATTTACAAGTTTGATCTAATTTTTATTAAAATTAAAAATTATGTTTTTTCGACCTTTAATTGTGCAATGAAAATGAAAGTTATTCAAGTTCGAGGCCATACTCTATATATCTTTATTAGGATATTGTCCTAACATATAATCTATAGAGTTTTTGTTTTCAAATCTATTTCGGGAATTTTCTAGGTTCCCATCATCAGAAGTGAAAGAAGTGACAATCCCATGCAAAACATCAAACATTCATATAAACTAGTTTTCTCACTAAATGAGAAGTTCAAGATTATAACCATTGATCAAAAATAAATTGAAAACTTGTTTGTTATGTGCAAGGTCTACCTTTCTACCTCAATACACGTTTATTGTTTTTTTTTCTCCTTTTTATTTTTACACTTGTTTTGTTTAAAAACAAAAACAAAATGTAAAGGGAGAGTAAACAAAACCGTACTTTGCCTTTTATACAAGTTTGATATAATTTTTAGGGAGACATCCCGAGTGATAAATTTTTTTAAAACAGTCACGGTGATTTATTTTTTTTTTTTTACTGATTCTTCCCTATTCATGGAGAGATCCCGAGTAATAAATTTTTATAAAACAGCCACACGGTGATTTATTTTTTTTTACTGATTTACGTGATGATACAAATAAACATATTCGGATAATAGAAAGTTAATTCCTCGTTCCATTTCGTTTCCCCTATTCAGTCTTACAATTCCTATCGATCTCCGTTTCATTCCTATGTGAAGCATTTTACACTCCATTTTTTTTTTTTTTTTTTTTTTTTGTAAACAAATGCTTTTTTTTGCTCAATTGTAATTAGTTTTTTAGGCATTAGCCTGATTTCATTAGCATTAGTAGAACAAATACTAATGCCAAAAAGTTTCATTACAATTAAATGGTAATGAAATTTTTTGGCATTAGCATTACTGAACTAATGCTAATGAAATTTCAATGCTAATGAAAAAATCCCAAGTAACGTTGAGTGCCAAACGAACCTGTTAAAAACAGAATTTTCTCTACTACGTTAAATGACGTCCGCATAAAAAAAACTAAACAACCAACACAAGAACATGCCCTTTTTTGAAAGGTCTTCCGTGGAATGGCCGATATATATTAAACTTTTTTGGTCAACATCGAGTAATTTACAAACAAAATAAATATTTATAGTTGTGTGCTAAAATTATAAACACTACTGTACATTTTTCTATGTTTCTTTTTTTTTTAAATATCTTTTTTATTTGTTTAATAAATTAATTGTAAGTTGTATAATCGAGTAATATATAAACGATACATTTCTTTTGCATTATTTATATATAATTAACGAAAAAGAGAAATATAATTAATAAAACACAAAAAATTATTTAAAATTAAATTAATTTAGTTTTATTTAATTAAAAAACAGAATATTATATTATAAAAAATAAAAAAAAAAAATAAAAAAAAAATAAAAAAATACATAAAGAAAATAGTTTAACTTACCTTTCTCCACATTTTTAATTAAAACTAGTAATTTTTCATTTTTAATTTTGTTTTAATTTTTATTAAATGCTTTTAATTTTTATTACAGTAACTCATTTTGTTTAGTTAATATAAAGTGTAGTTTTGTAATACGTTTTAAATTTAAAATGTTGTGAATTATTACTTTGTGAATTATTACTTTCAGCATAAATTTCTTTAGTTCTGAAATTTATGTAAAGTTTCCTCGACAATCATGTGCATTTTTTAATAGTTTTCAACCATTTTACAATAGTGTAATGAACTTATGTTATTTTTTAATATTTATTTTGTAAGTTTTGTATATTTTTAATTTTAAACTTTACACCACCTAGTTAACATTTAAAATTTTTATTATATCTAATTCTTGTTTTAAAACAGGGAATAGCAAAAAAGTCCTGTAAGATTAAGGTTTTTCAATGAAGGAAAATCCTTAAATCTAAGTTTTCTTAATTCATAGTGATATGACCTTAAAAACCTGTCCGTTTCTAGAAAAAGTCATGAGAATTTGTAAAATTCTTTTTATGAAAAAATGCAGTTTTGGAATTTTTTTTTAAATATCATTTAAAAATGTATAGAATGCTTGCGTATTAAGTTTTTTATATCCAAAATTTTAAATACCGGAATATATTTAGAAGAAAACTAATTTTTTTTCTTAGATATTTTCTCTTTAAATAAATCTGTTTACGTTTCAGATTTTTAACTTCCCTGTTGATTGTCCTGTGTTTCGCACAACGCATTACAGAGAAAATTCGTTTTTTAGTCGAACGATTCGTATGTGGAACAAACTTCCCGCAGAAGTCTTCCCTGTTACTTACAATTTAGAAAAATTTAAATCAAATATCCACAAACACTACTCCCTCTTTCCTCCTTCCCATACCTTATTTTCCTGATCAATACAATGCACTGCATGAGTAGGGGGCATCCCCTGAGTATTGGTTAAATTAAAAAAAAAAAGATTGGCAGCCATATAAATATTCTAGCACTGGCATAAGGTTTACTGGAAACAAATTGCCAACGTTTTGAAGAGAGGTATTAAAATAGCTTTTCCAGAAGCAAAAAAAAAACAATATTTTATATAAAAAATTTTAACCCTTTCACTGTCGACTTTTTGTTTGAGGATATACTTCTATTTTGACTTCAAATTTTTGTTTGGGGTCCTGAAATAAGAAAAAAAATGTTTACATATATGTTAAGTACAACCATATTCAAATGTGACTTCAGAATGTTTTGGATGGTGCAACCAAAATTTAGTCGTAATAACCAAATTTGTTGTGAAAACCAATGTTGAGTTTCAGTCGTAGTAACAGAATTTCAGTTGGCAAATGGCGAAATTTTTTCTCTGTGTATTTGTGAATCAACACATACACACAAAAAAGGTCTGTGAAGTCAGCAAAATTTTTGTTAAATTCAGCAAAATTTTTGTTACATTTACAAATTTTTTTGCTGCTATTAGCAATTTTTCTGCATTAATCCTCTCAGCAAAAATGTTGCTGATTTTATAGACTTTTTCTTTGAGTGTATTTAATTTTTTATTTTTTTTTACAAACGATATAGAGAGGCTGACAAGGGCTTCCCCTTTTTTCTCCTTCCATAAGAATTTCTAAAAATATCGTCTGAGCGGGATAAGGAACTTGAACACCTTACTTCAAATTCTTCACTTTAGTAGTTAGCTTGACCGGGGTGAAATTTTCAAATACTTTCCCTTAGGAGTTTAGAAAAAATGCGTCTTGACAGATATCTACCCGGGACTAGGTGCCCACATTTAAAATTTCTAGTTCCAGCAAGGGGAGACTTCCCTTTTTTTTGCCTCTCCCCGTACACTCAAAGGAAAAGCTTCATTATATTAATGAAAGGGTGGTTTGTCCATGGCCCCATTGAACTCGTTTTCCCCTTCTTGGCCCTCCCGGTTTGGGTTGAATGATTAATGAAGAGACTTCCGTTTTTTAACCCCTTATTAATCACGTTTTTATTGGAGTTTCCAAAAATTACCTCTTTAATGAACCAAAGAACATATATTTTTTAGTTTTCTAACTACGTGGATTGAACAAGTCATCAAGTGGAGTTTTTCCTTTTAAACCTCCTTTTTTCTGCGTTTCTGTCGAAAAAATGTAATTTTTTTTGAATTAACACATAACAACGGTAAAAGTAGGCCGTTGAGGGCTTTCCCCATTTTGTTCTTACTGAAGGATTTTTTATAAAAATTCAGTCTAAGTGGATGTTTACGCGACAGGAAGAATCTAAATACCATACTTCAACCTCCCCGCTTTTGTGGTTTGGCCAGGCCGCCAAAGGGTTTCTTGACGCCTTTTTGCCTCTCACCATAAAAATTAAAAAATATCCTTTCTACATACCAAATTTAAAGTTCCTCGCTTTAGGTGTTTACCAGGTCGTCAAGAGGGATACTTTCCCCCTTTGAACCCCATTTTTTCTACAACAAAATTCTAAATTCTATGCTATCATAGAGTTTGGTCATATTAACTGGCTGGGTCATACCTTTAGAAAAAGCCATGACGACGTCACAAGAAAAGCTCTTGATTACCATCCCCAGGGCAGCAGACGTAGAGGAAGACCCGCAAATACATGGAGGCGCCAAATAGAAAATGAACTGCTTTCAGCCAGAACTTCATGGAGAGAAGCAAAAAGACTAGCCGAAGATAGAAGTCAATGGAAAGCTTTTGTACTGGCCCTATGTTCCAACTAGGAACCCCAGGAATTTATATATATATTCAAAGGAACACACGTTTAGAACTTCAATTTTCCAGCCAAAGCTGTTTGGCAGAGCGACAAGGTGAAGACTTCCCTTATGCCTCTTCCCGTAGGTATGTATTTCTGCGCAGGATTAGTATCCCACATACCAAATTTCAAGTTCATCGCTTTCGTAATTTACCCAGACCGCCATGTAAGTTACTTTCACCTCAATGGCTCTCCCTGTAGGAATTTCCAAAATCCCATCTACGCGGATGTCTACGCTGGATTAGGAATTTACAACCTTAATTTCAAGTTCATCGCTTTAGTGGTTTGCCCAGGCAGCCAAGGGGCTCGCTTTTCCCTTCATGGACCTCCCCTTAGGAATTTCCAAAACCACATCTAAGCGGATGACTACGCGGGATTAGAAACCCACAAACCAAATTTCAAATTTTTATGCACCAATTGGACAAAATTTGAAGAAAATATTTCATTGACAAGACATTTTTGAATATTTTCCTAAACTTTAAAGCTCTCTAAATAATAGGCGTTTCATATATTTTTTACCAATTAAAAATAAATGCCAATGAAGTAAAAAAGTGAATTTTTTAGATGGGCTGAACATTTTTTATAATTATGCTTAAAGGCTGTAGTGCGATTCAGTAACTTCTTTTAACGATAATCGAATTGGTTAAAAAAAGTAAACAACAAAATTAACGATTTTTTTTATTAAAATTTTTAAGCGATATTCGCTATTTTTAAAGTCAACTGTTGTTGTTATCTAAACGACAACAAATTTTGTGTTGTTTATTCAATCGAGAAAACGTTAAATTTTTAAAAAGAAAAATAGTGTTGCCGACTATCTTTAAGGTGTACTTAGTGAATGACTTAATCGTTAGTGCAAACAACAAAAGTTGTCGATATATTTTGCGATTGTCGGATCGTTAAAAATTACTGAATCGCACTACTGAAATAACTATTACACTGTGCTACACAAAAAAATCACTCGTCAAATGACCTCGTGTAGGTTGTAAGTCTAGTTGAGTGTGTTACAAAACCGGTTTGAGAAGTTGCAACATACCCTAAAATTTTCGCGATAATGGTTAAAGAGTAGTTTTTGCGACAGGCGCATTTAAACGTGTGTAATTTTTTATCCGATTTTAAATTTGCAAACGGTATTTAAGAGAAAAATACCTGGCCCTTCTTAAAATATATACTTTCTTTATATTATTAATATAAATAGGCAGAGATTTTTTTAATATTTAATATTTTAAATTTTTTTAAAACTTTTTTAACTTCCACTGAGTTTTTTTTCTCTTACGCAAAAAAAATATTAGTTTAGTGTATCCATATGGATATAACAGAGCTCAAAGGTTAAACTTATTTTTCTAGGGCTGCCAGATGGCAATCAATGTTCCCGATAAATAGCATTTTTGCGAATTGATTGATGTAATAGAACTCACACGATTAATGATCTAAAATAAACAAACTATTTTTGTTCCCTGCCAGCGGTTTGAAAATGTTGATATTAATGTATTTTTGTGAACAAATTGATTTTTTTTTTTTTTTTGGAAAAGTGACGATACGTCACGGATGATGCAATAGCTCCTTCAAATGCGAAAATTGTACTTTTTCATTTAATATGTCCCAAATTTGACCAAATACATTGAACTTAAACTTTATTGTTTAACATATACTTTTCGGTGACTTATCTTAAAATTCTTAATATTTTCTTAGGTGGTGTAAAGTAATTATTTTAATTTTATTTATTTAAATTTTAATACAAACGGAAGGGCTTTGGATGTGCTGCCTGTCCTGGTTTCTTCTTAGGTCCTGCACTCTTTGGCCGCTTATGATCATTATTCAATGATGGCATCGATACTGATAAAACCAAACATTCAGCTGGTAAGGACATTGATGTGGATAAAGTTGTAGATCTTTGGATTTTAGGTGCCTTCCAAAATTGCTATTCATATCATAATAATAATAAAAAAAACATATTATTAATTTTTTTTTATAAATTATTCGATAGTGAAAAAAAGTTTAAATGAATTTTCAAATTAGTATAAAGCATGGTTGGCGAACACTACCTTATCATTACAACAACAGTTGATTAGCACGCCCACATCGCTGCCGGCATGCAAATTTTAAAACTACGATTCCAATTGTTACATGTGTCTTCTAATCTCACAGGGCTTATTTCAAAATTTTAACTATTAAATTTTGTTATATCTGTAAAATACCGTTAAAAATTCGGCGTTTCGGTATTTTAGCGTTATTTTAACTTCAGGTGGAGATATTTAAAAATCAAACAGTTTTACCTGTTTGATTTTTAAATTTTTAAATAAAGCCGATTATATAAGAAGACACATGACTCATTCCATATAAAACCATCAAAAAAATATCCAATTTTCGACCTCTAACCCCTTCAACCAAACTTGGTGTCATATAAATATGTCATCGAACAAGTTTTGGATTGTTAGCTCTAACGGTTTTTTAAATATAGCGTTTTAAAAAATGAAAAAAGTAGTTACTTAACCGTCCATACCTTTTTTAACAGCATTTTAAAGCCACTGTTGTGCTTTAAATAAAACAAGCGAAAAAATATTTTTTTAAAGTAAAATGCTTTTTTTTCGAAATCCGCGGTTCAAATCGCTGTATTTTAAAAACTTTTTTTTTTAATTTTCAAAAAATATATGTTAATTATAATTTATTCCACTATGTCAGTCGTGGACAAAATTTAAAAAAGATATTAATGTAGTAGAAAAAAAGATTTACATAAAAAAATAATTTATTGAAAAAAATAAAAATAAAAGTTTTGCAAAAGTAGTTTCTCATAATTGCCCATATCTTTTTATCTGTTTAAGCTGCAAGAGGCATCTATAACTCATTTTAAATATATAAATTTTAAATATATCGTAGTTTTACTGGTTCACAAAAATAATTCACTTCTTGACGTTAAAATGCATTTTTTTTCAAAATTCGTGGTTCAAACCTCTGTACTATTAAAAAAAAAAAAAACAGTTTTTCTAAAATATTAAAAGAATATATGTTAATGATAAATTATTCTTCTATACCGTCGCCAAATCCCTATGTGCTACTTCTGCATGTTTCTGAGTTATCGGCTTTTTAGTTAAATGTTTTCACATATTTATTCATAACTTTGGACACGGCATAGGGAAGTAATTTATATTTAACATATATTTTTTAAAGAATTTAAAAAAAAACAGTTTCTTCAAATACAGCTTCTGGATCCCCGGTTTTTAAAAACAATGCATTTTGACGTTGAGAAGTGAATAATTTGTGTGCTCTAGTAAAACCACAATATAAGTAGATTTAAAATGAGGCATCAATGACTCTCGTAGCTTAAGTCGTTTAAAAGATAAGGAATATTGTGTACGACTACTTTTTCAAAATTTCCGAATATTTTTCATATTTGGAAACGCGATATTTCAAGATGCTCTGGGATTAGCTATCCTACATTTCGACGAGATTATAGTTATATACATCTTCTATACCAAGTTTGGTTGAAATCAAAAGGGGTGGAGGAAATCGAATGGTTGATTTTATATGTCTTCTGTCACATATTGTTAATGGAATCCCTTTTCTAAAACTTTCATTTCGGTCTTAATAATGGTAGCCAAACACCTTTATTATGAAAAGGTATTGAATGCCAACCCTGGTTCAAAGTGTAACTTACTAGAATTTGCAGTTTATCTTTACTTGCAATTGTGATTTGAATTTGTATTTTACCAATATTTCAATCCAAATTTTCTGTAAGCCAGTTCTAAGTAGTGTTTGATATAAATTATTGGTATTGTTGCGGTCAGCGGTGTTTTTTTTTTTATTGTACTTGATTGAAAATTTTTTACTGTTGGGAACTACAATACATTTGCTTAAAATCTTATACGGTGGTTTTTATTTTATATTTTTAAAGCTTTTTGTAAGTGTTTTTTTAAGTATTAAACAATAAAAAGAAAAAATATATTCAAAATATGAATTAAATAATTTTCTATGGTATGTACTATTAATTTGAAATTTAAAAACTTATTTCTTAATTCAGGCTGTGAAAAAATTATCATGATATTAATCATTTTGTTAATACAAATTCAGTTAATTGAATGTTTCATAAAATTTATGAAAATGTTAGAAAACAGTAAATGCTTTAAAAATCTATGAAACTAATCAGAGATGTTATGAAACTTATTATAGATATTATGAAACCTAATGTAACGTTTATGACATTTTTCATAAGTATTATGAACTTTTTCATAAATAGTATGACACTTTTCGTTAGTATTATCATTACGAACAAAATCATTAACTAGATGAAAAGTTATTTCTAAGCATTAACTTTTTAAGTCTTTAATGCATTTTATAATTCATTAACCACTTAACTGTGTAGTCAAGATTTCAAAAACATTCGCTTGTTGCGTCGAAAAAAATCAAATGCTACAATTATGTGAGCAGGTATAAACGTCTAAAGCCTACGGTTTTTTAAAGCTACTTTGTTACAGATTTTACATTCAAATTTTCAAATATTTTTATTTCATACATCATGAGTTTTTTGATATAACAAAAATGAAATCGACCGAAAGTATTTAAAATAAGTAAAATACCGTTAACGCTAAAAACCTGTTACTGAAATAACTGAAATATCGTTATGCCTAAAATACCGTTACCGAAATAAAAGAATATAGCGTTACCCTTTCCGATAACTCCATTGAATCGGTTACCATCCATGATAATTTTTATGTTTTGAACAGTTTTCGAACAATTTCGAAAATGCAACTAAGAATTGCATTTGCATAAAAATGCATTTTTTTTAATTCATTTCTTTTATTGCATTAGTGTCAAAGAGGACAATCGTAAAAATCGAATCAGCGAAATCCGATAACAACTTTCGAGTATACGGTTCTTCAAAGTTGCTTTCTTTTGGGATTTTTTTAAATTTTTTAAAAAATTAAATTCGTTATTTCACAAGATTTGGAAAGATGTGTTTTCCAATTAGAATATATGTTTCTGATATAAAGAATATCGGAAGACATATCAAATAATGAATGTAATGGAAGAACCCTGATAAAGTTATGGAAGAGAAAGCATATTTAACAAAGGCTTAAAATTTAAGGACTGCTCTGTGATAAATTTCTTATAAAATAGCCTAAAATTGTTTTAAAATAAATTTTATTTAAAAGTGTTTAAAATAAAAGTGCAATAAATATAGACATATTGAAAAAAAATTTTATTTCAAATTTATATTCTTGCAAATTTTACTTAAATTTAGTGAAGTTGTGACAAAGAATAAGGAAAAATATTTAAACAAAAAATCATGATACAATTTTAAAATACTAAAACTTTTTCATTTTTTAAATATATAAACAAAATTTAATGCTAATTAAATTATTCAACAGTTAATTTTTTTAATATAATCAAAACATAATTATTAGAGTTCGGTTCGAAAATTTTATTTTGGGATATCATCCCTTGTTTAAAGGTTTACGCATCAAAAGTAAGAATGGCGCAATTTTGTTTTCAAATTTTCCACTTCCTCATGTTCTCGGCTGTAAAAAGTGGAATTTTTAAGCATTTTTCCAACAGAGCAAAAAGGCAGTATTTACACTCACAATATTTGTTACGTAAAGACTACTGAATATACACATTAAATTAATTGAAAGTCAGTTAAAAAATGACTACTTACATTTCGTTTAAAACAATTGTATTTTGTAGTTTATTTTCAACTGTTTAAAAACTAATTGACTAAATCAGTAAAAACAATAGATTGTTTTCGTTTATTTCAATACTCAGTATAATATAACAACTTTTTGTTTTAAATAGAAGATTTTAACTAAATATTGCTTATTTTATTTATTTAATAACAGACAGAAAGTTAAAGAATACATTTCTTTGATAATTTAACTGTATATTCCATTGAAACAACTTTACTGATTAGCTTTTTAAATAACTGTTGAACTTTTATAGAAAAGTTATTGTGAGTGTACGTGAAATCTGACTTAACTCAACTTAAATTTTAAAATTTAAATTAAAAAAACTTTTTTCGAGTTTTTTAAATACACAATTTAGCGTGGTGAAAAAATTCTCATTTTTCAATAAGTCTGCTGCATTTTAGAAAAAACTTTTCTTAAATAAAATTTGATGTAGATTCATGTAAGTACAGCTCTTTTTGCTCTGTAAACAATAAGAAAAAGTCAGCAACATTTTTGCTGGTAGGATCCTTGCAGAGAAATTGCTAATATTAGCAAACGAACCCTAATAATTATATTCCAGTAAAAATGTTGCTGACTTTTTTTAGTGTAGGTAAAGCGACACAATTTCATTGTTTTTGTCCACCAAGCGCACATTGAAGGAGTTGAAATTTAAAAAAAAATAACGACTACATTTTTTTATGGATGCAAAAACATTTTAAAAAGGCATAATAATGCAACAACAAAAATTTATACTTTTCAAACGAACTCTAATAATTTAATTCTATAGAAACAAATAAAATGTGCTTAATAAAAATAATTACCCAGCGAAGCAAACATAAAAAAAAGATATATTTCCTATAGCAAATTTTTTAAAATCATATTTTAGCTGACACTTTTCGAATAATATCCTCAGAAAGGATTCGAGTAAAACGATATTTCTTTAGAAATCAATAGCAGAGACAAAACAAAAACTTACTCTTTCAATCGAAAGAAGATTTTATAAGCTTTCCAACGGCATATAATTTGTCGCAAACAGATAAGCAAATTTTTGAGAAAATTGAAACTTAAAAAATTTAAGTTTTAAGCCTTGCCGCCTCAAAAGGGGCGTGTCTGACAAAAAATTCTCGACTTAGCTTAAGTATTTGAAATCAAATTTTCTATTGAAATCAGTGAGGTGTCCCTAAACTAAAGATAGGCCAAATTTTTAAATTGTTGATTGGCCGAGAAAAAAGTGCATAGATTTTTTTTCGTTTTTGTTGGCATTTAGTTTTCATACCACCTAGAAACAGAATCCACTTTCAAATGCACATTTTATTTAAATCGACTTAAGAGACTTAATAATATTATATTTGAACAATAAATTATGTAAAATTTAACAAATTAGTTTTTTAAAAATTAGTTAAAATCAATTTGTAAAGTACTACAGATTTTTAGTATTGTGTTAAATGAAGATAACTAAATTTGTTTAAAATTTTTCAAATCGATTTGAAACCATTTGATAGATTTTTTAACCGACGTATTATTTTATGTCTGCGTAAAAATTGTAATTCTTACGTACTGTTTTAAAATTTTGTTTACTCGTGAGATTTTATTCGTTCGGTTTGAGATCATGACAAATTTTTCTCTAAATTAACAGAAAAATTATAATTTTTATATAATAATTTACTTTGACTATTAGAAAAAACACAGAAAAAGTTATTAGACACTAGCATGAATGGAATGCATTTTCTCACCCACTACGGTCTTCAACAACATTCTTCGTGCCATTTAGTGTTAATCGTAAA
The DNA here is from genome assembly GCA_021234595.1 of Delia radicum. Taxonomy (NCBI): domain Eukaryota; kingdom Metazoa; phylum Arthropoda; class Insecta; order Diptera; family Anthomyiidae; genus Delia; species Delia radicum. The sequence goes on from CM037851.1 coordinate 206,955,945, forward strand.
TATCTTCTATTTAAAACACACGTTAAAGGAATTGGGTAACTTTAAATCCCACATTACTCTGTGTGTTGAGTTAGAATGAAATTTACCACAAACGATTTCTATTTATAGTGTGTTTGTTTTTCTCTAGTCATTATCATAATTGCCAGTTTAACTTTCAGTTAAAACTTTTAAATGGCAATTCTTTTCTCTAATGTCCTTCTACATAAGCAAAGCATATCAACTAACATTAAAGATTTTTTGTTAATACATATGTCGAGCATATACATTAAACGATTTCTACACTGTACCTGGTGAGTGGTTTAATAGTGTTTACTCCTTATTTCTTTTGATTAATAAAATAATTAAAAAATAAAAATAATCGATTAAGCGTTCAACCAAAAATTGAACCGAATACACAATTCGTTACAAGTTTATAATTTTACTCTCTGCTAGAGATTTTTCTTCTTCAAATTTATCAATATATATTGTTTCTACCACCTCATGGTAATAGAGCCGAATTTTGGTAATACCTCAAATGTTCATTGCTTTTTAATGTAAAATTTTTATAAATATCAAAATTTCCTTATGGAAACGTTATGATTTTTAAGGTTAATTTAAATTAAAATCTGATTCATTTTACCTCACCCTAAATTCAGTAGTTTTTAAACAAACAACTTAAATCGACTTAAGTCGTTTTGTCAACAAGTTTTTTAAACTGAATTATGCTTGCAAAAATTTTTTTAAAAATACAGAAGTTCTAATTTAAAAAAAAAATGTTCTAATTTAAAAAAAAAGTTCTTTCTCAAAACAATATAGAGTTTATATTATTAAACAGACTTGGGCGACGTCAATTACATTTCAAAATCGTTCACTTGTGAAATTTTTCTATATCATTAACAATTTCAGACATACTCTCACACATGTGGGCTTAAAAGCTTCCTTGGAAAATTTTCAATTTTGTCAATACCAGACATGGGACATAATACCAATATCTGTGTATTTAATTACAGGCTAATTACTTTTTTATGTTCAATTACATGTAATTGCCCTGTAATTAAATACCCAGATGTTTTTACTAATCCCCATGTTTGGTATTAAACATTTTACAAATTTTCCAAGGAATCAATTAAGCTCACAAGTGTGAGTGTAGATCTAATATTATTAATGATATAGAAAAAAATCACAAGTGAACGATTTTGAAATGTAATTGACTTCGCCCAAGTCTGTTATTAAAGTCTAACTCCTTAACAGGCTGCTGTACTTTTACAAATTATTTTGTTTTAGAAGATGCTATTAAAATCAAGTTTTGCTGGGTTTGAATAACAAATATCGATTTTAAACATTTAGCGTAATTATTTAGAGAGAAGCACATTTATTTGTAAATATGTTTTTTTTTTTAATTACTTTTCTAAATATTTTTTTAATATTTATTTTAAATATAAATGTCATTTATTTATTTTTTAATACGTATAAATTTTATAAACGGTAAATATGTTTTTTGTTTCTTCGCCATATAATAAGATTTTAGAGATATTTTTTCAAGGGTTTCCTTATAGAGTAAAAAAAAAAAACTTTAACAAATTTAAAAGAAACCCTTATATAATGCATTTTAAATGGTGGTTTCTAAGTTGTTCTATTATTTAACGGTCAGTTTTTTTTTTTTTTTTTTTTTTTCAAATAAATTTTTAATTGTTAAACTACCAAAATAAATCAGAAAAATATTAATTTTACTATTTAAGGCAAATTAAAATATAAAAACTACAAAAAGTACTTTATTTAATTTAATATTTAAAGATAATAAATGAAAAAAATGATTAAATTATTGCCATTTTATGTGTTTTATGTGTTTTTTGTTGGTTGGTATTATCGATTTTGGTAATGAATATGAATATATATATTTTTTTTTTCTTATATATATATTTTGTTTTAAACTGTTGAATATATAGATAATTTGTTTTTTTTTTTTTTTTTTTTTTTTGTAATGTAATATGAAGATGATAAATATAGTTTTCTTTAATAATTTTTAATTTAAATTTTTTTTTCTTTTTTAATAATTTCAATCAATATTTGTTTATATTTGGTCTTTTTTTTCAAATATTATTTTTGTTTGTTTAACAAATTTATGTTTGCTGATTTAAATTTTCATCGGCACCAGATGTTGAAGTCGTCATAGATGCTGGTTGTGGACTCTGTGTGTTGAGAAAATAAAAAATAAATTATTAAAAACTAGTTAAAAATTAAAAATTAAATCGGTTTTACACACCAAATTTAAAAATATTAAATAATAAAAACTTAATTAATAAAATAAAAAAACTTAAAAAAGGGTTTAACAAAAAAAAAAAATAAAACACATAAAATATAAATTATAAATTATAAAATTAAAAATAATTTATAAAAATAAAAAAAATATTTAAGGAACTTAGGACCATTTTTTGAATACCAGTTTTTTTTTTTTTTTTGTTTAGCACAGCACACAGACACAATTTTAAAAAAAAGGCAGCAATTATTTTTAAAAAAAATATTTTTATATGATTTTTTTTCAAAACGGGGAAATTATTTTAAATCTGGGATAATTTGTTTATTAGTGTTTTCACAGCACAATTAGATGATATACATAGAAGAATGGTAAATAAATGAAACCAATTTTAAAAACATATAATTTTTTTTTTTTTAACAACTTACTTTTAAATCGTAATCATTTTATTTAGTTTTTTTTTTTTTTTATAAGAATTTTTTTTCTTGAGGACGTATTTAATAAATAGTTTTTGTTTTCAGTTAATAATGCACTTAAAATCTTTTCTTAATTCCTAATAAAATGTATATATATATTCCTAAAAAAGAAAATAAAAATGTTAAAAACAAAAATTAAATTACTTAAATTAATAATTTATAAAATACGGCTAATAATATATTTGTGCTTAATTTCCAGAGTTAAGTAAAAATATGAGAAATTACCATATATATATTCTATATGAAACACTAAAGTAATAAATTCGACATGGGACAAAGGGGTTAGGGGTAGTTTTTGGTACTTGTTATGTTTTTTTGGTTTGGCAGCATGTCAAATACTTAAAAATTTTATTTAACCTCCAGCACAGTGGAATAAGTATAGTATAATAACCTAATAATAGCTGTATTTTCGTCTTAACCCTCAAACGGTCCACACGTGCGAATTCGCACCCATGAAAATTTCAAAACGCTGCTACTTTTTCTACAAGTAATTTTAATGTTTCTTTTCTTTAAGTTAAATATGTCTACAAATTCACCACGCAGGTGAATTTGAGAAAGTTGAAAGTTGAATAGGTGCGAATTCGCACTAGTTAACTGTTTATGTGTGTCAGATGGTGATTTAAAAAAACGAAATAAAAAAGTGATTTTTGAGTCTTAAAAATTTATTTGATTAAACTGTAAGTAAATTTCTTCATTATTTTAACTAATAAAAAAAATTTATTAACCCTCAAAATGTACACAGCTCAGTGGGATATATCAAAACAAATTTTAAATAATTTTGATATTTCTCCATTTCTTAGTGGTCCGATTGAAATGAAATTTGGAAAAGGCATATGTGCCGTAAGTTTTGATTTTGAACCTTCCAAAATCCGCGGTGCGGCAATATGACCACCCAAAATGGGTAACTTTTTGCATATTAAATTTTGAGTGCTCGCCACATTTTTTGTTTCTACTATCTCTAATAGTTAATGAGATATTCCCATTTGAAAATGTGAAATTCCAAATTTGGTCCGACTCAGGTTCTGTTTTTTTGCGAATAGCTGTATCAAATCGGGGCCAATTTATTTTCTAAAATATTGGTTGTTTAACTAAATAAATTTTTGATTAAAAAAAATAAATGAATGCAATATCTTGTTACACTCAAAAACTTCATTTGTTTTAAGTAGAAACTAAAAAAAATCAAATTTTTGCAGTTTTTTCCCCAAAAAGCACCAACAGTCTTTTATCTCCCGATAAATATTTTTTTTCTGAACATATAAACTATATATACTATTCTGAAAGGCATTTTTATATAAAAGAGAGTTTATAACTTTTCCCCACAACCGCTTCTAAAGTTACCGCAAATATCAACTTTAACGCACTGTTAAAAATTGTGCACGTCTCCAGTTAGGTAGCGGAAGCTGTTTCAGATACTCCAACATGCTTACACCAAATCATAAATTCGGACATAAATTTCACATTTTTATATACTTTTCCCTCCAAACGCTTCCAAAGTTGACACATTTTTAAGGCAAATATCAAATTTAATCCACTGTTAAAAGTTAGGTAGCGGAAGCGGTTATAGATACTCCAACATATGCCTAATTTATTGGGCAAGTCTCTTCCAATCCCCGTTTTAAATGTAAATATGGCAGCAAAAAATGCATTTGATTGCTTACAGCAAATCATTAATTCGGATATAAATTTCACATTTTGATTTGTATATACTTTTCCCCCCAACCTCTTCTAAAGTTACCACATTTTTAAGTCAAATATCAAATTTAACCCACTGTTAAAAATTTTGCAAGCCTCCAATTAGGTAGCAGAAGCGGTTGCAGTTTCGCCAATATATATTTAATTTATTGGGTAAGTCCCTTCCAATCCCCGCATTAAAAAAATTTAAAAATCCCATTTTTGGTCATTTTTGTTTTTTTTTTTTGGGAATTGTGGGATTGCTTACACCAAATCATAAATTCTGATATACATTTTACATTGTTGACTTAACAGTCTATTTAAGTCTAAAAAAATCATTGGATTATGTATATTAATAAAAATTTTATTGCATAGTGAAAATTTACTTTTTAACAAAAACTGAACCTTCCTATTAGGATTACCTAAGTTTCATCTTCATCTTCAGCTTCCTCGCTTTAGCGGTTTGGTCAGGCCGTTGAGGGGGATACTTTCTCTTTTAATTCTTATTTTTACCACGTTACTGGCAAAAATTCCAAAAAGTATATAAATGAGTTAGTCCATATTCAAACGAACATATCGTTGTCTTATATTCAATTGAAGCTATCTACATCTATACAAGTGTTCAGGAGATTAAAAAAAATGTTTATTTTGCTCAAATTAAAAATATTAACAAACCTTCTGCAATATTAATCAAAAACTGCTGCTAAATACTACATGTACGTTTTTTTTAATTATTCGTAGTATTCGCGATGTTACAGCGGATAGATCCGTATTTTTATTTGATATTTATCAAAATGATAAGTAGGGTGTTTCGAATAAAAAAAAATTAGCAATACCACTTAATCGATGCGTATTAATTAAACAGCTAAATAAGTAAAAATACACTTTTGAAGTGGATCTTCAGTTTCCTACCAGCGATTGAAGTTACTGGTTGTAGTTTTTCGAAAAAGGGCACAAAAGTTTTGTAACTTTTTACTTACTTAGTTTTGTTACTTTTTACTTATTACTGGAAAAATATTTTTAAATTTTCTGTAGACCAATTTGGTCCCCCATAGGATTTTTTAATTTTCAGCAAGGATAATTTCTATAACTTATATTTTTTTAAAATCTTAAAAATATATATAATATTATGTGGGTAAAGACCACTGCAAATGTAGTTAAAATAAATGAAATTTCTTTTGAACAACGGACGACTTACATTTTATTAAATTCAACTAACATTGTCATTTGTTTTTGAATGTTAAAAAATTAACCACAAATGTAGTAAAACTTTGAATATCGTGTATTTGTTTTTTTATTAAACGAATGAAAATTCATAGTACAGTGGGTTTAATTTTTTGAATTAACTACAAATGTAGTCAAAACTAAAATTTCTTCCACAAATGACTGTTTTTTTTTTCCTTAGAAACTAAAATATTGTATTACTACTCAAACAACTACAAATATTGTCAGCAGAAGTTCTCTGAGTGTATTTATTGTACTTGGTATAAATAAAAAAATCCTCTGTTGGGCCAAAATTTCTCTTCAGAAAATTTAAAAACATTTTTCCAGTAATAAGTTAAAAATTAACAAATTTTTCCCATATTCAGCTTTTTAATGAGTGGTATTCCTTCAATCAATTCGAAAAAGTTTCAGGTTCAGGACACGATATTTTCTGTGATTTGGGTAATTTGTTGTATTTAAATCAACTTAACTCTAATTAATATTCATATCGCAAAAATAATTATTTTGCGCATTTTTTTTTAATTTTGATTATAATTTTTACAATGTGTGGAACATGATAGGAAGCAGTCTTTTTAAAGAAACGAAATTGATGAAAAAAAGACTTTGGGTATAATTTAAAGAAAAGCGTGTTAGAATCAAGCAACGCCAAAAATTTTCAGTCATTGAACTGATCTAAATGCTATAAGCTATACAAATTTTAATAAATCTTAAGTGTTTCTACAAAAAAAGTTAAAATCGCAAATATCGCCTAAACGAGCGTTAACTTTAAAAGTGGTTTACCAACGAATTTAGTTTACTAGTTGTGGGCCCGGCTGGTCAAATTTTTGACTAGCACTCATTATTATGTTCAAATAATTACTATTTTCGTGCTTACATCGCGAGCCGTTGCAAGTTCTCTGAGATCAGAACAAGCATATCGTACACTCATTGAAATAAACCTGTAAAAATAGCAAAAAGGCTACTAAAAATTAGTTAAAAATTACCTTACAGAAAAAACTGCTAAATTTAGCAGATTTTTTTGAGAAATATTAATAAAATAAGAACAGCAAAAATAAATCTGTTAACTTTACAAAAGTTTAAGTATATTCGATGCAAATTTTAGTTAATTGAAAACAGCATTTTATACTGCCAAACTAGCAAAAAAAATTTACTAAATATTTGTAGACTCAAAATAACAAACAAAAATATTAACAAAGTTTTTGCTATATTTAACTCAAATTTATTAAAATGCAAATAACAGTTTATTTCGCTAAAATCAACAGCAATGTTTGCTAAAAAATTGTAGGTCCCTGTTTTCATAAGGGCAGACTTTTATTCTCATTAAAAAAATTTAAAAATGTCAAATTTTTTAATGATTTTTAATATTTAGTATTTATTTTGTTGCTTTCAATTAACTAAAATTGACTCAAATATAACTAAATATTTGTAAATTCAACAGATTTATTTTTGATATTCTTATATTACTAATAATTAGTAAAAAAAATCTTATAATTTTAGAAGTTTTTTTTGCAAGCTCATTTTTAACTACTTTTTCAGGTTTATTTCTATGAGAGGCAAAAACACATGCTTTGCAATAAAAATAGTGATTTCCTAGTACAATATTAGTCGTAACTTTAGCACAGTGGGTTTTGTTGTTGATTGTCTTGGTACGGTTGGCAATTTCTACCTGGGATGGTTAGTCTCTTACTACTTAGGTTGCAATAGACTGAAGACCCGTCAGTCTTTGTTTAAGCGGAAATTAAAGTGTCCCATAGTATCGCGATAATTGTACCGAAATTAGTTAGAGGGGTAAACAGTAAAAAACTAATGGGTGCATGTTTTATTTTTTGTATAAAATATAACGTTTAGTAGTAATTTACATATAGTGTTTCGAAAACGCTAAAGAAGAAGAAAAAAACTACTTAGAAAATATATGAAAATATAAGTAAAATATAACATATACCCTTATTCCACAAAAATGCAAGTGCAATTTTTTGCTACTTCTGCTTAATATTTTAAAATGAAATTTTGTAAACTATTACATACTGCCTAAATTTATTGAATAGTCTCTCCTGAAAACTTTGGTTTTTGGATTTTATACCCTTGTCCTTTCGTTTTACATTTATGCCTGTTAAAATCTTATACCTTTTTTTAGCTTACGAAATTTAGTGAAATTAATGTGTAATTATGGTTATGCAACGCAGTGTAGTAGGAACATATTCTAAATTCAGTACAAATTTTTAGAATCCTAAAAGTATGTTATATAAAATATTGGCGTTTTCCTAATATTTAAGAAATGTTCATACGTAGTATGAAATGCTGTTTAAATTAACAGTTTATAATTCCCATTTTATTTTTAGACAAATTAATTGCTTATATAGATGCCCGAATTATACTGTAACTATAAGAATTTACATTGGGTTCCGAACAAATATAGAAATAATGCAATACAAAAATAAAATTGAAAATGTTTCTTTGTTGATGGTTTTTAGGCGAAACCTATACGCATTTATCAACTAATTCATAAGTATTAGAATTTCTTACATTGGTAAATTTTTTATGAACTTTTTCATAAATATTAAGTAATATGTATGAAAATTTTCATAAATAACGAGTAGACATTTTCAACATAATAGTTTATCAATGAGTGCATACAATTTATGAAAAAAATCTTATATTAATACATTGGCAAATTTTTAATAAAATATATTTTTAAAAATACTATGTACTTTTTTTTTGCTGTGCATACCTAAACAATATGTCGGTAATTTCCAACATACTGCCATACAAAATTGTAATACTATTTGACACCGACTTTTAACACTCAAACGTGAGATTGAGCTGCTAAAATATTTTCTTCTCTGAATTACCTAAAGATCTGAGGAAACCCATCAGGAGACTCTCCTTGCAAGTGCTGACTATAATAGTGATACTTAGTCATTACGTGCCTGGAATATTAAAAGATAGAACCGACTATAAGATACCCTACACTTATAAGTAGAACTAAAACTGTTAAAATAGCAGAAAATTATACTAAAATTTAGCAGATTCTGATTTTGCTAAATATTAGTTAAATCAGAATAGCAAAATAAAACGGTAAAATATACACAATTTTAGTTATATTGGAGTTGAATTTTAGTTAATTGATAATAACAATTTCCGTTGCTAATATCAGCAAAAAAAAAAAATAAAATATAATAAAAAACAGCAAAAACAAAATTTTAATTATTTTTAAGTTAAATTTAGAAATTTAAAATTCACTGTCATTCTGCTAAAACCAACAGAAATTAGCTAAACAATTATTTTCATAAAAAAAATCAAAAACAATATATTAAAATTTCACATTTTTTGTGGTTTATTTTGTTTACGCTGATAGAAAATAAATTTGTTAAAATATTTGCTAAAACTACGAAAATTTAGTTTAAAATGGCGTTGGAGGAAAAACTACTAACATTAACAGATTTGTTTGCTAAATACTAGTATGATCACAGTGGCACAAATAAATCTGTTTAATCTACAAAGATTTAGTTATATTTGATCTAAATTTTAGTTAACTGAAAGTAGAAAATTAATCTGCTAAAATCAGCAAAAAATTTGCTAAATATTAGAAGACAATAATAATCACATAAAATGGGAAATTTCCAAAGTTTTCATTTTATATATTTTTTTACTTCAGCTATTCTGAAATCAGCTGTTTACAATTTTTAAGCAAATATTTCTGTTGATTTCAGTGAAATATTCTGTTATTTGCATTCAAGCCAAGTATAACACTTTTTGTTTTATATTAACTCTAATTGGCCGAGCGCGCACTTATGGCAACGCAAACAAACATTGAAGTATTTTCACTTAAAGTAAAGTAGCAATCACAATTTTTAAAAATCTAAATATTTGAAACTGTTATTTGTTTATTAGGGAATACCGGAGACATCCATGTGATAATGCAGTGTATTCTAAAATCATAAAAAAAATAAAAATCCGAAACATTCCCTGTTAAATTGGGTTAAAGTTTTTGTTTGCTATTTTTGTCAACAAGTTAGCAAAAGTGTTTGCTGATATTGGTTGAATAAATTGCTATTTTCAATTAACTGTAAACTCAAATGTATCTAAAGTTTTGTAAATTTAGTTTTATTTTTGTTTTTTTTTTATTTTATTAATATTTAGAAAAAAAATCTGCTATTTTTAACAAATTTTTAGTAGTTTTTTCTGCTATTTTTACAGGTTTATTTCTATGAGTGTACTAATATTTTGCAATGTTTTTATTGATTTTAACAGTGTATCAATTATGTATCTTTTTTACTACACACGACAATGAAATGACTCCTAGATCATTATCGTTTCGGGGATGGAACTAATTTTGTTTATTCATCTCGTGGCTTATAAATTTCATATGAAACCGATGCAACAAAAAGTTTTACATTTACGCTGTTAAAACGAGAATGATTTAGGTGTAATTTCATTGTCGTGTTTTGTAAAAAGATACATAATTGATACCCAGGTTAATTTGTAACTTTCAATAAAATAATATTTAATTAAAATTTTTTAAATTTAGCAAATTTTTTATATTAGTTAATATAGCTGCTCAAATTCAATTTTTGGGGCTAATAAAAGGGTTGGCCTTTTTAATTTTTTTTGCGTTTTGTTTGTGAAACGCACTGTATATCAAATAATATCCTATAACAGAGCCTCTCCTTTAAAATGAAGAAATTCTAACCCATTTTTATTTGTTTTAAAATACTGTTTAAACCTTTCCAGAAAAACTTATTCGAGTGGTCACCCTACGTCAATTACTTTTTAAAATCATTCACTTGTAAAATTTTTCTATATCATCAATAATTTTAGACCTACGATCACACTTGTGCTTAAACACTTCCTTGCGAAATTTTCAATTTTGTCATTAACAGACATGGGACATAATGCCAATATTTGTGTATTTCATTACAGGCCAATTACTTTTGTACGTCTAAATACATCTGTAAATTTAATTGAGTAATTGCCCTGTATTTAAATACCCATATATTGTTACTAATCCCCATGTTTGGTATTAAATATTTTACAAATTTTAAAAGGAAACGCTTATGCTCGCAAGTGCGAGCGAAGGTCTGAAATTATTAATGATATGGAAAATTTTCACAAGTGAATGATTATGAAATGTGATTTACGTCGCCCAAGTCAGGTGGTCACATATAAAGAATGCTCACGAAAAAAAGTTTACATTTTGTATTCGTCATGACTTTATAAAATTAAAAGCTACAATCAAGAATGTTTTCATCAAAATAAACCTAATCATTTGAAGATTTAAATAAATAGAAAACATTTGTAATTCGTTGCGTGACTTAGAGAATTTTCGTTATTAGTTTTGTACACTTAGTTCTTATCGATCGTTTTCAATACCAATCTAACAACTATTATTTAGTTTATCATAATTCGTTACTTTTGGTGCCGTATAAAGAATTTCAATTATTTGAACTCAACATTTTAGGTCTGTTGTAGTTCTAGGAGATTGTATGTTTACAACTGTGTTTGAACTAGATTATAATCGAAATCCCGATTAATCGCATTGTTTAATCATAATCGTAATCGAACAAAAATCCTTCGATTATGACTTTAAATTATATTTTTAACGCCGCTTTTTTATTGCGAACTTTTAAACTGCAGCCGATGATTTTTAAATATTTTGTTTTACAATTTGTGTTGCTATTGAATAACCCTTTGACTACCGAACTTAAACTGCTGAAGATTTTTTTAACAAAAATTACTTAAAACAAATGTTGTGTTGCTTTTGGCGCTTTACTGCTCCCCCTATCGGCTGTCGCTCCTTAATGGATTAAGATTTTGTCTAAGTTTTTGTATTTTAGTATTTTGCTTTAAGTTATGCCTAATCTAAAAATAATAACCATTTTTGTATAAACTTAAAACTGAATTTTTAACATTGTAAAAACTAAAAACAAAACCTAAAAAAATCATAAAAAAACAAAAAACTAATTTTTTTACTTTAGGTTGACCTTGTAAGGGTCTGAGACTATAAGGCTAAAATATATAGGTATCGCTAAAAATACCTGTCTATTGTCGATCACAACAAGTTTTGTTTAAATCGTCCTTCAGGTTTTCCTAAAATGGCAAAAAGTACAAATGGGACATATGTATATCAACCATTCGTCGTCCAAGGTTTAAATTTTTTTATACAATTATTTTAAAATTTAACAATATACAAATAGTGTTGTATGTTCCAAAAAGATAATTTTTAAGACTGTTTATTTGAACAGACTAAACTTTATTTTTTAAAATACGAAACTTTACTTCTGTACGTGTATTGTATATAGTTTTTCAAGATCTGATTAGTATATGACAGTTTAAAAAATTATCAAAAAGCGCCATATTTTCAATTTATATTCTATCGAAATTTAAACTTTGGTTCCTAATAGTTCTTTAAGCTAAAAAAAAAAATACAACAATTTTTTAATGGATCACTGTTCCACATATCTGCAGTTTGGTAGAAAAATGTCTAGCTGATCTATGGCGTGCCTTAATGATTGTAAAAATCATATTTCTCACAGATAAACTGATAAAATCTAATAGCAACCCAAAATAAAAGCTGAATGTAGTTTTTTTGAAAATAGTTTGGAAGAATTGCGTTAAATTAAAAATACTGCAATTGATCGATGATCGCAATGAACGGTACATTTTTTGATCGTAATCGCGATTTCAACCTATTTCATAGTATTTTTCACAAATCTTAATATTTTGTTGTTGCAATAACGAATTAAGGCGAAACTGAGCAAAATTATTATTGCTATAAAGTATTTCTTATTAAGAAATAAAGAATGCCTTGTAAACATTCTTAGTTTAAATTATTGTCTGTCCCAAATAGGTGGCATGTAAGACGACTCTTCAAATCAGCCAATTCTACAGTTTCATTGTCAGGTTCGGATTTTTTGGATTAATTTCTTAACATGTTGTCTTTATATATACAGTTCAGAATGTCCTTCAGTTATTAAGTTTAAAACAATACTCCATCAACTTAGTGGAAATCTGATTTTACGAATATTTTATGAGTATCAAAATTGCACCTTTAATTTTCATTTTGCGTGTTTTAAATCGATGTAATAGTTTTATTGTAAATTTCACTGCCAAGGTCGAACATTTTTAATTTGGAAACCTTTTTCGTTCTCGTCTCTGCTTTGCAGTTTAAAAGGTACTTTATAGACATAATTTTGAGGTTTCCGAAATTTGAATAATAAAAGATTTATAACACAACATTTAGTTCTTTCGGTTCTGGCGTTCTATTTTCTTAAAGCTACTAAAACCAATTGGGTTCCATTTAGGCTTCGTATTGAAATTTTTTCTGACGCTTCAAATCTTGAAATTTTTGGGATTAATTAATTAACTGTATAAATATTGTTTTTAAATTTTCCTTTTACAAAGTTGTGATGGCAACAAAATGTAAATATTTTTTCGTGAGCATTCTTTATTTTAAAAAATAACACATTATTTTAACACATGCATATAATTGGAGATAAGTCAATTTAATTCGCCACGTTGTTTAGTATTTTTAGTATTTTTGAGCATTAAATATAAACGATCTAAGTGAATTTGTAACCATGGAAACAATTGGCCACCGTTATGTAATTCAATACTTTCATTTGAAAGATCCCCATCCCCATATTAAAGCCGAGCTGGATTCTACTCTTCTACAATGAACAGGTGGAGTTTACGGATGATGGCTATTTTAAGGAGCTACAGAGTTCTTACCATAAACAGGGTATCGAAGATATTAAATTTTGCTGAAAAAAGTGTATCGAGTGTCTCAACATAATCTCCTTTTAGATTATGTTGAGAAACAAACAAAATTTGTCTCAAATTTGTAGTGTTTTCTTTGTTAGGTCGGCTAATTTTAGGGCCGCTCTCGTACCTATACAAAAATTTTTTAATGCGTATGAAAAAATGTGTTTGTGGTTAAAAGAGTTTAAAATCTACAGATTTTTTACAGAATAATTTATATCAAATTTTATTAAATTTGGATTTGTGATAAAGGGTACTAAACTAACGAACAATCCCAATTTTTTATCGTACAATGAGAGAAATATCTGCATGATATCAACCAGGCGCGGATTCTGGAAAAGCTTTTGGGGAGGCAAATTAGAGTATTTTTAATTAACTTTTTTAATATTTTTCAAATTTTTGTATTAAAAAATTTTATTTTGTGGGAGGAAATGTCCCATTTTTCCTCCCCTGGAACAGCGTCTGTATCAACGAACTTTTGCATTAGATCAATGAACTCGTGTCACTGAAACTTGTTTGTTGAAACTTTTTATTAAATTATTGCAGTTTTTTCGTAAAATTGTATGAAAAATTTCATATTACTTATTAAAATTGCATACGACTAATGAAATAGCTTCATTAGTCAAATAGTTTAATTAGAAATATGAAGCTTTTTCATAAAGTTTAAGAAATTTTTAATTTACATTGTGAAGAAAACTTCATTAGTTTAGTGAAAAAATTTCATTAAAACTCGCCCAAGGAATTCTCTCTGTGTACCAATCTTACTTTAAGTGTTAACAAGTTGGGGTTCAAAATAGCCCTCCGAAAAACAAATAAATATATAACAGTTTTAATATTTTTGTTTTATCGTTACACAGAGGGAATTTCTTCTATGTGTTTTAATGAATTTTTTTCACTAAACCGATGAACCGATTTCATTCACAATGTGAATGAAAAATTTCTTAATTTCATAGTTTTAATGAAACTGTTTTTAATGAAACTTTTTCATTAGTCTTATGCAATTTTTAATAAATAATATGAAATGTTTCATTACATTTTATGAAAAACTGCATTATATTAATTAAAAGTTTCAATGGACGAGTTCCAGTGACAATTCATAAATATAATGCAAAAATTCATTGATAGCATGTAGATAATTCTCTTATTGTAGATCTTTAATGAAAAATTAAAAAAACTATAAAAAGGAAACGGGATCCATTTTTGACCCTACCTTTTTAACCCTTAAAAGTAATATTGGTACGATCAAGAATTGCACTTGCTCGTTAGTTTAGTACACTTTATGACATTTCCAAATTTAATCAAAACCTGAAAGAAGTCATTCTGTGAGTCTTTTTTGTTCAAATTCCATAAAATAATTATTTTTATAAAGTGAAATTTTTTTATCAATTTAAAACCGTTACACTCTTGTGTTAATAACACGGTGCTACAGTGAAAAAAAAACTTGGAAAACGACCTAGCGTGGTTTATAGGTCTTGTTGAGTACATTACAAATTGTGTCAAAAAATTTCAGAAACACCCTCAAATTCAGAAGTTATTCAAAAAAAAAACCCGTTTTTAGTGATGTTCGTCAACTTATCAACCTGTAATTCAATCAGTTTTTGTCCGATTTAAATTTTTTTAACGGGTTTGGAAAGAAAACTGATTGCGCTTTAAAATGACGTGCATTTGTTGATACATTTGTAAGTTATAAGTTTTGTTTTTGTTAAGAATATCTACAAAAAAAAAAAACGAAAATTATAAACTTTTTTGAATTTAGTAGTTTTTCATTGCTTATTTTAATATGAAAGCTTATAAAAATGTATACCAACTTATAAAGCAAATTTAGTTCTTAACAAATCATGGTTTTCACTTTTCAAAATTGGATGAAAATTGTATAAGTTATTCAACCCTTCATTAACACCTGTTTTTAACTATACATGTTAACTTAGATTAAGCTATTTGTACAGTTTTTAATTTACGTTTGTAGTCAAGTGGTTTACCAAACGAAAAGTCTGCAATTCCAAAATTTTTACTTTAGAAAAAGTTTAGTAACTTTTGCAAATATAAACCGATTTTAACAAATAATATCTTAACAAATATTCTCGTTCTATATAAAATTGTCTTTAAAATACAGTGCAAGAAAAGGTAGGTTTTCATAGAAAAAAAATAAAATAACTCTTTTTAAATTTGAAAAATTAGGAAAAAAAAAATGAGAAACTTTTGATGAACACTTAACTAATTTCTGGGAACATATATTTTATGAATACATTTCATGAAAGCTTAATTCTTTGCCTTTCCAAAAGTGTTTAAATTTTTGAAATCGGTCAAAAAATGTGTGAACAGTTTTTTGAAAATAACTCAAAATTTTGAGGGTGTTTTAAAATTTTTGAAAACGGTTTTTGTATGTCCTCACCTAGGCCTACTACCCTCACTAGGTCGGTTTTCAAGTTCTGACAAAAAGTGTTTTTTTGTAGCAGTGTGTTAAATTATGTTGTGTTTGTGCGACCCGGTAGGCTAGTTGGTAGCATGCTGGCTTATCAGTGCGGGAGTCGTGGGTTGGATTCCCACCAGAGGAACTGGTCTGTTTTCGCTACAACGCGCCGAAGGCCATATTAGCTAGTATTCGGTTAGGGTAATAGTATATAATTTGTAATTATATGATTATTAATTAATAAAAAAAAAAAATATGTTTTATGCGGCATTTTTGTATCCAGGCCACTAACGGTTAAAGATTTTTTTATGTAAAAGTAAAGATAATTAATTATAGTCTAATCAAATGTAAGTGATATTTTTTCCAAAATCATGCAAATCTTGATGAAAATATTCAAATTAGAATAATTTTTATCATATAATGTTTTCAAAATTTCGAATTTTTAAAATTTTTAATAAAAATACACTTTTTTCCCAAATAGGCCATTTCCGGCCGAAACTCGTACGGGTCAACGTTTCGGCAAAATATAGATTTCTTCCATTTGCAATAAAATGGAATAAGGACAAATATATTTTTAAGTGACACTCTAATGAACACTTTTGAAAAAAAAAAAAATTGGCACAAAACAGTGACACTGAAAAAAAAATATCTACATTATATTAATAAATTCTTTTATACAAAGTATAAAGTTTCAATTTTATGAATTTCTTTAATAAATTAAAAAAACTATATTTATATTCCAAAAGCTTATTAAAAAAAAGTTTTACTAACTTGTTTGTTATAATTTTATTAAAAATAAAAATTATGTTTTTTTCGACCTTTAATTGTGCAATGAAAATGAAAACTATTCAAGTTCGAGGCCCTGTTTTGTTTACAAACTAAACAAAATATAAAAAGGAGAGCAAAACAAAAAAACGTGTATTGAATATTCACCAGAGGTGGATCTTGCACATCAAACAAGTTTTCAATTTATTTTTTGATCAATGGTTATAATCTTGAACTTCAAACTCATATGTATATTAGTTCTCATGTAGTGAGTAAACTAGTTCATATGAATGTTTGATGTTTGGCATGGGATTGTTACCGCTTTCAAAACGTGTTCTGATGATGGGAACCTAGAAAATTCCCGAAATAGATCTATCAACACATTCCTGAAAGGGTCAAATAATAAATTTGAAAACAAAAAACTCTATAGATTATTTGTTAGGACAATATCCTAATAAAGAAATATAGAGTATGGCCTCGAACTTGAATAGTTTTCATTTTCGTTTTACTAACTTAATTAAACTTTTCATAAATATTATGAAATTCTGAATAAATAACTTTGATTTACTGAAAATTCTATTGGCTAAAGTTTAATGCAACGAATGATAAAATGTGTTGTCATTTTGGCACAAAGAGAATAGATTTTTTAAGGCATTTTAATTTTAAGTAAACTTAAGGCTTAAATAAATTAATAAAATATTTACAAGAAATTAGTTTGGAAAAAAGAATAAAATAACACACATAAAATGAAGCACAAAATGCAAAAAGAATTTGACACTTATGATTGAGCATAAAGTTAAGCTTAAGAAAATATAATTTTTAAAAAAAATATACATAAATTTATAAACTACTGGAAAATAATAAAATTTTATTCAAAAATATTGTCTAGGAAATTTGGCGTACATACAATTTCGTATAGTAGTTTAAATTTTAATCTAAATATAATTTAGTTTTTTTGGTTTTTATTTTACAACAATTCAATAAAATTTTGAATAAATTCAACAAAATTTTAATATATTGAAATCTGTTTGAAATTTTGTATACAGTAGGATTCTCTATATAATGTACAAATTGAATAAAATTTTTAACTAGTTTTGTATGGTTTAAGCGTCAAAAATGATTATTGAAATAAAAGGTACTTATTTTTGAAAACAAATGTACACTAGTGATAGGAGGTTTGGTTTTTTTTTTTTGGTTTTTTTTTTTGTATAGTAAAATTAATTATGTTGTTATAATTAAGTTAACAATTAGTTTGGCTTTTAAGGATTTAATTTGTTTAGGTAGGAGGTGTTGAAAATTTAGAAAACTTTTCTAAATCTATTTAAAAAGCGAATTAAATATTTCAGTACACACACAATCTTTATTACATAGACCGAATTCAAGATGTATTGTAGCTATTAAACGCCCTTGCGAGAGCTATACATTTTTAATTTTTATTTAAACGAAAAAAAATTGGGAAGAAAAGAAGAAGAAAAAAATTAAGAACAAACATTGGTATTTGAGCTTATTAGCAAAATATTAATTTTAGTAAGATTTTTTTATATTTTTATTATTACTTTAAAGAATTGTTAATTTTGTTTAACAATTTTTCGATTTAATTTTTTATTAAAAAAAAAATAAAAAATATCAAAATTAAAAATTACAAAAAAAAAATAATTAAGAATACAAACTAAAAACTGAATTTAAACTGATAGATTTTCCTGTTACAAACTCCGATATTTATTGAAACAAATTAGTTAACTGAGTGCCTTGAAATATACACTCACAGAAAAAAACCTGTACACTGATAGAAATTTGTGCGTAGTATTAATGAATTCCTTCATTAATCCAATGAACTTTTTCATAAAAAATTCCCCAATGAAACGTTTCATTGAGTCAATGAAAGGTGTTTCATTAAATCAATTTTAATGAAAATTTCATAAAGTATATGAAATTTTTTTCATTAATTCTAGCCTAATCGTTATGAGAGTTTCATGTGTTTAATGAATAAAATTAATAGTTTGTAAGAAATATTTTCGTTGATATTTAATAATTTGCACATTTTATGATTATTTTAGCATACAAATTACAATTTTTTAAATATTTTAATTATTGTACTTTTTTTAAAATTATGTATATTAAGAACTTTAATGATTGAAAAAATCGTTTAAATATAATTAACAGGCATTAAAATATTAAAAGCTAAACTAAAAAAACCAATTTTAATTTATTTCTATTTGTATTGTTTTATTTTTACAAAATTGTTCAATCTTTCTTTACATTTCTTATAATTTGTGTTAAAAGATGACATATTTTCTTAAACGTCGGTACAAAATATGTAATTTTTATCGATCTGGCTTGGAATTCTGTAGAACAATCGACGATTACAGTCCACTTTTTGTGTTAAATTACGACCATATTAGATAAAAATGTTGAATATTGTTAACAATGTTGTTAAAAAACAAAAAATTATTATCGTTTAGCATAACGTTTTTGTGTAACATCGTCAAAACGATAACAATTTAGGTCTCGTTTTGAACAAAACTTTATCGTTTTTCTTAGAGAATCATTTCCCTGGAATTTAGTGACCAACTATTCAAATTTGTCAAAAACTGTTAAAAGTTATTTACATCAAAGTTTTGGTTAAAGAAATTTTTCAGTTTTGTTTTATTTCAAAATGATAGTACAAAAAAAAAAAATTTTTTTCTTATTACAAGTCAAAATTTTTATTGAAAAAAATGTGAAAATTTTTTATTGATTTAATGATTTTTTTTTATGAAATTATGAAAAAATCATAAAAAATGTTAATGAAAAATGTTAATGAAAAAAAAATACCAATGTTAATGATTTTTCATTCAGGTAATGCAATTTTTCATTAAACCAATGAATCGATTTTTATGAAATCGTTTTATTAATACTATGAAGGAAAATTCTATCAGTGTAAAAATAGCAAAAAAATGTACTATAATTTAGTTAAAAATTACATTGCGGAAAAAAACTGCGAAAATTAGCATTTCTTTTTTTAAATATTAGTAAAATAAGAACAGCAGAATTTTAATTCACAACATTTAAGTAGTTTTTGAGCTAAATTTAAGTTAATTAAAAATTGCAAATTACTCTTCTAAAATCAGCCCAAACTTTAGCTATTTACTAGACAAAGATCAAACAAAATCTGTAATATCAACAAAAATTTTGATTTATTTATAAGCATTAGGGTGGTCCTTATATTGCACTTTGTCGATTTATGCTGTTCCCAATCCCTAAAAACGTAAAAACGATGTCTAAAAAGTAAATTCTAAAAATTTGAGCACAATCGATTAACACTACGATGCTGCTCAAATTGGTCAAAGTTTGGGCTCCTGGGCCAAAATGGCCAAAATTGTAAAAAAATTTATAAATTAAAATTTAATGAATATATCAAAAACTAAATACTTTTTGATTTACTTTGGGATATCGTTATCCCTTGTTATTCCGGTTCCAAAAAAAGGTAAAAAATAGCATATTTTTCAAACTTCTAAATTGACTTTTTTTTTAAAAATTTTGTTAAACAAAATTTCGAAAAATGTTAATTTTCTTTATTAATTTTAGAGTATAATATATATAACAAAATTGGTGTCGGTGTAGCGAAGGGTTAATTTTGAAAAAAATTTAACTACTACAAAATTATATTTACCACAAATTACAATATTTTGTAACTTAATTTGACCATTTACTTGATTAAAAAATATATTTTTCAGTTTATATGGGGCATTGATTTTAAAAATACCATTATTTTGCCCTGTGGTAAACATGGGTTAACGACGTGCATATAACTTCATTTTATATGTTTAGTTCCATTCAAGTAGAATACAAAAAACATACTTTAGTAATTAATTTCAAGCATTTTCGTTTTTTTTATCAATTTTAGCATAAAGCTCCAAATTTTCTAAAATGTGTAGTTTCGCTACCTGGCTAACATAGGTTAACAATGTTTTTCAATTGTACTTATTTTTTATTGGCTATTTATAAGCCAAATAAGTAAATAAAATATATTTATTGGTTATTAGTAACTATATGGATTTTTTAAAATTAATTTTTGAAAATTTGGCATAAAATTTTGATTTTCTTGAAATCCGCCATTTTGAAATGGGTATAACCGAAAATTAAAAAGATAGATTTTTAAATTTTTTTTTTTATTTTTAATACCCAACTAATATACTTCTTAGACATCGTTTCACGTTTTTAGGGGTTGGGAGCAGCATAAATCGACAAAGTGCAATATAAGGACGACCCTAATGTGCATATTAGACTATATTAGACTGGTTCTTAAAATACGATTTTTCAATTTTTGCTGCTCTGCTCCTACTTGCGCAAATTTGTTCTATTTCATCTAAAAAGTCTATGGTGAAAAATTGTGCGAAATCGGATAAATTTATAAGGTCGCTCAAATGGGTCAAAAATTCGAAATTTTGGTCAAAATAAAAAATTTAATTTTTTTTTTTATTTTTTTTCCAAATTAAAAAAAAAAAAAAATTTTGTGTTAAATTTTGCCAATTAAAATATAATTTTTTATGACAACAATAATGCATTTTAATTTGGTACCAAAAAAATTATAAATTTTTTGAGTATTTCACAAACCGCAAAAGTTCAAGTATTGAAAAATTTGGGTTAGCAAAATTACAAAATATTAAAAAAAAAAAAATTTGGTTGCACAGTATCTAAGATGGAGAATTAACCTGTAAATTATTGTAATAATCCCTTTTCCAATTTTCGTTTGCATCGTTTTACAAGCAACGTACTTAAAGCAAATATTATTATTTGTATAAAAAATGTTGAAAAAGTTTTGAAAAACCTTGAAACCGCGCATTTACTAAGCACTAGATTGCTTCTTAAGAAAACCAATTGACGAATTTTGGGCGGGACAACCCTGGTTTTTTTGGTTTTTCTGATTTTCAAAAAACACATATTTTGATAAAAATTGTTTTTTTAAACAGCAAAAAAAAATTGTTTGTATTATATTTAAACACAAATATCCAGTAAAAAATATTTAGTTTTTATGATATTGATAACCCTTAACCACAATAGGCTAAAAAAAATTTTTTTAAGTTTTGACTCATTTTCAAAGCTCCAACTATAAATAAAAAAATTACAAAAATTTAAAGATTGCAAATATTAAGTAAAATTTGTTCGCTTTTCTTTAAACACATCATGAGAATTTAAAAAATAATAATGTTGAAGGGATCCCTCGATCCACTTAGTGTGTGAACCGATTTAATGTTGGCGGATTTGGGGTAAAGTCAGTATTTTTGATAAAAAAAAACAATTTTAACAATATATTTTTGGTAAAATAAACCCTAACCACGTGCTTGATTACTAAGAAGACAAGAATGGAGCAAAATTGATGATTAATAGGTTTTTTGTTGAAGTTCTGCCTATTATGAAGAGGCTCTAGCTTTTCTGAAACTTCGGGGAAGGCATTTTTATTTATATATACCGCTCATTTACTAAAAGACTGACATAACTCATAAAACAAGATTTAGCAGGAATCGCGTTTAAAATTTTCAATTCATATCTGCCTCGCTTGACCCTCTATCTATTTATTTTGTCAAGTTTTTTTTAATTATGCGTTTTTATGCATTTACCTCTTAGTGAGAGTTGGGTGCGAATTCGCTTATTACATGAGTAGCATAGTTTCTGTATAAAGTATATACTCTTTGCACCCAATTTTTAAAAAAAAGCAAATATACGAGATCGGAACAATAAGTCCGTGGCTTTTCGAACTTCCCTCGTAGTTATATGAAATGCAACACTGCCCCCATCAAGTACCACCTGTTAATAGACTACAGTCAAATTTTGAGCAAGTTCCGTCTTTTACTTTGCGTTTAACAGCTGTTCAAAACATACAACCTCGTAAATTTTTTTTTTTAATGAAAAAAAAAAAATAATTTTGAGTGCTCATTAAACATTATTTTTGGCAAACCAAGGACTCTGCACAATCGATTTCTATGGTAAAAAAGTGGTTTACTAACTTTCGTTGTGGTCGCACAAGTACAAATGACGCTGAACGTTCTGGACTGTCAATTGAGGTCAATACACCCGAAAATTTCGAAAAAAATCTACGATATGGTGTTGGGCGATCGAAAAGTAAAAGTGCGTGAGATTGTTGATGTCATAGGCATTTCATATGGCAGTGTGGTTTCGATTTTAAATGTTCAGTTGGGTTTAAGAAAGCTGTCTTCAAGATGGGTGCCGCGTTTGCTCTCAATTGAACATAAACGTAATCGTGGCCAATAACGTGATGGCAACAGTTTTTTGGGATGCACGCGGGATAATCCACATCGATTACCTTCAAAAGGGAGAAACAATAGACTGTGAATATTATGCCAACTTATTGGATCGATTTAACGAGGATTTAAAAAAAAAACGACCCCATATGGCCAAGAAATGCCTATTTTATGGACCTCGAAAAATCTTATTTTTTGGATGGGATTCAAAAATTTGAGAAACGTTGGACTAAGTGTATTGAGTTAAAAAGAGATTATGTTGAAAAATAATTTTGTTTTTGCAAAAAACTGTGTTTCATTCAAAAAGTCACGGACTTATTAATCCGCCCTCGAATATTTTCTTCTAACTCGAAAAGTATATAAGATAGTAATATGAAATTTTTGCTCAATATGAAGCATGATACAATTAATAAATCATTAACACAAAAATCGAGTTTTTTGACTAATGACAGTTTTTTAGTAAATGAGAAATATGCTGTCAAAATTTTAGATTTTGGTGTATAAGAAATTTACGAGAATGCAATAGTTTTTCTATTGCTTTTTAGATAATTTGGTAGCAGAAAAATTTAAAGTTGAGTATTTTAGCTGCTTTTTACTTAATGTTTCAGAAATAATTCAGGTTTTTGACATATAAAAAAGTTGTAACTTTTGCTATAAAAAATGTCTAACGGTTTAAAATATTCTTTGTTTAGTTTGCACATTTATTGTTTTTAAAATTCAGCGAGAAACCCCAAGTTTTTCACAGATTTGAAAAGAAATTTTTAACTTTCCATTATTTTTGTAATATCTCAACACTTACAAAATATGAGCGTTTTATTACTTATAATTTTGCGAGACTAAAAGCGGACTAATACAATTTTAAAGTAAATAATAATTTCAACAATAAAATCAATAAAAAAAAAATCTCTTAACTCTGTGAACATTTTTCAATATTAATTTTAAAAAAATTACTCCGAAAAATATGTTTTTTTATGAGAACATTTTTAAAAATTTGTCCAATAATTTTGGGCGCTACAGGCCTGAAATTTCCGCGATCTTTAAGATTACGACAAGGAAATTGTTTCTAGTGAATAGAAGCCTTTGAATACTAATATTCAAAGGCTTCTTTCAAAGGCTTCTATATGGGTTATATGGCTATAGAACCCCATCAATAACTCAATTTTTTAAAAATGGACTCCTACCGTACAAATACAATGCCACGCCCTATTAATTCTAAAATACGTTGAAGAGAGTAGGGAGTTCAACTCAATTTCACCCTTGTACAATCGGTATCAATAGAAATATCGGAGTATGTTAATTTCTTTTTCGAATATAATCCTATCTGAAATTAATTTCTTATAACTTTACATTATAGTGCTACATGATAAAGCTATGCTAGTTTTTTTTTTTTTTAATTTTTAAAAAATTTACTTATTTAATACACACTACCAATTAGTTTTGTTTTTTTTTATTATAAATTCTTTTAATCCTCAATATGAGTTAGTTTTTTTTTTAAGTGTAGTGTATATGGAAAAAGTGTAGTGTTGTATAATGTTTATTTGATTTTGTCTTATCGTTTTTAGTAATTTTATGCATTAGGTGAAGTATAATTTTTAGCATTTGACACATTTTTATTGTTAGTAGTGAAAAATACATATCGATACTGAATTTGAAAATGATATTAATGGAGTACCAAAGCAATTTTAAATTACTAGTGCCAACAATTGCAATCACTTTTTTTTCTAAGTGCAGTGCTTCCATCAATAGTTTAATATATTTGAGAACTTAAACGTATTTGAATTTTTGAAATAAATATTTAATATTGAGACTATTTCATAGTGATGTTTACACTTTATGAAATATAAAAAAAATTTCCAATATTTCGTTTTTCATTGAACTTTGTCATCAGGGGGGATTTTTTTATGTTATTTTAAGAAATAAAGTCGGCTACCGATTTGCATCGGTTCTTTTACTGCAAACTTGAATCGGTTCTTTTAGAACTTGTTTCGTGAAACGAGTTCCGCAACTAGTTCCATAAAATCGATTTTAGTAAAGCTAGATTAGCATAGTACGGGCTGTAAACCAATTTGTTTATTCTTAAACTTTAAAGATCCTAATTTTGCAACGATTTTCTTACGAAAAAAGTTAAAATGGGATTTACGTTTTTGTTTTTTTTTTCTCAATATTAAATATTTATTGTTTAAATTTTTTTCTTCTAAAGTTTCGAAATTAAAAATACAAATTAAACCAAACAAAAATCTGAAAATTATAAACTCAAATCAAATAAAACTAATAAAAAAAAATTAACTACAAAAACGGTGGGATTGTATTTTTTTTTAATTTTTAAAATTTTTGTAACAAAATTGTTACAAGCAATTTGAAGAATTAAAGTGGGTCTTTAGTTTACCTGAGATGGTGGTGTAGTCAATGGAACACCGTGTTCAACATTTTCAAATAATCCTTATCATCGAAGATTTTCTTTTCACCGCCACCAGGCTTGTGCTTAACATTATCCAAAGAACCAATTTTACTTTGTGCCTTTATTTCGATTTTTTGTGTTTGTATCTGAAATTTTGTATTGACCGGAAATAATTTTCAAAATATTAGATTTTTTCTAGAACGGAACTTTAAGTTTAGAAACGAAAACAAAACGAATTTAAACGAAATGAAAAATTTAACAATATTTACAACAAATTTTTACTTAAGCCAATTTAAAAAAAAAAAAATATATATAAATTTTGAATTTGTTTTTACAAAACTGAAAAATTAGAAATACTTTTTTTTTTACCAACTTACAGCTTTTGTGCTTTTCGATATTTTTTACAAATATTCAAATTTTTATTTTTTCAAATCATATTCAATACAAAAATAAATTAGAGGTGAATTTGGTGTGTTTCAAAATCATATTTAAGTACAAAAGTTGCAATTTTAGTAGACATTAACCAAACATTTATTAACTACAATCAAAATGACACCAATAAAGCAAAGGAAAAGAAGAAGAAATTGAAATAAAAGTTAATTTTTGACCTAAAACTACTTACATCCTTAGGTGGTTGCGGCTCATTAGACTCCTTAATAATTATTATTATTTTTTTTTTTTAATTGATTAAAAAATTAATTGCGTGTTTTTTTGCACAATTTTCAAATTTAATTGTTTATAAACAGCGGTAGTTTTTTTTTGTTAAAGATTAGAAAAGGAATAAGAATATAAATCAAAAATTCATTCATAACAACAAAATATTTCAACTAAATTTTTTTAAATTTATTTTCATCGGGATAAACATTAATTGCATTTATAGTAATTAAATGTGCTAAAGTCCCAAAACTTATTTAACAAATTGTGAAAAGCAATCTGATGTAGGCGTGTCCCTATCCGGATTTCATTCCTGCCTAAGGAAATCTTCAGGGGACTTTGTTATTAGAGTTTCTAGAGATATTTGTTATGTTAAATCACAAACTCAATGAGAATTTCTTGTCCTCGTCTAGGAGCGAGATTCAAAATTTAAAATATCAAAGAAAAACCAAAACAACAACAAAAAATTGTCACAATTGGCTTTGTCATCTTCCAAATACTACTCTGTTTTTTTGACAGACCTAGCAATGTAGTGACGTTTATTCAAGTAAATCAATAATAGAAAATCATATGTTTTCTATTAGTGTCAGTTACATTTAAATTTGCACAAGCACCTGCATATTTGTTATTTAAATTTATTTTCATCGGGATAAACATTAATTGCATTTATAGTAATTAAATGTGCTAAAGTCCCAAAACTTATTTAACAAATTGTGAAAAGCAATCTGATGTAGGCGTGTCCCTATCCGGATTTCATTCCTGCCTAAGGAAATCTTCAGGGGACTTTGTTATTAGAGTTTCTAGAGATATTTGTTATGTTAAATCACAAACTCAATGAGAATTTCTTGTCCTCGTCTAGGAGCGAGATTCAAAATTTAAAATATCAAAGAAAAACCAAAACAACAACAAAAAATTGTCACAATTGGCTTTGTCATCTTCCAAATACTACTCTGTTTTTTTGACAGACCTAGCAATGTAGTGACGTTTATTCAAGTAAATCAATAATAGAAAATCATATGTTTTCTATTAGTGTCAGTTACATTTAAATTTGCACAAGCACCTGCATATTTGTTATTTAAATTTATTTTCATCGGGATAAACATTAATTGCATTTATAGTAATTAAATGTGCTAAAGTCCCAAAACTTATTTAACAAATTGTGAAAAGCAATCTGATGTAGGCGTGTCCCTATCCGGATTTCATTCCTGCCTAAGGAAATCTTCAGGGGACTTTGTTATTAGAGTTTCTAGAGATATTTGTTATGTTAAATCACAAACTCAATGAGAATTTCTTGTCCTCGTCTAGGAGCGAGATTCAAAATTTAAAATATCAAAGAAAAACCAAAACAACAACAAAAAATTGTCACAATTGGCTTTGTCATCTTCCAAATACTACTCTGTTTTTTTGACAGACCTAGCAATGTAGTGACGTTTATTCAAGTAAATCAATAATAGAAAATCATATGTTTTCTATTAGTGTCAGTTACATTTAAATTTGCACAAGCACCTGCATATTTGTTATTTAAATTTATTTTCATCGGGATAAACATTAATTGCATTTATAGTAATTAAATGTGCTAAAGTCCCAAAACTTATTTAACAAATTGTGAAAAGCAATCTGATGTAGGCGTGTCCCTATCCGGATTTCATTCCTGCCTAAGGAAATCTTCAGGGGACTTTGTTATTAGAGTTTCTAGAGATATTTGTTATGTTAAATCACAAACTCAATGAGAATTTCTTGTCCTCGTCTAGGAGCGAGATTCAAAATTTAAAATATCAAAGAAAAACCAAAACAACAACAAAAAATTGTCACAATTGGCTTTGTCATCTTCCAAATACTACTCTGTTTTTTTGACAGACCTAGCAATGTAGTGACGTTTATTCAAGTAAATCAATAATAGAAAATCATATGTTTTCTATTAGTGTCAGTTACATTTAAATTTGCACAAGCACCTGCATATTTGTTATTTAAATTTATTTTCATCGGGATAAACATTAATTGCATTTATAGTAATTAAATGTGCTAAAGTCCCAAAACTTATTTAACAAATTGTGAAAAGCAATCTGATGTAGGCGTGTCCCTATCCGGATTTCATTCCTGCCTAAGGAAATCTTCAGGGGACTTTGTTATTAGAGTTTCTAGAGATATTTGTTATGTTAAATCACAAACTCAATGAGAATTTCTTGTCCTCGTCTAGGAGCGAGATTCAAAATTTAAAATATCAAAGAAAAACCAAAACAACAACAAAAAATTGTCACAATTGGCTTTGTCATCTTCCAAATACTACTCTGTTTTTTTGACAGACCTAGCAATGTAGTGACGTTTATTCAAGTAAATCAATAATAGAAAATCATATGTTTTCTATTAGTGTCAGTTACATTTAAATTTGCACAAGCACCTGCATATTTGTTATTTAAATTTATTTTCATCGGGATAAACATTAATTGCATTTATAGTAATTAAATGTGCTAAAGTCCCAAAACTTATTTAACAAATTGTGAAAAGCAATCTGATGTAGGCGTGTCCCTATCCGGATTTCATTCCTGCCTAAGGAAATCTTCAGGGGACTTTGTTATTAGAGTTTCTAGAGATATTTGTTATGTTAAATCACAAACTCAATGAGAATTTCTTGTCCTCGTCTAGGAGCGAGATTCAAAATTTAAAATATCAAAGAAAAACCAAAACAACAACAAAAAATTGTCACAATTGGCTTTGTCATCTTCCAAATACTACTCTGTTTTTTTGACAGACCTAGCAATGTAGTGACGTTTATTCAAGTAAATCAATAATAGAAAATCATATGTTTTCTATTAGTGTCAGTTACATTTAAATTTGCACAAGCACCTGCATATTTGTTATTTAAATTTATTTTCATCGGGATAAACATTAATTGCATTTATAGTAATTAAATGTGCTAAAGTCCCAAAACTTATTTAACAAATTGTGAAAAGCAATCTGATGTAGGCGTGTCCCTATCCGGATTTCATTCCTGCCTAAGGAAATCTTCAGGGGACTTTGTTATTAGAGTTTCTAGAGATATTTGTTATGTTAAATCACAAACTCAATGAGAATTTCTTGTCCTCGTCTAGGAGCGAGATTCAAAATTTAAAATATCAAAGAAAAACCAAAACAACAACAAAAAATTGTCACAATTGGCTTTGTCATCTTCCAAATACTACTCTGTTTTTTTGACAGACCTAGCAATGTAGTGACGTTTATTCAAGTAAATCAATAATAGAAAATCATATGTTTTCTATTAGTGTCAGTTACATTTAAATTTGCACAAGCACCTGCATATTTGTTATTTAAATTTATTTTCATCGGGATAAACATTAATTGCATTTATAGTAATTAAATGTGCTAAAGTCCCAAAACTTATTTAACAAATTGTGAAAAGCAATCTGATGTAGGCGTGTCCCTATCCGGATTTCATTCCTGCCTAAGGAAATCTTCAGGGGACTTTGTTATTAGAGTTTCTAGAGATATTTGTTATGTTAAATCACAAACTCAATGAGAATTTCTTGTCCTCGTCTAGGAGCGAGATTCAAAATTTAAAATATCAAAGAAAAACCAAAACAACAACAAAAAATTGTCACAATTGGCTTTGTCATCTTCCAAATACTACTCTGTTTTTTTGACAGACCTAGCAATGTAGTGACGTTTATTCAAGTAAATCAATAATAGAAAATCATATGTTTTTAAATTATGTATTTTTTTGAAAATACATAATTTAAAGTGTTAAATTAATTTTGAGACATAATGAATACTTAATGAATATGATTCAAAATATAGTAGATATATACTCAAAATAATAAAATAATCAAAATAATCTTTTTAAACTGAGAGAATGATACACTCAAAAAGGTTTGACAGTTACTACATGACAGTCGTTTGTGTAATAATCAGTAGTTGTTGTTTTTAACTGCAATTACAGTTGGTTTTCTATGATTTTATACAAAACAGCTGTTATGAAAGTTATTTTAAAAACAGCTGAAGAAAAATCAGTGGCGTACCCAGGATTTTGCTTGGGGGGAGGGAGTTTTGCCCAACATACATTTTGTATCAAAAAATATCAGTTAGTTTTAAATATCGAATCGTAAAATTTTCTCCCCACATATTTGAAAATGGTTTTTGGGCGATTCCTACAAAATTTAGTTGAAATTCGGATACAAAAGTAATGTTATTTTTTTATTTCAAAATTTGATGAGAAACGTAACGGGTCAATCGCATATTCAAAGTAATTATAGAAAATTACCCCAAACTTTTTAGTATTAAAAGTTTTTAATATTTTTAGCACTCCAAGGTTAATAGCAATTTGTATTTAATTTATACCAAATTCGTATATTCACCCCTATCGTGAATATTTTTTCCCTTGAATTGTTTTCCATTTTCACTCAATTCCAATCGTGAATAAAAGTTCCCTCGAAATTTGATCACTTTGTGTAATCATTCACTCGTGAATAGCATAATACAATTTCAGGGGAAATTCACGATACCAATTTTCACTTGAGGGGGAATGAAAATTACATGGGAACAAACATTTCCCTTTTGATAAAGCATTAAAATTGGGATACTTTTGACCCCAAAAATGTAAGCCTTGAACGTGAAATTGGCTGTAAAAAGATACAAATTCTTATTAATTTTCTCTTATCTAACACTTATCCAAATTTTATGGCAAATTAATCAGCGGTGCTCCCTTATCAGTTTTAAATAAATAATAAGTATTACTAGGGCAACCAAAAATAAGCTAGAGTTTGTTTTTTATTTGAAAGGATAGAATTATTTAGACTAAATACAAGTTCTGATCATGGAATTATGAGAATTTTAAATTTTTTATATTTGTTTATATTAGCTTTTTGAGTTTATTTTTTGATATTTGCTTATTTTAGCTTATTTTGTAAATAAATATAAGCTGCTTTTTTACTTTTTCAAAAGTAATCCTATTTAATTTTTTTTCTTTTAAAAACAGAGCTTTTTTGCTTTTTGTTACCAATCGATATTGTAGTAATAAAGTATTTTTTTTTTTAGTTGAAAATTTAATTTTACATGTTTTTGGTTTAAATAAATAATAATTTGATAAAACAATTTGAACTTTGAACCCTAGGAAAAACATCTTCTCTATTTCACCTTTGTTTGACTGACAATGTTCCAAGGAACATATTTTATATAAATTGTAGTTGTAGTAAAATTTTTAATAAACAGTTATGAAATTAACGGTTTATTTTTTAAATTGAACGGCTTAGTTTTATATTTAAACTGATTATTTTTCTGTTTTGATAGCTTTTTTTACGTTTTAAATTGTGTTTTTAGAGCTGTCTTTTGTTTGCCCTGGTTATTACCATTGTTTTTTTTAATTTGTTATCAATTATTATTTGGCTGTATTTAGAGTGTCCAAAACCGTACCGGTTAACCGGTTTTTTATTTTTAAAAACCGAACCGGTTTCGAATATTTTGCATTTTCGAATATTCGAGGAATTGTTTTTGGGTCGTTTAACCGGTTATTTTTATAACAGCATATTTTACTTGAAAAAACAGCAAACCTCTTAAAATGTGTTATTTTTATACGATATGAAAAATTTTTAGGTTTTTCCAAATTTTCGCCATTTGACACCCTCATAGAAAATTTCCCTCAATTCATCAATTTAACACAAATTTTGTTTTAACTCAAAATAGTACGTATGGGTACATACAACTGAAAACCAGTTTCTTTAACTAAATCATTTGAAATAAGAATGAGTTTAAAGTTATTACGATTGTCGTTAGCAAAATTTTGCAAAATAATTTAATTTCGTATTTCGCAAAAAAATAAAAAACAATTTAAATTCGTATTTTTTATGCTGCAACTTTAAAAGACACAATACATTTCTGATGGAAATTCATTGAATTTTACAATTTCAGTAAATATTTTTGCTAAAACTACTGGAAATTAGTTCAATATGACGTTGCTGGAAAAAATTGCTAAAATTATAAGCTTTTTTTTGCTAAGTATTATTTAAGTAAGAATTGCAACAAAAAATACTGGTCCCCCTGGGTAAGCCTCTGGTTATTATAGTATTATAATTAAAAATTACCAAAAACAGTATTTTTGCAGTAGGTTAGTTATTGAAAAATGCAAAATTTCATAGTTTTTAAAACTTTTTACAGTTTTATTAGTTTTTTGTTTTTATATATGTACATCGAGAATTTTTTTATGTTATTTTCAATTTATAACGAGCTTTCAACCTCCGTATATTGATAAAAATAAAGCAAATCAAACATATTAGCTAGGTTGATACTAGTATTTCGATCTGGCTAAAGATCTCATCAGAACCCGAAGTTTTAGAAATGCTAGAGCCTCCATAATAGGCAGAACTTTAACAAAAAACCTATTAATAATCAATTTTGCTCCATTTTTGTCTTCTTAGTAATCAAGCACGTGGTAAGGTCTTTTCCTAACAAGCATCATGACGTTTCTAAACTTTGAAGACCAAAAATGTTCTATTTATATAAAAAAATTTTAGTGTGCACTCTGGCTCAAGTAATATTTTTTACAGTTTTATTAGTTTTTTGTTTTTATACACATCGAGATTTTTGTTTAAATTACATTTGTTATTATCAGGGCCACCACAAATATGCTGTATCATATTTTTTGCTGTGTGCCGTATAGAAAAATTAATGAGTTATTTATCCGTTTCAGAACAATTGACGAATTCTTGTCTCGATTTGTTTGAGCATGATTTTGCATATTCTGCTCCTAATTGCATATTTTGATTTTACGCAACAAAAAAGATTCTACAAAAAAGTAGTTTAAAAACCACTCCAAACAGCATCTTATGGCACTGAACTAGTTACAAGTTAGCTCAAATACTGATCTATTTTACACTGGATGTCCCATGTTGTCAGTAGTTTAACTATTATAAAACAAATTTTTCGAGTAGAAAAATTATAAAATGTTTAAATTTGTTGTTTTGAAAGTTGTTTGGTTGTATGTTAATAAAAAATGCGATCCACTTAAAAGCACTTCGCTGTTCTTTTTCTTTACAATAAAATCCTGTTTTTTGAGCATATTTTTTTTTTTTTTTTTTTTTCGGTATTGAATTAGGTAGGTATATTTTTCAATAAAAAAGTTAAAATTTTTTTTTTATTTATTTAATTTTCCGGGCTTTGCAACACTGATTTTGGAAATTCAAACCATTTCTGAAAATTTGAGTCTCTAGGTTTAAAATATTAAGTTGGAATAGTGTTCTACCTTAGGTCCAAAAACCTAATATGATATTGTCATATTAGTTTTTATTTGTTGTAGTTTGATAATTTTCGTGAGACAATACAATTGTTTCATTGGCATCGCCCAAATCTTCAGTTGTCTGCAATGAAAAATAAAATTGGCTTAACCAAACCGAGACATTACATACAACAGACAAAATAAACTCTATGAGAATCTTTAGTCTGCCTTAGTGTATAAACTGCCTGATCTGGTAACCCAAAATCAATGGCCTGCAACGTGCGGAAAAGCAAACAAATATTTTTTAAGGTTACATGGTCGCTGGGTCTAAACATCTACAGATTTGAGAGAACACGCGTAGATTTAGTCCTTCGTCCAATATAAGTCAGTGTACCAAATTTTCATAGATTGGCTTCGGAAATAGTTTTTTCTTTGTTACAAAAAAAAAAAAACATTTTATACTTTTTATTGCAAAACAAATATTTTATATATTTTTCAAAATTTTCAATTTTTAGTTTTTGTCGATAAACAGAAATTTGTTGACCTATAGGTCCAAAACTACTAAACCCATTTGTTTTTAAATCGGTTTCGTAGTTCAAAAGATATGTTGTGCGTAGTTTAAAAGATACTGTTTGAACAAAGGGACTGACCAAAGTAGCTTCACCAAAAATCGAGATATATTCAACATAGTCAAATTACTCAAAAATTAAAAAATAAAAAATATTTGAAAAAGTACTCCTTAAAAAAGTACTCCTTAATGCGATTTTCGGTTTTATGAGACCTTTATATATAACAAAAAACAGTCATATGTTTATAGTTTGCAAATAAATATTAGAAAATTTCATTGTATTCATATGCATATTTAAACTTTAAGTTGGATGTAGGAGATACAATGTTTTGTATCTCGTACATCCGAGAAAAAATTCGAAATACCGAAAAAATAGCTGTCAAAATTTTTGCATAAAAATGTCAGTTATTTTTACTGCATTTATAGTTAGTTTTACTGCATTTGTTAATTGATTTCCAATGGTTAAAATAACAAAATTTCTAGTTATTTTAACAGTAATTACCTTAGTCGTCTTTTTAACGACATCTACCCTTGTTTTAACTGTCATATTTTATAGATTCTACTGAAAAACTTTTTTGAGTGAATTACTAAAAATTGTACACAATCAATTAAAATAATTAAAATGTTAATTAACCCTTAAATGCTCAACAGCTTCGATTTGAATAAAATTGTGTTTTTATGATATGAAATGCTAAATAAAAAAAACTGCGTACCAAGATTTTTCAAATAATTTTTTTTACGCTTTTTATAAGCAAAAATCCAAAATTTTCAAAATTTTAAATTGCCCGTTACACAAAAACGGAGTGACTTAGGAACAAAAAAGATATATCATTCAAAAGCTTATATTTGCCTCTTAACACTAATGCCTTTTATTTAAACTTTCTAAAATTACATGTGCCCTTTTTTCGATATCATAAAAAGCGCAATTCTTGAGTTTTTAATTAATTTTGAAGTTTTTAATTTTTTTTAATTTGATGGTTAATAAAAGGTACGATTCTAAATATTTATTTATAAATGTATTTTATTAAAGAGCGCTTGAGAGTTCTTAATACACTAGTGAAGTTTTCATTTTGATTAAGCTTAAAATAAAGTCGTATGAAATTTTTGAATGGTTGTATCTTTAAAGATACTGTGAGCATTTAAGGGTTAATTTAATTAAAAATTTGATTTTTATTGCTCAAGGGTGAAATTTCAATATTATTATTTGTTTAGTTAAGTAATTTTGTTTATTTACAAATTTATTATTTCGAGTGTAGTATTTATTTAGAATATCAAAAAAAATATTTAAAAATAAAAATTATATTGGATGGAAATAATCCTCCATACCGGAAAGTACCTAAAAGTTTTAGTTAAATTAAATTTATATTTTAATAATACAATTCATTTTTTTATATTTGTAATTATCTCAATTATATTTATAAATTGTTTTATTTATTTGAACTTTTTGTTATCTCAGTCGATATTTTCGCCCATAATCCCTACTTCATAACCTTCCTAGGTTATGACCAAAACAAAAAAAAACAAAAATTTAGTAGCCGACCTAAGCCGGCTGGCTGCTAAATCGTGACAAAAACTAACAGACAAGAAATCAAATTTGTTACTTAATTTATATTTTGAATCTTAAATAACACTGTGCTACATAGAAAAATCACTCGTCAAATGACCTAGTGTAAGGTTGTAAGTCTAGCTGAGTGTATTACAAAACCGGTTTAAGGAGTTGCAATATACCCTCAAATTTTCGAGATACGCTAAAAAAGTATTTTTTGTGACTGACGGATTTAAACATTTGTTAATCAGTAATTTTTTATCCGACTTAAAATTTTTAAACGTTATTTAAAAGAAAATTACAAGGACTTTTTAAAACTATACACTTTCTTTATATAATATAAATACCCAGGAAAACTTGCTATTACCATAGAATGGGAAATGGAAGAAGAAAACAAGAATCAGAAGTACTTATAGTTGAGGCCAAGAACACCTGATTTTAACATGGGGGTGTCATAGGAGGCAAGGCCTTGCCTTGTGCTTACATATAGGGACAAAAATAAGACGTTACAAAATATGTATTGAAATCACCAGTTACACATAAGTACTTATTTCATTTCTTATTTGTAGCATCAAAAGTAATGCTTAAAGCCATTATATGACGTATTACTTGTAAGGATGTTAATAAGTAGTTATTTATAGGTGCAAAAATAAGTACGTATTAACATGTACCTAAATAAGAAGGTATTAATAGGCAATAAAATAACTAGTTATTAATAAGGACAATTATAACTAGTTATTAATAGGTCCTAAAAAAACTACTGATTTTAGTCATTACAAGGAAGGACTATAATAACTGCGTACCATTAAGAAGTGTAATAAGTGGTGAACAGCGATTAATATTTTCCCAAGAAAAAAATTAAAAGACTGTTTATTATTTTCTAATAACATTTATTAAACATAAAGAGAACAAAAAAAATTCACTATAAAAAACTAAAAATCTTATATACTAGTACACCCAAAAAAAAAGTTTGTAATATTAGCAACTCGTTTGCTGGGAGGATCCTAGCAGACAAAGTTGCTAACATCAGCAAAAAAGTTGCTAAACTAAATTTTGTTATTTACTAAATAAGCTTTTGTTTTGTGAGAGTCGTTTATGTATAACTATATATTTGTTTGCTTAAATAAATTGCATTTAAATTATTAATTATGATATATTATGAATCTTTATAAATATACCTTACAAAAAAGTAGTTACTTATTACCTTACAAGTACCTTATTTATTTGGCCCTTCCTAATAAGCAGGTATATAACACAATATTAGTAAGACATAATTGTTTAGCTTCCAAAATAAATAGTGATGTATGTTCATATCAGTAAGGTATTATTTCAGACCTTCAAAATAACAACAAATGTAATGGATAGTCATTACTACGAAAGGTCTGAAATAAGTGATAATAAGTAACTTATTATTTTTGCTATTCCAAATAAGCAGATATTTAACACAATATTAGTAAGGCGTTGTTTTTTATCTTACAAATAAGCAGTTACATATATTCATATTAGTAAGGTATTATTTCGGACCTTCAGAATAACAAAAACTGCAATGGATAGTCATTACTTTGGAAGGTCTGAAATAAGTCCTACCCATTACCAAAGTTTTGCTGGGTAGGTACAGATTTTTTAAATAACAATTAAAATTAAAAATTTTTTTTAAACTTTTTCAACTTCTACGCGGGTTTTTTCGAATCT
Source organism: Delia radicum (assembly GCA_021234595.1). Taxonomy (NCBI): domain Eukaryota; kingdom Metazoa; phylum Arthropoda; class Insecta; order Diptera; family Anthomyiidae; genus Delia; species Delia radicum. The sequence continues at coordinate 206,992,783 of CM037851.1, forward strand.
TCTATTAAAACAATAATATTCGTTAAGTTAGTATTTTCCTTAGTAAATTGAGCCTTCCTTAGTTAAAATCGGCTACAAAATTGACAAAGTTATGGTACTTTTTCTATATATGTAATATTTAAAATGTTCAGTTTTTTCACAAATTTTTCAAATTCTACGAGGGTTTTTTCCCATTTTCACATCTTGCCAAAGTTATGTTACTATACCCAGGCAGAAAAATACAAATGGCAAAGTGTTGGCAAAGCATCGGCGACGGTCGGTAATGCGTTGGCAGAACGTGAGATTAACAATATTGACAGTATTGTCCTGTTACCCGATTGATAACAGTGGCCACCCAAATTTTGTGTTTTGAATTAGGTTAAAATTAATGAAACAAATTTTGAGAAATATGTATGATAAAACTCATTTTGAAATCAGCAATGGAGCTCGGCATTAGTCTTATACATCATATTTAAATATGTGAAATAAAATAAAATATTTAAAAAATGCTTCCAATTGGTTGTAATATGGGTAGTGTCGGACCGAGTTCACTTTTTTTGGCCAAAGCCTGCCAAAATTTCAATGTTCGACTGCAGACGTAATCGTAGTGGAAGACGAACTTTTTAATTTACTTTTTAATTTGAAAAGAACGTGTATTTTAAATGATTTTGACAACAAAATTAGTTTAAAGTAAAACAATAGATTATTTGTTAGGACAATATAATAATAAAAAAATATAGAGTATGGTCTCGAACTTGAATAATTTTCATTTTCATTGCACAATTAAAGATGGAAAAAAACATAATTTTTATTTTTAATAAAAATTATATCAAATTTGTAAAACAAAAAATATTTAAACATGAGTGAATTTCAAAAAATAGCAGTAGTTTGCCAGTACTATTTTTGTGGTACGGTTGGTAATTTCTGCCAGGGTGGAAACAAAATTTTGTTTCTTCCTCCTTCTTACAAATACATTAGAAAAAACAAAATTTGCTTTGTATATATAGAAAAAGTACAATAACTTTGTCAACCGATTTTTACAAATGAATGCTCATTTTACTCAGAAAACCACTAACTTTAAGAATATTATTGTTTTAAAAGAAGATTCGAAAAAAACCCCTCGTAGAAGTTGGGATGGTCCCGGGTTCGATTCCCGGTGACGACAACATCAATTTAGAAAAATAATATGTATGAATTTTCTATCACTTACATGTATCGCTGCGCCCACCTTCGGTGTTCCCATAGGACTTAACCCCACCGAAGTAAAATAATGAATCAGGGCTATGAACCAAAAAGCTTCAATAAATTCGCCAACTCTACATCAGGTGGCGAGCAACAACTGTTCTAAGACTTATCATCTCGCGCAATTACAGTGTTGCCATGTTTGAAGCCCTTCATCTTTCACCACCTTTTATCTCTTTACTACCCCCCTTTCCAAAGAAAGCAACACATTAATTAATAGGAAGAATTTCCTAAGTGTTGCTTCTCTTTCAAAAAAAAAAAAAAAAAAAAAAAAAAAATGAAGGCTCGATTTACTCAAGAAAATACTAACTTTAAGAATTGAGTCGCGCTTAAAAAAATTTGAAAAAAAACCCTCGTAAAATTTGAAAAAGCTTAAAAAAAAATTTAAAATTCGAGAACTGTTATTAAGAAAACCTATTTATATTCATAATATAAGAAAAGTATATATATTTAAACAGACCAGGTAATTTGCTTTTAAATACCGTTAAAAATTTCAAAATCAGTTAAAAAATGATTAAGTTACAAATGTTTAAATGCACCAGTCGCAACAAAATACTCTTTTCCGTTATCTCGAAAATTTAGGGGTATATTGAAAGTTCTCAAACCGGTTTTTTAATACACTCATTCAGACTTATAACCTACGCTAGATCACTTGGAAAGTGATTGAAATTTTTTGTTTTTTGTAGCACTGTGTAATAAGTTAGTTCAAGAGCCGGGGTATTGGAAAAAGCCTTGCGGCTTTAGCCGACTAACAATGAGTCTCACGATGAGTTCCATTCGATCTTAATGAAATTGGATTATATTAAGATCGGATGAAATCCATCGGGATACTCTATTTGTAAGCCGCCGCGAAAAGTTTTTGTTTTACAATTTTGCAATTTCCAACTTTGGGTCGGCTTGCATATTAGCCCCAAACTCTAAATTGGAGTAATATCCGACTAACAATGATTTAACATGATATGACGGCCAATTACAAATTTGCACATAAATCATAAATACAAATTAAAATTTTAATTACAAATAAATAAATTTGAAAATTATACAAAAAATATTTAAAAAATTCATGCCATTTCTATCATAAAATGTATTTATATAAAAATAACTCATGCCATTTTTTTGTTTGTACCTAAAATCTGTTAAATAAATTAAAATTTACATGCTTAAAATACTTAAAATTAATTAAGATTTTTAATTAATATAAATTAGGGGATAAATAACACATGCTTTTATTTGTAAAGACTTAAGCTTAAAATAAAAATACCTTTTTGTTTTAATATAATAATATATTTTATCTTATAATCATGACCAATTCTTCTTTACTAAACGTTTCATTGAGAGATATTTTGAACAAAAACTCACCTTAATATCACCACCTCCGGGTTGATGTTTAACATTATCCTTGGAGCCAACTTTCGGTTTGGCCTTATCCTTGAAATCAGTTTTTAAGGTTTCAATTTTTTTGTCACCACCGCCGGGCTTATGATTGGCATTTTCTAACGAACCAATTTTGGATTTGGCATTCCATTGTAGTTTTGTTGAAACTATCTGTAGTTTGGGAAGGAAGTCAAAGATTGTTCAAAAATACAAAAAATTAACGTTAAAAAACTATACAGCATCGATTTTAGCCGACACTGTAAATAACCTACACTGTACACAAAAAAAAAGTTTAAAATGTTTTTTTTTTTTATAATAAATTTATTTTCCATAATTCTCTTAACGATAATCTTATCCATTATCATATCCGTTTCCCTTTGCTTTCCATAATTACTCAATGTCATTCAATAAGTTCAGAAAAATGTCACTCCTTAGTAATAAAAAAAATAATTCTACTTATAGCACATTTTAGTTTTAAATTTTAGAAAAGCAAAAAAAAAAAAAAAAGAAACAGTTTTTTATTTCAAAATAATTCAACTGTAAGTGTTTCAAACATATGTAATTTACTTGATGGTGAGATGTCAACGATTTTTTTTACTGCCTCAAATTCTAATCAACCGTGAAATTGAAAATTATATACCAAAAAGAAATAAATAGCATAAGAAAAAATCATAAATTTGTCATAAATAGTGCGGTCTCTTGTACATAATACTAAATACTTGTAAATATAAAAGAAAATCGACTGAAAATTTTTTTTAAATTACCCAATATATTGCATGATATTATTATTATAAATCAATCGCACAGTGGGTGATTTAACAAAATAAATTTTTTCCTTTTCCATTTTTTGCTGGCTAGTCAGATTGTAATAAATTGTAACAGATTCAAAGGCGCACAGCTTAAATTATTGTTTAAAATTTTATGAAACTCAGCAATTGGACTCTAGGGTTTTATTAGGCACATATTACGGATTAAAACCTGCAAAAATCGTGGGAATTAATTTCGTATTTTGCCTAGGGCATCGATTTTATTTTATCGGATTTAAGCGTAATATGGAAAACAAACTTCAATCCTCAAAATCACTGAAAAATGGAGATACATTAAATTGCACCAGCTTAAGGTCAAAGGTAAAATTTTAGAAGATTTAATTTTTTGCTAAAATATTAATATAACAGATTTTACTAGGCGGATATTAATGAAACTACTGTAAAGGTCTGAAAATAGTATTATTCATTTAATTCCGGAACACCAACTCTTAGCTGCTGTTTGAATATATGTTAACCACATGAAGAAATAAATATATATTTAATTACCCAGTAAAATAGTAAAATCCAAATAACTTTTTGCAGAACAGCTTATACTGTAGTATAACAAGTTCTAATTTCTGTTCTGCAACTGGTTCTTTTTATATGGAGTTTGTCCTATTTGCAATAGGTTCTTTACCTCCAAATTAGAACAGGTTGCTTTAGAACCGGTTCTAGAACCAGTTATAGAACTGGTTCTTGGACAGTGACACTTTACATTTCGACTCCCATTTATAACAGGTTCTAATTTCTGTTCTGCAGCTGGTTCTTTTTATAAGGAGTTTGTCCTATTTGCAATAGGTTCTTTACCTCCAAACTAGAACAGGTTGCTTTAGAACCAGTTATAGAACTGGTTCTGGGACAGAGACACCTTACATTTCGACTCCCAGGAACCTGTTCTAGAACCGGTTCCATGTAACCGGTGGTAAAAAATGTTGCTGGGTATAGGGTCATATAGGCCCTAGCATCACTTAAATGTTAATATTCTGGAATTAAATCAAGAAAACCTATTATCTTTTAGCCCCTACGATATAATAAAGGGTGGTTTTTTATACATGTATAGAACTTTAAGTTGGCAACACTTTTTTAACATGTATAGACTGACGCCTGAACAACGCTTCCGAATTGTGCTAATTTATTTTGAAAATCATGGTTCTGTTCAAAATACGTATCGCACACGAACTTTGCGAATTGGGTTTAGCGATGAAACTCACTTTTTTTAAATGGATTTTTGAAATACATTTTTTTATCCTGCAAATGTCGCTGATTTGCTGAAATTTTTCTAAAAAAAAATTTTAAAACATAAAATTTAAATATTTGGAAACAGTGTTTAAAAATGTTGACACTTTTAGCAATATTTAAAACCCATAACACAAGATCAAAAGCACTTCTTATCTGAGTGTCATGGAAACTGTAGATTATAAAAATGTTTTTGTAATAGAACATTTTAATAAATTTTGAATTTTGTGGTTGGATTTCTTGATTAAGTGGTCTGCAACACATCAGTTGCCGGAGGAAATTGTTATAACTCGGCTGGTTTTTAACCGATTTACGTTTTTTTGCTTATTTACAAAGACAATGCACTCCGAATTACGATTCTTTGATGTTTTTAATTCAAATTCGTTTTAAATATCAACATTTTTGAGAAAATGTACAAAAAGTCATATATTCCCCTTGTAATCCATTTTTCAAACTTTAGGATCAATGACGCACCGTCATCTCAATATCCGAATATTCTAATTTTTTGGGTGACATAGTTTTACACCCACCCAAATAAATATTTCCAGTTGGTAGCCCGGTCAATAACGCGAATAAGTTTTGTTTTTGAGGACCCTAGTACACATATTAAAGTAATATTTTCGACCATTACTCTTTACTTCGATTCACACAAAAAAATATTTCTTAAATTGCACCAAGTAAACATTTTGTTGAATAAAAAAAACATAATCAATTACTTTTTTAATTGACTCAATTACTTTTTTAATTGACTCAATTAAAAAGTAATCAATATTTTAAATAATATTAATTACTTTTAAATAAACAAAAATATTGATTACTTTTTAATTGAATCAATTAAAAAAGTAATTGATTATTTTTTTTATTCAACAAAATGTTTACTTGGGGCAATTTTTTTTTTCTGTGTTACGACTCTGTTAAAGTGAATTATTTTTCTTAAAATCCCCCACTGTACGATTTTATTATTTTTTAAATATAAAATATATTTTACCTTTCTTTCGCCTCCTTTTGGTATATATTTATCATTTTTAGCTTCAATTCTAGGAGTTGCTTTAATTTCAATTTTCTTAGATTCGATTTTGACATTACCGCCACCTGGCTTGTAGCTGGCATTGTCGAGAGATCCAATTTTGGAGCGTACGGCCTTCAAATTTGGTGAAGGAGCGTGTCCAACTTGAATTTTATTCATTGGAACTGAAAAAAAGAGAATAAACCAAATAAAAAATTTCAATTAATCACTAAAAAAAAATTTGTTGAAACTTTTCTTGAACGTACCTTTCTTAACTGGTTCCGGTTCAGGAGTTTTCAATAACAAACGGCTTCGAGAAGTACTACGCGATTTAGACGATTTATTAGATGGTGTAGTACTTGGTGGTCGTGAAGTTGCTGATTTGATATCTGGTTTAGATGATACCGAAGTAGGAGTTTTAGCTGGTGAATTTGGTGAGCCAGGACCGTTTCGTTCCTATAAAAATTAAAAAAAAACACACGAAATTAATAAAATAATTTAAATAATTTCCAAAAAAAACATTAATTACAAATAAAAAGTTAGTATCAGCCGTTATTATTAAATGCATTTTAATTGAATTGTTAATAAATTCTTTTTGATCACTTTTTAAATTATATAATTCAATTATATTTTATTATAATTTGTATTAATAAAATGATTTCGATTCAATTCAAATCAAATAAAAAAACAAAACTGTGTTGTCTTCAACACTTTGCAAAGTTCTGACAAAATTTGAGCTTAATTTCTTATTACAATAAATGTTGTAAAGGACGAGAAATTGTGTTTTGTTTTTTGTATAAAATTTCATGTTGTTTTATCGATGGTTCTGCATGTGTGTCTCCGGATATAAAACATGTGTATTGTTGTATGTTGTTTTAAAAAAAATATATATTTTTTTGGATTTTTGTTGTTGTTTTATGTGTATATTTATTTAGACAAAAAACTACTTTGTACAACTCGATGATAAATTACATTTATCTACTAAAAAATGCTACAAAAAAAAAACGAAAGTTTGACTCCTTCATTTAGATATGACAACGGAAGGATAAACACAAGTTTATGAAAGTTCGAAAAGTATAATTACACTCAAACGAAAATCATGTTAAACATTTCCACATAGTTTTTGTAAAATGAAATACTACAATTACTCTATAAACATTTTTAAATGCGTTTCTATTATTTAATATTATAGTACTAGATGTCACGATATATAAAAATATATACATGTAGCGATTCTGGTTCTCACTTTCACCATTCACCTCAATTTCCAAACACCTTTTTTCCCCGTTAAACAAAAGTTTTGGCAATTTTTCATTTCATTAGTTTTGGTTGATGAAGTCGTTTTTATAAGCAGCACAGTTTGAACGAGATTACTTATTTAATTACAAATATAATGTCTAATGAGCCACTTTTTTTTTGAAATGCAACTGGTAAGCGATATAGAAAATTTGTGCGATTTTATAAAGCAGCGAGCAGTTTGTAAAACTATCCGACGAAAAAATGTTTAATGTATTGTCATTAGGGCGGATCGATTTAAAAATCGCTCAACGTTCAAGGAAAATCGTATTCTAGGGATCAAAATAAGAAACTTTGCCGAAGGAACCATACCTCTAAAACGAATTCTGATGTCCCGACTTTTGACCCATAGGGTCAAATTTTGAAAAATCCCACTTTGATATTTCAGAAATTAGGAGGAATCTCTACAAGATTATGGGAGCTACTTCTTCTCCGGGAGACGCGCTAGCAGATTAATGCATAAATCATCATTCTACACTCATAAAAAAAGTTTGTAAAGTCAGCAAAAAATTTTGCTGAGTCAGCAAAATTTTAGTCAGGAGGATGCTAGCAAAAAAGTTGCTAATGTCAGCAAAATCTTTTGCTGAAAATCAGCGAGCTGATTTTTAGCAACAAAATTTGTAGATTCAGCAAAAGTTTTGCTAACACTTAGTAGATTAGAAATAAAAAAGCGTTGGTAAAAATTAATAAATTTTTTGCTGAATTTTAGTAGACTGAAAAAAACGCAAAAAATTTGTAGAAAAATTGTAATTTAGTTAATTTATTTGCTGAAAATCATAAAACATATTTTTGTGATTCTTTTAAAAATAATTTACTATAATAACGAAATATAACAATTTTAATTTTCCCACATTGACGACATGAATTAATTTAATATCTGAAAATATATAGAAATAAATATATATAACATAACAAAAATTTTCATCAACTACTTACATCAATGGTTGTCTTAATGATGCTATCTTTTCAATGACGAAACCGCCGAAGATAATTCTAGAAACGAAACGAAAAAATAAACAAAACAAACGAAACGAAAAAAACAACCCTTTTTTTGCAATAAGAAAAAGAAACCATACAAATCTACCTAAGATGTGTGTTTTTGTCTTTCTCTTTACTCTGTCTACATGTCTGTATATGTTTTTTTCATGGTTGATTTTTTTACTTGTCTTGTTAGAGTTGTACTTTTTAATATCATTTTCCTCTTCTCTACTACATCTTGACATGCCGCAACATCTGCTTATCAGCACAATTTTTTTTAGCAAAATTAATTAGTAAAACATTAGTATATTAGTAAAGCATTAGTATAAAACAGTTAAGTGCTGAATAAGTATAACAAAAATTTTAGCTGAAAACACGATTTTAGCAAAAATATTTGCTAAAAAATAGTATACCTGATTTACAAGACGTTTTACTAACTTTTCTACTAACTTATTTTTTTGAGTGTAGGTGCCCGTTAAGGTGTTAAAATTTAAGTTGAAAGAGGGCCTTTTTAGCCGTGTTTTTATAGCAAAATGGACAAATCTCGGGATTGAGATATTTCAGAAAGTAGGAGGAGTCTTTCCAAGATTATGGTCTCTATTTCTTCTCCGGAAGACGCTCTAGCAGATGAATGCATAAATTATATTTGATTGGGTTGGACTCGATTATGGCACTCTCAATTGGTCAAAGTGGGATTTTTTAAAATTTGACCCTACGGGTCAAAAGTCGGGACATCAGAATTCGTTTTAGAGGTATGGTTCCTCTCAAAGTTTCTTATTTTGATCCCTAGAATACGATTTTCCTTGAACGTTGAGCGATTTTTTGCCTCCATACAAATCGACCCGGCCTAATTGTCATATATAGGTTGATATAAGTGTATATATAAATATATATGTGGCCATATGTAACGATATATATTTACATCTCAAACTAATTTTTACCAAAATTTATAATATAGAGCTATCATCATATATCATTATATCTTATTATTATATAAGTTGATCTCTTTTATCTTATCATATATAATTGAGCTAAATATCATAATTATATATAAGTATATATAATACAATAAAACCAAACAAATTCTATTGATTTATAATTACCAGATTTGGCCGAAAGCCCATAATATGCGATATTTTTCGCATGGAATTAACTTTTTATACCAAAATTGTGTGTATTCAATTTAATAAGTTCGTTGTTAAAGAATTGAAGAAAATATCAAGTCTCGACTTTAATTTGGTTTAATTTATAAAAAGTTTTCTATAAATTCAGATTTTTTACTAAAACCGCCGAAAATAAATGTTTTTGGTATAATCTGAACCGAAACTACAGTCAAATGTTCCAAGTAAAAAAGTTTATATATACTTAGATATAATTTTATACAATTAAATGTTTCAATGTATAAACTACTGTAGTCATATAAACATATATGACAAAGCATAAATATTTGTATCTTATTGTATATAGCTTTGTGTTGTTCCAAAAAATTTTATGTGGGGGTATATATAGCAATATATTATTTTATATTGTCTTGTATAAAATTATACTTAATATACCTATATATATATACAATATAGAGTTATATATGGTTTCGTATAGAATTCAACATAAATGCACATATAATTATATATAACTACATGTGATCTCATACATGTTACAAAAATTTCTTTTATCATATTTGATGAAGCCATATAGTGTTCCATACAGAATTTTATAGAAATATATGAGGTTCCATTTGTTCAAATTTTTTAATTAAATTCAGATATGATTGTATATGACTCATTAGAAAGCCCCCATTTAATTATATGCTGTGTAATATCGACAATATTTTCTGGGTGATTTTAGATTTAATTTTAATATATCCGGAGAAAGATTTCGGAGTTAACTTAAAAAAAATGGATTTTTGTTAACAACAACAACGATTTTAGCTCCTACGGGCGCACACTTCCAAAAAGTATTAGTTTTGTACTTTTAGAGAAAATTAAAAAACTAAATAACTCTATTATTTTGATTTAAGGTACCCTATGGGGAATGAGGAGTCAATTGTCCTAAAAGTGACTGGTTAAAGAAGGACTTATCACAGGACTGGTATAATTTAATACTGAAGTGGGTTAAGCAGTGTCAGTTGTCCTAAAATTACCAATCCTGTGACTGGCAAAGGGAGGACATACCACTTAACCAGAATGCTTATTAACAAGAAAAAGCCAGTTGGCCAGAATTTTACCCATTTTACGCTGTTTAGTTTTCGTTTATTTTATACGAAATGGCCCTTTTGCGACAGTCTTGTGGTACGCCCATCTTTGGTTAGTCCTGTGGCATGCCACTATGTGGTTTAAAGCAGGACAAATGACCCCCTCCTATGACAAGCCAATGTTAAAGTTGCCAGTTGTTTACATAGGGTAGGGTTTAGCAGAGAACCGGTCTCTGGCACGAAAGGACCGATCCTGTGGCACACGCAGAACCGGTCCCATTCCCCATAGGGTAGTTATGCTGCATTCTAATGGTGAAAAAATCTGGGAAAAGAAACTTTATTTACAAATCAGAAAAACATTATTTTAAAAATCCTGTTTGGAGGTAAATTCTTGAAATAAAGACATAATTTTTTTGGCTCCATAGATCCATCCAACCATAAAACAATGTTAGTCAGCACTGACACGAGGTATAGGTAATTAAATATTTATAGTCGTTCAGTCAAGAACATTTGTTTTAAACATTTGTTAGTTGCTCAAGTAGTATTTCACTTCTGTTTTTTTTTTAAGTGAAAAAAATATTCATGTGTAGAAGAACTAAAATTCGATGTAGTCGTTGTTGCAATGTTTAAAAAAGAGCAAACAATTTATTTTGTTGGTAAAAATATTTGTTGTACTAATTTGTGGTTTATTTTACTAGCAGTCAAACAAATTAAAGTGCTAGTTTAATTTATTAAACTGTTAGTTTTTATTTTTAAGTGAAACTTGATTCGAACGGGTTTGGAAGTAATTGGAAAACAAAATGACGTCATAGCTATGAAACGTAGTGTATAAGTCAAATTGAAGTCACGTCTAATTTTCCAATCCATTGATTTCTATTTAAATTTTCATTATTATTTGGAATGTGAAAGAAAATAGTAGCGCGGATTTTCGAAGAATTTTATGAAGCTATATCAAATTGTATCAAATTATATATAACTTGATCAAGATATATATACCCATTTTTCGGATGAAATTGTATTAAATGAGATTCCATGGGATAAGGTTATGTATGCCATTTTTCGGATCAGTTTATATATGATGTGATATGGAATTATGTATATGACTATATATGATTATATATACCCATATCATTATTTGATACAATCAGGTCTTAATTGATGAAATTATATATAGTTTAATACAATTGTATCCGAATTTTGTCCTCATCCAAATGTATTATATATAATTTGATACATTTATATTTAATTAGATGCAATTATATATAAATATATGCAATTATATGTGACATATATAATCATATATAGATCGACATATAATTAAATATTTTTACATATTGCACTATATGAAGTGTAATATAAAGAAAAATATAATTACATATTCTTGAGATATAATTTGATATGATTTTATATGAATTAATATTTTGCAATATATCATTATACGAATGGTGAAATTGAGAACCGGAATCGATACAATAATTTTTGTTTTCCAAACAAATTTTATATTTCCCCTTATATAAATGTATCTTTTTACTTACTTATGTTACCGTATTCAGATCTACAACATGGAATTTAAATTGCAACATTTAATTCAGTTCCATATACAATATTAAGTTATACTCGTATTTATGAATTTAATTTTAATAAATTAAAAAGTAGATTTTTAACATTGTTTTTTTATTAAAACGCTTTTTTCAAATACAAAATTTTCTAAAAAAAAATAAAAAACATATATAATGTATGAACGTATATGGATGACCATATAAAATAATATATGAACATATATGTCCATGTATGTCCATATATGGAAATGTAGGTTAATTGTTCTAGTATGTACGAATATGAATGAAAATATATGATCATATAAAAAATATATGATCATATATGAACTTTCTTAACCGGAATCTCTATTTTTTTTTGTTAATTTAAGTAATATTCTTGAATTTACCTGAAAGATTTTTATAGTTACGCTATTAATAGTTAAAAAATAATATAATCTAATTAAAAAAAAAATTCAAATGTAAAATAACGTTACCCTATAAAATAGCAATACCACGGTTTAAAAAGTTCATATATGTTGAAATATGTTCACATAAGGTATTTGTATTTTAAAAAACTTTTTTAATAAAAAAAGCAATATTTTTAATTGCAATAAAAAAAGCGGTTTTACATGGCGAAACATGTATATTATGTATTTATGTCAGCGCAAACATTCGGTTTATTGTCGCATCACATTATACACTTTTAAAATAAAGTATAATACGACCACATTAAATATGAACATTGTGAACAATATTAATATTATTATTAAGTTTAAATAAAATACGAATTGCTCAAAAATTAAAATTTGTTTTCTCTTACAATTTAAAAAACTTTTATTATTTTATTTAATAGCAATATTTAATAATGATCTTGTACCTTAGAAATTTTAAATGAAAATGTAATCCTACAGTTCAGCAATTCATACTAATTGAACGTTTTGAGTATTTCATATATCCTGTTTAAAAAAACTTATAATCTTAAATTTGTCCACAATGTTTTAATTTAAGTACGGGTTATACTTCTAATTGGACTTCATAAGGTTAACAATAATTACTGAAACACAATTTTTTATTTTTATATGAACTTAAATGTCAAAAATAACAATTTTAAAAAATTATAGAAACCACTTCTGTACTTAATAAAATTTTAAAATAAATCCTTATGAATTAATTATATTAAGAATTTAAGTTGTTTACAATCCGTCTTTAAAATGGGTTTATAAAACTGATTAGATACACCATCTTTATACGTTTCAAAATCTTTCTTTGGGTATATGGAGTCACATATACTTCCTTATATGTTTATATATGAGCCCTTTTTGCCCATAAGGCAAAATTTACAAATTCCATTGTTGGTGCCTACAGTTTTTTCTGTGTACTTCCATGTATGTCCATATATGAGCACCTTTTGCAAATATGAAATCATATATGTCCATATATGAATCCTTTTTGAATATATGTAATCGCATATATGTCCATATACAAAACTTATATTTCCATATTTGTTCATATACGGAACCATATATTTATATATTATATGAACATATTTGAAGATATATGAACTTTTTTAACCGGGGTATTGCTATTTTATAGGTATCTCTATTTTAGATAATTTCGGTAACGGTATTTTAAGAATAACGTTATTTTATTTATTTTTGTAACGCTATTTTAGCGATAATGGTATTTTAGTTACTTCGGAAACGGTATTTAACTGATAACGGTATTTCAGTTATATCGGTAACGTTATTTTAAGGCTAACGGTTTCCCAATAATTTCGATAACAGTATTTTAGGGATAACGATATTCAGTTGAAAGGATTTTGAATCGATAACGGTATTTTAGGGGTATTGCCTTTTTATTTATTTTTTGTTTTGTTTTATTGGTTTATTGCCAGCCAACCACGAATTAATTAAATCTTTTTTAAGGGATTTTTTTATTGAATGGTTCATCAAAGATTTTCCAACAAAACTTGAACCGAATTGCAACATTTTAGAAACAACTGGAGCTTTATGCTGATTAAAAAATTTATGATATTAAATAGTATAAACGAACTAAATATTTTTGGTGTATTGAAAGATTGCAAAAAGAAAGCAATAGTTTATTGTTTAAAATTTACTATGCCAGTGAATTTGTTATAACCAGGGACGAGAACTTCATGAACTAAAAAAGTGTGTTGTTAGCTCTTATAATATTCATGGACAATTTTAAAACATGCACTAAAAATTTAAAAATATTCACTTAAATTTTTTTATTAAAAACAAAAACATAACAAAAAATTTTGCCAAGCCTCTCACAAACAATTATTTGCAAAAACAAATTAGGTTTTAATTTATTCTTAGGGATTAAATAAATTTAAGTAAAATCTTTTTATTTTATTTTTTATTTTATTAATGAATAATCATATAATTACAAATTATATCCTATTACCCTAACCGAGCACTAGCTACTATGCCTTCGGCGCGTTGTAGCGAAAACAGACCAGTGCACAGTGGTTTCCCTTATATGGAAAAGCGGTCAAAAATCAATATCTCCAAAACTAAAAAAGCTAGGGTCTTCAAAATTTTTCAGCTCATTTCATGCCCGAAGAACTTAAAGTTGGCAAATTTTTAGGAAAAAATATTAACAACAGTAGCCACAGTAGCCATTTGATCTTTTAAGGGTTAATTGGCTTATAGATCTGTTTTAAAAATTTTTGAAATAAAGTATTTTATTATGAAAAGTTGGTAGTTTTAAACATGTTTTTTGTAAATTTTTATTTAATTTTAATTCATTCGAAATATACACTGAAAAAAAACTAAATTTAAAAGTTAAACAAAGTTAAATAATGCAATATAGGGTATTATTAAGTAATATAAGGTAATAAAGTAAAATAGTAGTAATATATATCAAATATTAAGCAAATTTAAAACTCCTTGACTTAAACTACTTCTTTTCTTTGTTGGTAAGTTTCGGGCTCCAGAAATAAATGGATCTGAACTTAAAAAGAGGCGATTTAAAAGATCTGTATTTGTAGCTATCGATATTTTTCGTGTATGTTGCAATCTAAACTGTTTTATATCCTTATTTTTCGCTTCAGCTGCTTCCTCCACATTTCCAATTTCCATATTGATATTTTTGAAACTTTTATCACTATCGCGAAAACAATTAATTATAAGAATCAAAATTTGACCTTTATTTTGACACTTTTCAAATGCAATGAGTAAGCTTCACTTAAACTGAAAGTCAAATACCTTAAAATAGCAAAAATGTTTCTCTTTATTCATAACTGTAAATCAAATACCATAAAATTGCAATATAAAGTTTAAAATAACAACAATTAAAAAAAATAATTTCTCTTTACTCATATTCTTAAAAAGAAATAGTACAAAAAAAATGCGATTCACTATTTTTCGTCGGATGACTTTGTAAATCACACCTATATGCGAAAATATGCAAAAACCCTCGGCCACAATATTTTTTAATTTAAAGAGGGATAAAAAACCTACAATTTGATGTATAAGAAGTTGTGGGTGGATGAGGGCCATATCACTAAAAGTCTACGTGAAAAAGAAGTTTTTGAAAAACGTGTGTTTTAAAAAGGTCAACAAAGTATTCTTCAGTGATTTTTTTATGGGCTCATATTTTCGCAGCTTTTGCTATTTAATTTGGTAGAAAATAAGTTAAAATTTAATGTTTGTAGGGTTTTTGGAAACTTCTGCCACAATATCGCGAATAACTTTTTGGATAAACTTAAGTTTTCTTTTATGACTATGCAACCACAATATATGCAATATAAACATACCTCCACTTTCAACTTACACAAACAATAAATCTCGCCAAAAAAACAACAAAATTTGTTAGATTCATAAAATTTAGAGTGTTATCAATAAATTTTGTGCAATAAAGCTTAAAAAAAAACAATAACTTTTTTGTTTTTTGGCCTATGGGGGAAACCACTGTGCAGTGCCTCTGGTGGGAATCGAACCCACGACCCCCGCACTGATAAGCCAGCACGCTACCAAGTAGCCTACCGGGGCGCACTTAAGTAAAATCTTTATTCATATAAATAAATAACACAGTGCGACAAAAAAAATACCAGGGAAGTGATACTATTTTTCTGGTAAGAGTTGCCGAGTACAACAAGAATCTGTTTTTGAAATTTGCCAAACACCTCCAAAATCTCGAGTTAAAAAAACGGTTTTTCGTACCTTTATACACTTATAAGCCTGTAACTTAGTTGAATGTTCGCCGATTTTAAGTTTCTCAGTGGATTTAGAAAAAAATAAAGTGAGACCTTTCGAATGATATATAAGGTATTTAAGTTACCGTGAGAAATCTGTGTGAATTTCTCCAGCAAACACATTTTTTTATAAACATTTTTCGCCTGTTTTCAAATTTGGAGACGCTTTTACAAAGTATTTTGTAAAGGAACCGTACTATATATGAATTTATCAACAAAGAAAATTTGCTTATGAGTAAAACGCAACTTCGTTTTTAAAAATCCGTTAAAAATTTACTGAGTTATTAAAATTTTTATTAACACAAAATATTTAAAAAAAAAATACAATTTTTGGCAATTCCACTCAAAAATGTTTGCTTGACCGTTTTTTTTGTTTGTGTAAGTTTTTTTTTTATATTTACAAACACAAAATTTAATGTAAAGGGTCCGCCATCTAACGTTTTTTTTTTTCAACTAGTGCTTATTTCGTGAATGGTAACACTTAGCTCATGTCTGATTTGACAGATAATTAGTTTTATCCTTCCGCTGAACGAATATGGTTGTGTATACGCTTGAACAACGCTGGGAAATATTGCGACATTACTTTGAAAATCATGGTAATGTTGCAGAATGTGTGCGAAAATGAATGATGCCGATTTTGCCAAAAAAAATTATCTTTTCAGATGAAGCTCATTTTGATCTTGGCGGGTATGTAAACAAGCAAAATTGTCGCATTTGGGGCACAGAAAACCCGCACGCATACATTGAAAAGCCGATACACCCAAAACGAGTCACTGTTTGGTGCGGATTTTGGTATAGAGGCATAATTGGGCCATAATTGGACCGATCGTGTAGGCTACTGCATGGCCAGCCAGGGCAGCCATTTGAATGAAATTATTTTTCATTATTAACCGGAAGGATTGTACTTTAAAATAAAAAAAGAAATTTGAGAAAATATTCAGTAGTTTTTTTTATAGCATTTTCAAAAAAAATAAAAGTTATTTGGCGGACCCTATATTTGTTCTCAAAAAGTTTTTGAACAAAGATAATGAACGCGCAACATCGACGGCTGTGCGTTGGTGCGTATTTAAATTAATAATTATTTTGTTGTGTGTAGATTTCCCGAGATTGTATCACAATGTGTTGATGTAAACCAAGCGTGTCTGAGATTTTGAGAATTTCGAAAAAAAGTAAAATAAAAACGGGAAAGGAGGTACTTGGAATTAATTATTTTTTATGTTTTTAAGCAATTTTAATAAACTTATTTTTTATTGTTTACTATATTCTTTGCATATATTTTCTTACACTTATTTAAATACCCAGCTAAACCAGGTTCTTCAACCAGTGGGTTTCTTTCCACCTCAGTCTCTCTTAAGGTACGTTCAGATTAGTCAAATATTTGACAAAAAACATGAAATATTTCTTTGCCGTAATTTGAACACAAAATATTTTTGTGTGTCAAACAGCAAATCAGCTGATTTTGGTCAAACAAAATTATTTGCATTCAAATAAATATTTGACAAACTTAACCATAGTGTGAACAGTAGCTATCAAATATTTTCTTCTGATTTGAGCAAATATTTATTTGATCTTGCAAAAAAAATGTAAGAACAAACAATGGCAACACTGTACATATTTGTGTTGTCGGTATAACATGTTTTGTTAAGGTTTGCAAAAATGTTGTCCGTTTTGCGATATCATGCTTAGTTTTCGAGATACAAGCCATTTAATAAAACGGCGATATTTTAAAATGTCCAGTATCTCCAAAACTAAGCGAGATAGATCAAAACGGACAAAATTTTTGTTCCACAGGAGTATCGATATACTCTTATAACATAAATAGGCTAGGTCCAAGAGAGATCCCGAGTGATCAATTTTTTAAAAAACAGTTAGTTTTTCGATTAAATAAATTTATGTTTTTTTACACTTTGATTAAATAAATATTTAATACAAATATTTGTTTCAATCTGAACTCTCGACAAATATTTTTTCGTTTATTTTATTTGACACTATTTGAGAGCTGTTTGAACAAACAAAAACCATTAAATATTTGATCATAGTTTGAACATAGA
The DNA here is from genome assembly GCA_021234595.1 of Delia radicum. Lineage (NCBI taxonomy): Eukaryota > Metazoa > Arthropoda > Insecta > Diptera > Anthomyiidae > Delia > Delia radicum. Next base: position 207,010,699 of record CM037851.1, read on the forward strand.
ATAAAATAAATTTTTATTTGACACAATTGGAAGCAAATATGTAAACAAATATTTTGTTCAAATATTTGATTAATGTGAACGTACCTTTAGTCTGCCTTCTTTTTATTTGTTCGTAAACTCGTACCGAGCAAATGAAAATATGTTGCAGAAATTTAATAGTTTAAATTAATTTGTTTCATGTTTTTGAATAATAATTGAATAAAATGTTTATTTATTTAAAATTTTAACGATAAAATAAGCAAGATAAAATTAAAATACATTAAATTTTAATAGAAAATATGTGAGTGATTAAAGCAACAATTTAGTATCAACATGTTACAATTATTTTTTAGTGTAAAACAAAATATTTTTATTACCTCGCCCGAGTTCAGTACGTAAGCATAAAAAGCGCTGTGTACGGTAGCTTCTCTATTTGTATATACTCTTTGCTTCAACTCAATACCAGACTTTTCACTCGCAACATTAATTTTGTTGGTGATGTTCCAAAAGTAATAGTGTTTTTGTAAGCAATAGGGTAATGGGTAGAACATATTTTTTAGACACCGAGTTAAAGACCTGGTTTTGCTGGGCATTTATATTGAAAAACACGTATTTAGAAAACCACTAAAATATATTACTTTTAATCCCAGCTTGCATATAAATTTAAGAGAACAATTAACAAGGCTTGAGCTTTTTGGGGCCTGTTTAGTGTGTATGACCGTTGCTCAAATATATCGTCACCCAAAATCAAAAAAAAAATCAAAATAGAATTTTTAATTGATTATGATGTAGTTAACCAAACTACACTTACCCACAACATTTTAAACCGTTTTTAGTAACTAAAATCAAAAGGCCGTAACTGCAACTTTTATATCTTAGTCGTGTTTTTTTTTTAACCAGTTTAATTTTAGTTTATTTTCTCGAAAAAAATTAATTCATTTTATAAATTTTTCTCGAAAGTTTAGTTTTAAAATAATAATATAAGAACATATAAGTTGACTAAAAACTTTTTTAATAACTGCCAAAAAGCCGTAATTTTTTTCTTAAACATTTGTGTTATTTTTTGTATCAATTTTGATATTTTTGGTTTCAGAAAAATCGAGTAAAAAAGGTCGTAACTTCATTACTGAAAAACTGCTATTTGTCCTTTTTTTCTCAGAAACAATTCCGTCTTTGTTTCTTAAGCATAATTCTAAGATTTGGATACTAAGTTTTTTATATATAATGTGTTTTGTCTCTCCTAAAAAGTGTAGTTATGGCCTTTTTGATTTTAGGTGACGATTTGTAAAGTTGGTCAAATATATGTAAAGTAAGACTTAAATGGATTTTTTTTACAAAAAACTAAGAAAAATGCAATAAAAATATGCAAAAATATGTATGCACTAACAAATCGATACCATTTCGACGCAAATCCTTTGATTCGCAAAGATATTTTGTTTACCCTGTTCTCAGTCTTAGTGGGGAAAAGCATGCATTTGCATGAACTTCCGATCCCTGGTTATAACTTAAGCAATATTTATTTTAGTTTTATTTCGTTACTTTTACTTATGTTTTGATAGTTTGTTATTGACAAGGTAAACATTTATTATCACGTTTTTTTTTATATTTAAAACATCATATTAAAATGCAATAGTATGATAATATTTTATAGTATATAAAAAAGCACAAGTCTTAACCTTTTTTTTTTTGTAAACTTTTACTAAAATTTTGTAAGGAACTATGAACTTTTATTTATTGGAATTTGTTTTCGATAAAAAATTATTTTCCGCTTAACAATTGTTATTCTTGTGGCACCGTTTTGTAGCTCGTCTAAACTGTTCTGGGATTATAAGTTCGTCACTAATTTGTTGAAACCTCTTTAAAATTTTATTATTATTTTTTCCCCATTGATAATGTTTATTTAAGCGTAACGCATTATTATTGTATATTTTTTCTGGTTCATCATTGATCTTAATTATTGTGTAATGAAGTTTGTCTAGTTATTTTATTATAAAAATGTTTTTTGATCAATTATTTTGCGTAGGTTCTTGTAATTGTGTTTATTTTGGGAGTTTTTATTTATTTTCGATTCATGTTTAATTGTTTTTTTAATTTTCAATACCTTTTATAGATATTAATGAGTTGTGAAAATTTTAATTAACCGACCAAGTTCATTTTTATATATCGGCCGTTCCACCGAAGATTGGCCAAAGATAGGCATTTTTTGACATTGGTTCTGCCGGTTTCAATTATGGTTTGCATTTGGAAGCTCTATGGAGCCACTTAAAGATTGATGTTTTTAGTTTTTCATATATCGAAAAATCCACGTTTTTTGCGTGATTTAGTTTTTGATAAAAAATAAGAAAAATGCAAAAAATGTGTAAATTTGAATATTCATATTTTATTTAATATTCATCGGATCATCACCATTTAAATTTTACTTTAATGCTCCCCTCCTTTTTTACTGCGGAATGAATTTTTTTCAGCGTTAAAAAGATATGCATTTTTTAGGCAATTTTTTTTTCAAAAACGCATTTTTTTTTAATTTGGCCACTCACGATTTAAACAAAAGATAAAATACACACAGATAAAACATGGTCGGGGCAACCATATTCGAAGAGCATCATACATTTTTGGATTCATGATTACGACAACCATTTTGCAACCATACTTTTCCTTAATCATAATATCTTTTCCTTAATCATAATATAATAATTAGATTACCATATTATAAATCCCAATTGATCTCAATATTATGGTTATGGAAATTTTTATAAATTATCATAGTATTATTCCACTATTATTCTTCCAGCATTCTGTTGAAGCTGTATTCAAAAGTTAAGATTTTTTTATTTTTAAATAGTACAAACGTATATTTATTTAATAATATAAGGAATCAATTTGTCTTTTCGCTGAAATATAAGATTTGTGTTATTAAGGATTTACATAAATCATTATTTTGTCGCTATGCGATGTTAACATAAATTTTTTATTTTAGTATCTAAAAACTCCCTCTTTTTCAGCACAAATCTTAGTTTGTCGGGGAAAATAAAATAATGGAAACATGTGATTACAGCATAAATACGCATTAAAATATTGTTAATAATACAATTTCACCATATTATAATCCCAGTTATCATTTTATGATCATGGATAATAATTTCGTCATTATTACTACATTATCACTATTGCAAACATATTATGACTATATTGTACTACATACTTAAGAGCACATGTATTTTGTTTACATTTTTCTTGCAGATTTCTTTAATTTTTTTTTTACAATTTATCTTGCTTGATTACAACAAATTTAAAAATACATCACTTTTTTATCACTTTTTATTTAATTTATAACACTTTTATGTATGATAAACGATAACTTCATATAAGGAATGCGTGGAAATTTAACTTTTGCCTTGGCGCCCACTTTAGACCGCGTTGAGTATACCAAATTATTCCTTCTTCCACTAAAAATATCAACATTATAGTTAGCACCACTGCTTTGTTTTTCTATTTTTATGTCTTTTTGTTTAATATTATTTAATTTGTTCGGACTTCTTTGCACAAATTCTTAAACAAGAAGGACACTAAAAGAGCGAATACTCTCATAAAAAAGAGACTGATCATCTTACTCTCAACTATATTATGGCTGTAGTTAGAGAGAGGAATATATATACTATAGAGAATAGTAACTACTATATTATAATTGTAGACAAGAAAATAATGTGATAACCGAAAAAAGAGTAAGTTTTAAAATAACATGATTAAAACAACCATAATATTGGTGAAATATGGTTGATACAATAATAACTTAATTGAAACAACCATTTATGGCTGTACGAAACATAGTTTTGTGAACGCAATCATATTGCAACTATATTTTTCTCTGAGTGAATATGGAATTTTTACTAAAAAACAACACTTTTGTTTTTTTAGTCCCTGGGTTTATTTATTATAATATAATGATTATTAATGAATTATTTAAAAAAAGCTTACATCATGTTTCCATAGAAAAACAACAATTTGTTATTTTATTTCAGTTTTGAAAATTAAAAATGTTAGGCTAAGGCGCCGTTTAAATGTCTCTCTTTTAAAAACTATTCATTAATCCCGTATTCATAAAAATAACATTTCAAATACATTTGAGTTAAAACACAAATTTTGCCTTAAAACTGCATTCCTAAACGAATATTGTGGTTTAACTAAAATGTATTTGTAATTTGAATAAAGATTTTTTATGAATACGAGCGTTAATGTGTAAGATTTCTTCTCTACATAAAAAATAAACGATTGTACTTTAATATTAAATTTTAAAAATTTAATTTTTAGCCCTTTCAGCCACTTGTTTCTTTCTATAAAAATCTGATATTCGAAAGCAAACGTGTGCTTGGAAGGGTTAAAAAATTAAAATTTTTGAAATAGAATATTTCAGTAGATTCTTTTATTTTTCACCTACAGAAAAAATCCTCAATATTAAATGTATAGTTTTTAAAACAGAGATATTTTTAGATTTAATCGTAATAATTCTGAAAAATAACAAGTTGCTGTTTTTTCTACGTAAAAGTGCTACAAGCCTTTTTTACAAAAAATCATTAAAAAATGTTAAACCCTGGACCCTAGAAAATGAATGTGCAACTATTTGGTGAATATTACATATTTTGCAAATAAAATTTCTTTTTTTAAATCGCAAGTGGCCAAACGTTAGAAAAATACATTTTTTTTAATAAATTGCATAAAAAATGCAATTCTTCCTGACGCTGGATAAAAATTATAATTCGCAGTATAAAAGCAGAGCACCATTCCAATGCAATTTAAATGGTGATGCAATTTAAATATTAAAAAAAATACGAATACACAGACTTACAAACTTTTTTGCATATTTCTCATTTTTCAAAAAAACTAAATCGCGCATAAAACCGTGGATTTTTAGAAATTTAAAAAACTAAAAACGCCAATCTTTAAGTGTGCCCATAAAGTTTCTGAAAAAAACTTTTATTTTTAACTGAAATCGGAAAACAAAAGGTCCGATTTTAGCCGATTTTGCGTGGAATGGCCGATATATTTTTTTAATATCACACATTCAATGACAGAGTGGCCAGATGTTCCCAAGAAAGCTTTAATTAATGTTTTTTATGTTTGCTGAAGAGTATCACCACACAGGAATTTTTTTCTATTAAATAATGTGTTGATTTCTTTGTAAAGGGGTTACTGGAAAGCAGAAAGGTGGTGAAGAGATGCTTTTATGGCAGGCGCGGATGCAGAGCTGGGGATGCGGGTGATATATCCCCTCCCACCCAACTGACTACAAAACAAAATATAAATTAAAACACTTTTTATTTGTTTTTTATTTAAACGTTTTTTATTAGCAGCGCTATGTGCTTTTTTTATTTAAGCGTTTTTTATTAGCAGCACTATGTGCTTTTTTTATTCCTTAATACTAAAAACAAATGAAATCAGCACTATGTGCTTTATTAGTTCTTCAATCTAAAGACAAATGATAACTGACTTAATTTCTACATAATAATTATTTATTAAGGCAAACCAACAAGTTGAATTTGCTGACTTTGTAGAACTGCACTGACATACTAAAAATCACTAAAATTGCAAAGCTACCTGACACCGCTGCTTTGACCATAGGATTTTAGCATTTATGAAATTGCTACAAAATTTATTTGACAAAAACTATTTTGCAACTAATGCAGAAAATTTGAGTTGCTTGGGAACGAATACAGAAATGTTGGTGTAAATTTAGTTATGTTGTCACGTTGAGGGCAACGTGCCTTAACTTATATAACAAGACGGAAAATAACTTAAAAATAAAAGCGTTTGTAATTTGAAATCATGGTTAAATTAAAAAGGTTTGCGCATTCAAACTTTTTTTGGTCGTTCTAAACTCTTCTGCAAAATTTAAATTGCCAATTTGGCACGAAAACTGGCACGCCAATTCTAAAATTTTCTAAAAATAAGAGTTGATTTAAGGGCTTGTTTGTATAATAAATAAAGTGTTATCGTAGTTAGTTAGTATGAATTTAAAAGTTTTAAATATTCGTTTCTTTAAAAAAAAGTCTTCCCTAATTAAAATCCGACAAACATTTAAAAAATATATATTTTTTTAAAAATTGTTCATCTATATTTTATACAATAAAGAAAAGTCTTTTAAAAAATACAAAAATGGATTATTAAGGCAAGAATTCCAAAAAATGGAATTTTTACAAAGTAATTGGATAAGTGGAAATAGTGGCATTTAATGGCTGGATAAATCACTTCTAACCACCAAAAAAATTATTCGTCTTACAAATTTTAAAATTCCTTTCATTCGCTTTAGAAGAAATATTAAAAATTTAAAACGAAATCATTTTTCTTTTCTTATTTCACATGAAGTTTGACCAATAAGTATGTAAATTTCTTGATAATGGAAGTGTATATAAAATGAGAGGTATTTTAAAAGCGTTTCTACAAAAATGTATTTTACGCCCATACATTGCCTGTAGGTGTAGAGTTTTAAATTTAAAATTTTTGAATTTTTCATTTTAGATTTTGTTAAAACATTACACAAGAAAATATAAAAAATTATATTTTTTCATAAACTCACTTTTTTAATAAAATCTATCGCATAAGAATTTCTTAAAAATATTTTGGACTATAAGCATTCATCATATTCCGCTTAGGGAGCTGCAAAAATTAAAATTAAAAGCTTTTCGATAAAACGCTCTAATAATCATGTTTAAGGATTTCAAAATGTTATTGTCTTCAGCAACGTTTCAAATGACAGTCCTTTGTTAATATTTTTTGTCTCCCATATAAAATTTTAGTTTAACTATTCGGTAATATTTAACGGGACTTTCATTAATTGGGCATTATCAGTTTTATGTTCATATTAACAAATACTTTTGTATTTAAAAAAAAAATTAAAAAATTTTACCATTAAAAACAATTTTTTTTATTGGGGATTTTTGAATTTTATTCATCGTCTTCTTAGACAGTGTGCAATTAATACTATAATTAATATGCACATATTTTCAATTGTTTTAGATAGGCGTGGTAGATTATTTTTGTTTTTGTAAATATCGATAATATCGATGTTTGATAATACCGATTCCGAGGAAAATACAGTTCCGATACTAAAACCAAAACAAACAATAAATCTTTACTAAGCCTATTTGATTCGGTTGCCTAAAAAAATTTTTAGAAAATTTCCAAAAATTATCCCCCCAAAAGCTTGGGCTGGATTCGCCACTGTTTATGGCATGATTGAAATTGAATCATCAGCTGGAGTGCAACATCTTAGAACAGTTGTTTCGAGCCATTTGATTTGTTTGACATTTTTAACAGTTAATGCGTTTTTATTTTTAGCAACTGGAGTTAAATTTAATTTATTAATTTTACATCACACTGCGCAATTTGAAAAATAAAACAAGGGTACCGCCCATTGATCCTAAATATTTGGGACATGCTGATTTTAACAACGTAATGGGCCAAGTTTTTTTTTTGCAAAATTGCATTAAAGTTTTGCATGTTTTAACGAAATTTTTTATTCATCAAATTTTAAAACTAAGATATTTTATACTACACACAAAGAAAAATGTTGTCATTTGCCAACTAAAATTCGATTACTACTAATAAATTTTGTTGTTATAACTGAATAATGGTTTTTTACAACTAAATTCGGTTGATGCAATTGAATTTTAGTTGCAACACCCAAAATATTCTGAAATCACAGTTAAATATGGCTGTGCTAACCGAATTTATTGGTTGTAGCCACCAAAATACACTTTTCAAATCGGTTGACATTTTAATTTTCTGTGTGTTGTTTTTTCTGGTAAATACTGATAAGAACTTCAGCAACTGTCGGGTATAAAATTTAATAAATATGTAAATCCGCGGTTTTTTCTTTTTTTTTTACTACATCATACTGTATTTTCACCATTTAACGTATGCGTAATGAAATATGAACTGATTTCTATCCATCGCTGCAAAAAGAAAACAAATCATAATAGCAAAACAAACAAAAGATGAACAAAAACCATTACTATTCCTTAATTTATTTGGCAAGAGATCAGTTCAATAGATTAAAAAAAGAAAAATTTAAAAAAAAATATTGCTGACCATTGACCATTGATTTTAATGGCGTACCTAGTTTTTTCATGGTCCAAGTTTTTCGCTCAATTGCATTAAGGTTTTGCATGTTTCAACGAAGTTTTTTATACATAACATTTTATAAATAAGATATTTTATCTTATTTTTTCTTATAACTACCGATAAGACCTTCAGCAACATTTCGGTTATAAAATTTAGTTAATACATGTGTAGCATTAACAAGTAAAACCGCAGTTTTTCTAATTTTTGAATATATTATACTATTTTTATATATACAAGGTGGCGCAAAAATAACCTTCCGATGTTTTTTGGCTGTAATTTAAAAAAAAAATGAAAAACTTTGATTCTTCTTGTGGATTATTTTTATTTGGTATTTTAATTTTTTTTACATCAAGTCGAGAATATGATGTTATGTAAATTACCGCCGCCACAGTTGATTGTCATTTGAGCCCTTTTTATGGCATTTTCCATCACTTTGGCCAAAACTTCCGGCGATAGGTCCTCACATTCTTGACGGATATTGTCTTTAAGAGCTGCAAGAGTCTGAGGCTTGTTGACATAAACCCGCGACTTCAAAAAGCCCCACAAAAAGATGTCTGGAGCGGTCAAATCAGGCGATCTTGCTGGCCAGTGCAAATCGCCAAAACGGGAGATTAGGCGCCCGGGAAATGCATTCTTCAGCATATCGGTTGTGGCACGTGCAGTGTGTGCCGTTGCACCGTCCTGTTGGAACCACATGTTATCCAATCCCAATTCATCAAGTTGCGGCAAAAGAACTCGTTGATTATTGCTCTGTAGCGCTCACCATTCACAGTAACCGTTTGGCCCGCGACGTCTTCGAAGAAAAAAGGTCCGATGACTCCTCCAGCGAAAACAGCACACCATACAGTGACTTTGAGCGGGTGTAATGGCTCTTCGTGGGTTACACGCGGATTTTCAGTGCCCCAGAAGCGTAAATTTTGCTTATTTACGTACCCGCTAAGATGGAAATGGGCCTCATCACTCATGATTATTTTTGATGAAAAATCATCTTCCTCTTGGTGGTGATTAAGGATGGCTTGAGCGTATGTTACACGCGATTGGCGGTCAGCAGCTAACAGCTGATGCACCGTCTGGACTTTGTACTGAAACATCTTCAAATCTTGTACCAAAATTCGCTGCAAAGACCGTCGACTGATACCCATTTGCGTGGCACGTCGTCTGGTCGATGTCGACGGCGCTTCCATGACATCCTCGGCTACAGCAGCAATATTCTCTGCAGAACGGCTACTCCGGGGTCTGCCACGCCTGGCAGCATCTCGTGTTGTGCCAGTCTCTTCGAGGCGAGCGGCTAAACGTCGCAGTGTTTCAGCAGTAGGCGTTGGACGGCCAGGAAATCTGCGACGAAATTCACGTTGTGCCAAAGTCACCGACCGATTATTGGTCAAATAAATAGTCACCAATATTCCGCGTTCTGGAGCAGTGTAGCGTAACATTGTTTATTAACGTGTATTTCGCATGTGTTTACTACACAAATGTCAAAACAGAACTGACATTAGGGGCCAATCGCAAAATTTATAGCATTTTCTGATAGGAGGATTACTTTTGCGCCACCTTGTATTTAAATTTTTATTTATCACAAAAAAAAAAATTGATTTAAATTTCAGCAAAATAAATTAATTAAAGTAAAAATTTTATACTAACAAGGGAGGTATCCAGACACGTACCGGCATATCTAAATGAACTTCGTAGAGAATAGAAATTTAAGGTTTTTTTTAGCTGCCCTATCTCATGTTCAGGCGTTACTAAGTTGGGTAAAATATTACCCCATTTTACGGTTGTTTCGGTTTATTTCGTTCTATTAAAGACAAACTTGGTATTAAATGAGAAGTTTTTTAAAAACACATTCACTGGTTTACAAATTATGCCTAAATATTTTCAAGTATTTTTGTTATTACAAAAAATGTGTTTTAAGTAATATAAAATCAGGCGTTTTATTAAGGAATTTTAGTTGCAATACCTATTTAATTTAATCGATTGGGTTTCATAGCTTTTTCCGATATTCGAAACAGTTCAGTTTTTATGGTGCTTTTCCCAAAGATCCTTTTTCGTCGATATTTCAAATAATTCAAAAATGTGTCAATTCTGGGTCCTTTATATAGGCAAAATGGGTATAACAATTTTTGTTTTCTTAAGTACTTTAACCCTCCTTACGTAAAAACCTAGTTTTCGTAAGCTAACGATTAATTTTCATACAGAAACAAATGAATTTTTAGCCCTAAATTTTATACCTAATTGGGCAGCTAAAAAAAATCTTTTGTTTTTTGCTAGATATGTTGTAAACATATCTAAAGTTCATTAAAATCTGCGAGTTCGGGTCGGGATATCTTACCTGTAAGTTTTTTTACTTTTTTAATCTACCAAGCTCCAGCAAATTTTTTTTGTTATTAATTAGATTATAATAAAACCATTAGCATAAATGTTTCTAAACTTTTTTCTAATACGACGTGTTCACTGCACTTGTCTATTTTATATGGACACAATATCAAAAAATAGACACCTACTGAAACGCAAACATCGCATTACAACGACCTCTGATGGTTATGATTATCAAAATAATATTTGCAGACTTTAGTAAATTTAGCAAAAAAAAATGGTTAAAAGTTTGATGGTTAAAAGTTCAAATAGAAAATATTATAACTGAGATCTCAATTTAAACTAAAAATTAGTTTAAAACTTGCAAAATTGTATTACTAACTGCTTTACTAATTTTTTTACAAACTTCTTTTTCTGAGTGTACCCACAAGTACTTATTTTTATCATTCTTTTAAATATGAAGTAAAATTTTTTGAAAATCTATTTTTAACTGCTTGTTTTTGATTTTTTTGTAAGCTGGAAAGTAATGACATTTTTTGCAAGCATGACAATTGTAAGTACTTGCCATTACCTAATATTTACATAACCACTTATATGGTAATGCTTTTCTGCACTGGATGTAATTAGACGTAATTCGGTAATTGCCCTGCACAAAGAGAATTCCTTAGACGAGATTTAATGAAATTTGTTCACAAAACTAATGAAGTTTTCTTCACAATGTGAATGAAAAATTTTTTCAATTTCTTCAAAAAGGATCATAGTTTTACTGAAACTATTTTAAATTAAATTTTTTTAATAGTCGTATAACATTTTTGATAAATAATATGAAATTTTTCATTAGATTTTATGAAAAACTGCATTAATTTAATAAAAAAGTCATAATGGACAAATTCCAGTGACAGTTCATAAATCTAATGCAAAAATTCAGTGCACTCGAGCTACTCGATGGGGTCGATCTACTCGAAAATGTTGGCCCTGCCTTTTACCACGGTCCTGATCAGAAATCTTTAGTTTAGGTCATGTTTGAAGTTTATGTCATATATTTTAAATGTCAAAAAAGCTTTGGCGGTTAAGCGAATGTCTTAGCGGGATTGGGAGCCCATATAACCCATACACACATAATTTCAAATTCGTCGCTTTATCGGGTTGTCTAGGCCGTCAAGGGTGCGACAATTTGCGCTCATTCCCGTAGCAATTTAGCAAAGTCTTTTCTAAAAGGATGCCTACCCAGGACTACGAACCCACATACCAAATTTTAAATTCTAACCGACTAACAAATTCCCTTATTGGTTTAAATTCAATTACATTTTCAATTGAGTAAACAAATATTATAATCGACTTAAATAAAACTTACCTTCTCTTGAGTTGACTCATCCACACCGCTATCATTATCACCTTCTGAAATTAAAAAAAAAAAAAAAAAATATTAAAAATTTGTCAAAGATTTTTTTTTCTATAATCGTAAATTAAATGGCTTCAAAATTATGCAAATTTTCAATTAAAATCTTACTATTCATATCAAATTTCTTTGATTTCGATGCTGTGTTAATTGAACTCCTAGTAACATTATCATTTATGGACTTTGAGTAGCTTGTATCATTGGCATAGGAATCAGGAGAAGTTAAAGATAAATCGCTGCTAGTTTTAGCGCTCGACGGTGATTCATAATTATCCTTATGAGGTGGTTCAATTTCTTCAATTAACGATGGTCCCATGGGATCATTTTTGAGATATGTTGACTTGAGTGGCGTAACAGCTTGACCCATAATGACATCATCGTCATCATTGTTTGAAAGCGATGAAGCTGGTCTTTGAGGTGGTTGCTGTGGCTGTTGTTGTTGTTGTTGTGGTTGTTGTATAGGTGGTCGTGTTTGAGGTTGTAGTTGTTGTTGTTGCTGTTGATTAGGCGGTTGTCCTGGTGGTCGATTAAATGGTGGTCTCGATGGTTGATTACCAGGATAAGGATTCTGTGGACGATTTGTTTGTGGTTGCCCTGGCGCCTGTGGTGGCCATGGAAAAGCACTTTGCGGTCGTGGTGCACCTTGACCTGTTGGACTTTGTTGCTGCGGTCCACTGCCACTTTGTGCTCGTATTTGTGGATTTTGTGGTGGACCACCAGGTCGTGGACCGGGTGCACCAGGGGCTATTAATAAATTTCCACGACTATCCATAGTACGTAAGGGTTGTGGTGGTCCACCACCGGGTCTAATATTAGGCGGCATAGGTGGACCTCCAGGTCTAGGTGGTCCAGCCATTGGTCTTGGTGGCATTCCTCCCGGAAATGGTGGGCGTGGTGGACCGGTTGGTCTCATCTAAGTAATAATTATTGTTCTTTTAATTGTTCTCCTTCTGTTCGTTTAAAAGGAAATTATTGTGTGAGAACAAGTGCATGTGCTACCTTTGAATCTATGTCGACATTTGTAGGTTCTAATTTATAAACCTAATAATATAATTCTAAATCGTGTAGTTTAATAAACTTTTGACTTGTTTACATTTTAATGATATTCATAAAAAAAAATTGCCGAAGAAACTTAATAAATGAAAATATTTGGTATTCATTTACAATTAAGGAATTTTTGTCATGAAATTCAGTTTCCAGTTGTAACATGACCTAAAATCGTTTTATTTTTTTGGTTTTTTATTTTAATATTATTTTTTTTATTTTTGTTCTTTCTACCAATCACTTATTGATTCAACAAAGTTTTTGTTTGTGGCCCAAAACTAACCGCAAAGCTAAACTAATAAAAGAAAAATATTAGAATCACAATAAATTGTTGGCAAATTATTTGTTAAACATTTATAGCCAAATATAAATATGAAAGGGTTATGACATTTTAATATTTGCATAAATATATTATTATATGAATAGTGATTTTTGCAAATTTGTACTTTAAAAGGTTTAAGTGTTCACTATTTAACCCTATAACTGGCAAACCCGCTGCCAGGAGGGGTACATGAAATTGATCACAAATTGCGCCCAATTAGTGTTTAACAATTAAAACTTAATCTGTTTCGATGGAAAACCAAATTAACTAAAATGTGTCATGTGTAGTGCGCGGTTTAGAAGTCAGAAAGTGTCAAATTAAAAATTTCGAAAAATAAAAAAATGTCTTGAAACGAACACAATTCCAAAAAAGTTTTAAAAAAATATATTTCGGTTTACTAGCCCTTATTATTTTTTTAATTTGTTTTCCTTATTTTCTCTAAACCCACTTTGGCCCATATCGCCTCATTGCCAAATCAGCAAAAACTTGGCTGCCGAAATTTTACTTTAAAGTTTAACTCATTATTGCCCAGTACATTGAAACGGCTATATTTTTTACTGGATAAAAATAATTAAGTGGTTTAAAAATTTAAAAAAAAAATCAACAGCTTAACTACAATCGTGAATAAATGCATATGCCAAATAATTATTTGAAAAAGAAAAACAATTTTTGATCTTTTTTGTGGGACCTTTTAATTATTTAAAAATAAAAAAAGCCTAAACTTTTGTATTTTTGATTGTTATGTTGAGCGAAAAATATGAAATTTTTTTTTTTTTTGCTAGAAATTTGTTCAGAGATTGTGTATAATTTTTGAATTTCTGGCCGATCGCACGATGAATTTTTCAAATACATATAACACAAATAATGGTTTCCATATGGCAATTTATTTCTTTGCTAGAAATATGAAAATTTATTTCTTTACTAGAAATTTTTTCAGAGATTGTATATCATTTTTGAATATCTGATCGATCGGACGATGAATTTTTCAAATACATATAACGCAAATAATGGTTTCCATATGACAATTTAAAAAATTAAAAATTAAATTTTTTCTTTATACCCAAACCAAATAAACCAGAAAACTGCGTTTCTTCTTATAGGCCCATAAGTTTATTACCCACGTTTTCCAAGATTTTCGAAAGGCTATTTTTAAAAAGGTTACTGCCTATACTAGAACAACAAAATATAATTCCAGAATATCAGTTTGGTTTTAGGCATAAACACGGTACGCCAGAACAATGTCACCGAATTGTTAATGTCATTACGAACACATTTGAAAAAAAACTTTATTGTTCCGCAGTGTTCTCGGATGTGCAACAAGCTTTCGATAAAGTATGGCATAATGGATTGTTATACAAATTAAAAAACTTAATTCCTGCTCCGTTTTATTTATTGCTAAAATCATATCTACATGAAAGATGGTTTTTTGTTAATGTTAACGATCATAACTCGAATTTTGGTCAAATTAAATCTGGTATCCCACAGGGCAGTGTATTGGGCCCAGTTCTTTATACAATTTTCACTTCAGATATGCCAATAATGGATGGTATAACCATTGCCACATACGCTGACGATACTGCTATTCTAGCATCATATGAGTCACCAACTGAAGCATCTCGAAAGGTGCAAAATGAATTAAATTTCATACAAGATTGGTTACAAAAATGGAACATTAAAGTAAACACGGAAAAATCTGTTCACGTAACGTTTACATTAAGGCATGGTGATTGTCCAGGGTTAACTTTGAATGGAAAATCTATCCCTACAAGTAATAATGTAAAATATTTGGGGTTATACTTAGACAGAAGGCTCACATGAAGAAAACATGTCGATATGAAGAATGAACATTTGAAAATTAAAACAAAAAGGATGTTTTGGCTGTTAGGGCCAAAATCGGAATTAAGCTTAGAAAACAAAGTTATTTTATACAAAGCAATCCTCAAAAAAAAAAAATTTTTTTCTTAGTTTAAAAATTATTTTTTTTTATATATTTTTGAATTAAGATTTGTTCATAAAATTATACAAAATTTTAATTTTTTTAAATATCTTAAACCGTTTAGGATTTACATTCTGTCAAAGTTTAAGTTTTGGTTATTAATATTGCCACTATTACATTAAGGCAAAGAAAATTACAAAAATTTCTTAATGAATTCTTTCTTATTCTACATATCTGCAAAGTTTGGTTAAAAAATTTCCAACGGATATATGACGTGTCTTTAATGAGTTAACTTCCCCGTTTTTCTTGAACTTGGCATACAAAATCGCATTCAATTGCCACTGCAAAATGTTTATCATTAAATAGATTTATCCATAGTACACTTAATAAAAAAATTGTCATCATATTTATGATTCAGTTTCATTGGACGAAAATCTATGAAACATCATATTTATGAAGTTTTCAAAAATATGATAAAACGTTTCATAAATATTTATGAAACTTTCTTATAACTTCTTTATTATTTCATTGAAAGTTGTCATCAATATTTTTTTTATAATTTCCTAAACGGCAAAGTTTTTTAGTCTAATGTATTACTTACACACTTTGGTATCAAAATTGAGTCAGATCCGGGTAAAATTCCAAATCGCATCCCCTTCCATAAATATTTATGAAACAGTTTCATTGAAAGAAACACAATGAAGGCTTCATCCTAGTTATGGTTTTCATAAATATGATGCAGTTTTTCTTTTGAATGTAATTTACAATATCAAAGCCTCGTTTAAACTATACTGTCGGAGACTACTCTGCGGAAATGAGGTGCCAATTAATCTTAAAGAACCAATCCCATGACAGGTCAACCGAGGGCATGTCACTGCATTTCAACCAGAGCCCCTAAGATTTATGAAGTTAATTTTAAAAAATACATTAGTTAAGTGATTTGTTTGAAACTAAAATCAACTTTTAACAGTTATTAAGGGTCTTTGATTTGAAATATAATTTGTTTTTGTAGTGCTTGTGCTTTTTTCTTTCCATTTTTTCTTAAAACATTTATTTTATTTTTTCGTTTTCGTCTGAACACACTCTCAAAAAAGATAACTTTGCTGTTAGCCAGCCAATATGCACAATAGGGTGTCTACAAAAATGGCAAAAAACTGAATAACGACGAGAAACACATTAAAAAAATTCGGTGGAGTAAGTTTAGTTCACCATTGAAAAAAAAAACAAATTTTAAACTTTAAGCCGAAATGGGCATTAAAATTTGCGCGTTGACGAGCTTGTTAATTTTGACTTATCAACGGAACAATTCTAGTCCACATTTGCCTTTAAAACTTAAAAAAGAAGCATCTTAAAAAAAAATAAAAAAACAAAAACCCAAATTTTTTGTAACGGCCTCGTTATTATGCCAATTTTTATACCCTCCATCCCATAGTGCAGGAGGGTATATTCACTTTGTCAAATGTTTGTAATTCTTTTAAAAAAATTCTGGGACCCCCATAAACTATATATATTCTTGATCAGCATGGATAGAGAAGTCGATATAGCCATGTCCGTCTGTCCGTCTGTCCGTCCGTCTGTCTGTGGAAACACAAAATACTCCTCCAATACAGAAGAGGTACTGCTAATTTTCAGTCAAATTGTTTGTTGATATCATGAGCAGTTTTCTAGTGAAAATGATCAAAATCGGTTAACGCGTTCAAAAGTTATGAGTGAAAATGTGGGAAGACCTCTAAAATTTTTTTTTTTATTTCATCATACATACATACATACATACATACATACGTACATACATACGTACATTCAATGCTTATACACAAGAATATACGCAAGCAGGGATGGCTGTCAATATCGCTGAATTACCGTCCCCGATTCTAACACCTTTCAACTGACTGTCGTTATCGCTTAAATACCGTTACCGATATTCTTGAAATACCGTTATCCGTAAAATACCGTTACCTTAAAATACCGTTACCGAAATAATCTAACAAGATCTGAACAAAAAAACTTCTGTAAATAGATATATTTTCCCAAAGTGTGATCATAAACTAGACAGTCATTTAAACTCGGGCATAATGCGGTTAAAAATTGTGGTGTGCATTAACATTACCTGTATAACTAAAATAACGTTATCCTTAAAATGCCGTTACCAAAATAATTGAAAAATCTTTTTCCCTAAAATAAAGTTACCGAAATATCTAAAATATCGTTACCGCTAAAATACCGTTAGCGAAATAAATAAAATACCGTTAACGCTAAAATACCGTTAACGCTAAAATACCGTTAACGCTAAAATCCCGTTACCGAAATAACTGAAGTATAGTTTCCCCTAAAATACCGTTACCGAAATAAAAGAAAATAGCGTTACTACGACCAATAACCACATAGAATCGGTTACCATCCATGGTCATGATCAACACTTAAAAACAAAAAAAAAAACTCACAAAATATTGTTGTTGTTTTTTGTTTTGTTTTGTATACAGTATGTATGTACGGCCCTATGCTCCTTATAGGAACGACGGGAATATATATATATATGTATGTACGTATGAATTAGTAGCAATCGCATGCAGAGTTGCCAGGTTTGACGATTTGTCGTCATTTTGATGATATTTAATACCCAAAATAACTAAATGACTATTTGACGACTTTTGCTTCCAAAATGATGATTTTTTGACAATAATTTAATATGTCAGCAAGATCTACTTATTTATCATTCTCATAAAATCGCCGGCTCGATTATTAAATTTATATTATTTCGTTAAAAATTGAAAGCAAAAACATTGTTTTTTGATCGATAGCTAGCTTTTATATGCTAATATGATGTGAAATACAATTTTGCAAAAATGCAAATCCTAGAATTGAATAAAACTTAATCCAAACCGCATTTATTTCTTTATAAATTCATTACGGGTTTAGCTTAATTTAGTTTCTGTGTTTATATGTTTAGAACATTTCTTTAAATTTTTATAAAATTTAATTGGAGTTAGATTTAAATAAAAATAAAAAAATTTTCATGTTAAAACACAAGGCATGGACTTTTTTTGCGAAACAAACAGATCTCTAGCCCGAATATATTTCATGTTGAAAGATGATATATATACAACTTTAAATGAAACAAAATACATCCAAAAACAAGTGGAAGCATTAAAGTCCGATGTGCCGAATTTGGTATTAAAAAAGATTAAATTCGGCTGTGACGAATTTTTGGATACCCTCCATCTCGGTGTTTTCATAAACCAGGGAAAGTGCAAACAATATTAATATCTATATTCTTTGTAAAAATAACAAAAATAATGTTGTTTTTATAAGTAAAACAAAATATGACTGATTGATTAATGTCTTTGGGATGTTTCAGAAGAAAAAAATGTTTAATTAAAGTTTACTAAAATGAATCTGAAATTCTGCAGTGGGTATTCAAAGGTTATTCTGATTACCTAAAGAAGAACGTGTAGTGAAAAATATATATATTTGTATAGTTCCTTATGATGTTAAAAAAACTGTTGTAAAATTCGCCTGTTGTTTGTCTCTTTGCCTATATAATAATGAAAGAAAGTTACTAAAATATATTTTTGGATCGTTAGAAGAGATGCAATGAATACAAACGCATAAAAACAGTTTCGAATAATCAGAATTTTAGATAAATTTAAGGGAACAAAAATACACTTGCGGAGACATACATAATGAAATAATTATGAAATGCCAGTTTACATTACAACACATGTGTTTATACTATACATCACATAAGTAAAACGGAAAGTGTGATGAAACTAAGTTTGTCAAAAATTATAAAAGAAAATCTTTCGAGTGTTTTCGAGATACAAAAAATTAAAGAAACTGGTATTTCAAATTATTGTTTTTCAGCTCAGTTGCTTGTGCAATTCTCGTTTACGACTCCTAGAATAAGAACCCTAAGAAATTTTCCCAAAATTCGATTGGTTTTTACACATCAATACTTTAATTTAGATTATTTTTGTATGTATCAAATAAAAATTAGGGCTTTTAAGGAAAACAAATGCATATAATCAAAAGATTTTAAGATGAAGTATGCACCTTATATGTCTTAAATAAAAAAGTTCTGAAAGTGAATGTCCTTTAAATTGAATGGGGTTTTTAATAAATGTAATTAGAATGTAAGAGTTTCCTTGCAAATTTATTAAAGGTTGAGAATGAAAATAAGTAAAAATAGTGTACGAAAAAAAGTTATGAATTTACATTGTTGGATTCGGGGATTTTGTTCCTGGATATTTTTTTGATCTGATAACGATTAATGTGTCTGGCAACTCCGGTTAATGCAGTCAAATAAATAAAGAATTTTAACTAAACTATTTTGTTCTACCTTTTTCTTATTGGTGATTTTTTGATTTGTTGGGGTTAACAAAAAAAGGTATATGGCAAGCCTGGTATATGGAAAACAAAAGCATACTTTATAAATTAGCTTAACAATTTTTCGAGGGCTTCTCGCATTTGCACTTATAACCAGTGTTGCCAGGTTTGCAAAGCATAAAAACGACAAACTTTCTAGAAAAAATCGTCATCATATTTTGAAAAATCGTCAAAATAAAATATATTTGTTAGAAGAGGGATAAAGTTTTAATAAACAAGTGGAAGCATTAAAGTCCGATGTGCCGAATTTGGTAAAAAAAAGATTAAATTCGGCTGTGCCGAATTTTTGGATACCCTCCATCTCATTGTTTGAATTAACCAGTGCAAGTGCAAATAATATATATATATATCTATATACCTTGTAAAAATAACAATAACAATGTTGTTTTTATAAGTAAAATAAAATATGATTAATTAATGTATTTGGGGTGAAGAAAAAAATGTTGTATCAATTATCGTTAAAAGCGAACTGCACTGTATATAAATACAGATAAAGATTTACACAATTCAATATATATGGTTTGTATCTTTGCTATAAAAAAATCGTCGATATTCAGGCGCTGAAATCGCTATGTTTAATTTCTATGATATTAAATATATATTTGAATTGGGAGTTAAAATCCAATTAATATTCTTTTAAGAATCCAATTGCAATTGATGGAAAGGTCCAATTGGGAAAATTGTCAATAGCGCTTTCTATTAAGTTATAAAGGGATAGGTTTAAAGGGACAGTAATAAGAAAAAAATTGTTTTAAAAATAATAAATATATTGTGAATTGTGCGCCCCGGTAGGCTAGTTGGTAGCGTGCTGCCTTATCAGTGCGGGGGTCGTGGGTTCGATTCCCACCAGAGGCACTGGTCTGTTTTCGCTACAACGCGCCGAAGGCCATAGTAGCTAGTGCTCGGTTAGGGTAATATTTATATAATTTGTAATTATGTGATTATTCATTAATAAATAAAATAAATATTGTGAATTAGTAATTTAATTTAATATCTAATAGTAATTGAGAAAGGACCTAATTGGAAGAATAACTGGCTCCTCCATTTAAATTGTGAAGGGAAGTTTATAAAAAAAAAAAAATAGAAAAAAAATATTCTTAAGAAAAAAACTTTTGTTTTGTAAATGAAACGAATTTAGTAGAAAAAAATCTAACACTCGATTAACGAGGGTTATGTGGTCAAAAATAAACTCAGTTTATTGCAACAATTAAATGCAGTTTGCTTATAACACTTGAAATAGGGGAAAAGCACAAATCGATGTAATCAATATTTGTAGAAAATAATATTATCCGTACATGAAATATTTACATATAATGTAGCACTGAAATAATTATTTTTCTATAAAACAAAACCCGTGATTTTAGTAGAAAAAAGCCACAAAATAGGCTTTTAGCAATGTAACGAAAATGAATTGTATAAAATACAAAAACACTTTAATTTTAGCGAAAAACATACCGATTTGATCTAAACATGCTAGGAATATTATATTTTAATAATATTAATAAAAACTTTAAATGTTTTTCATCTTATGTTTCACTGAAACACAAATTAATGTTCAAAGTTATTCTGCAGGTTTGTTCTCCATGAAGCAATTTTTTTTTTTTGAAATAATAGTTGGTTTTAAAATAAGTAGTGACAATTTACAGAATTGATAAAAACTGTGGAAAGAGTTGAGAAATCGTTTGCATGCACTGACAGGAATTTAATATTACATTTTAAGCAAAATTATGCTTTTTTCACATGGACTTTTAAAAAAGCATTTAGGGGTCCAAGAAGGTGATTACGTAGAAACTTTTGAACTGTTTTGTAAATACTACATTAACATAGTTTAAGTGGCAATCGTTTCAGTTACATATATTCAGTTGAATTGGACAGAACTAAAGGGAAATGCAAATTGAAGTATTTATGAAATCTGTGGATATAAGAAGTCCGTTATATCAGACATCATTTGTACGGAGTCTTGTTGACGAGACAAACAATTTAAATAAAATGAATTCTTTATAACAAAGATCCATATTGCAATTTTTATTGTTATTGAATTTCAGAGGGAAATTAGTGTTTTAGTGAATTAGTTTTAGTGAATTTAGGGGTTAAAAAGCATACGCTAATTTAAAAATGATTTAAAAAAAATGCGCTTGCTGAGACATACATAATGAAATAATTATTAAATACCCGTTTACATTACAACACACGTGTTTATACTATACATCACATAAGTCAAACGGAAAGTGTGATAATATTAAGTTTGTCAAAAAATTAAAAAAGAAAATACTGTGTGTGTTTAGAGTGTTTTCGTGACACAAAAAATTAAAGAAACTGGTATTTTTTCAAATTATATAAATCAAAAAATAGATCCGGGGACAAATTAATATGTTTTGCTGACATATTAAACTTTTGTCAAAAATTCGTAAATTTTTTGGAAGCAAAAATCGTCCAATAGTCATTTATTTTGGGTATTAAATATCGTCAAAATGGCTATAAATCGTCAAACCTGGCAACACTGCATGTGATTGCTTCTAATGCATACATACAGGCACGTAGCTAGAAATTTGTTTCGGGGGGGCTTTTCGACTTTTTTTTTTTTGATTATATATTTTTTTTTTGCACACTAAAGTAACAGCTTTTTCTTTTGTTTGCTAAATTTTTGCTAAATTTTTACCTACACGTAATGGGCAATCATGTATTAATAATAGAAATATCTTTCTGATTTCATTTTGAAACAAAAACCTCCCGCATAAAGTGCATTTCCTTAAAATGCATTTTTTCATTTTTTCATTTATTACTTATTGTGTTCATTATTTTGCGAATTTTGATGTCTATATTGCGAAACAACGCTTTAATCTGTTTGATCACAAATTTGAAAATGTTTGTGTACTTTAAGTTGGATATGCATCGTTATTGTCTAATTACGTTAAAATTTTAGCTAAATATTAATTTTTAGTTTAATTAAATAAAAAAAGGATTATGCGGAAAACTTTTTGAAAACCACGAAAAATAAAATTGCGTTACTTTATATTTTTATGTGCTAGTATACGTCTAGGGTAGCTAAAACTTGATAAATGTAAAAAAAGTAAAAAAGTTTCAACTTCTAATAACCCGATTAAAATTAATATGATGCTTTATATAATCATACGAAATTTAATATGAGTCTTAATATAGTTTTATCCGAGAAATGGGCATAATAATTAAATATCATCCGAATAATGACGCGATACAATTTAATACGATTTTATAAAGCGATATAAATTTATATCTATCCAGTTTTTGATTTTAAAACGTCATGAAAATTCAAAATATCTATTAATCTTTTTAGACTTTAGCCGCTTGCAAAAGGTTTACAACTTTATAATTTGTAACAAATTCTATAGCATTTGGAAATTTTATTTATAATAATATTGTGTTTTTTTTAAATATGATATAATATCAAAATATATATTATTTTGCAATGTCTAGGTATATAAATATATCGTAATTATTAATTGGATTAGTTTTAGCGTATTCTAAATGCAATATACAATTATACGCAACTATATATGACATCATGTTAAATTTTTTATACGAAATTAATTTTATATATGAATTTATATAAGTATGTCCGGTTAAATCCACTGGCAGACAACACTTTATAAGTGTATATAAAATAATGTATTATTTTATGCAAAAGTTTTAACTCGGGAAATTAAAGATTTATAACCGTGCAAAAAACAAATTAAAAGCAAATATCCTATATAATTTGCCTGACACTTACAAGGAAGCTTTTCCGATGCGTTCCCTTTGAAATTAATGAAATCCGGATAGGTGATAAGCAGCAAAAATATATGGAAAACGTATCTATTTTTAAAATTGGTGGTGAAAATTAACACATTTTTGTATGAAAATAAGTTTAAAGTTTAGGAAATTTAGACTTATTTAAAAACAGCGTTCAAATCCTCGAGAAAACACACATTTTGAAAACCATTTTGACACTATGTCGTGGACCCCGGCTGCCACTTATTTGAATTATTTTAACAAATTATTCACTATTTTTTCCCCTTTTTCATATATCCGACTTCATGTATTGTATTAAAAAAATCGTAAATTTTACAAGCAAGCGTGATTGTAGTCTGAAAGAAATAATAAAGAAAAAATATAAAATTGGAAAATTTAAAAATATACCTGACATCGCCTAGGTCTTATTTCCATCGCCTAGGTCTTATTTATTTCGTATTTCCAATTCACTTTGATTTATATTTTGGACAATTTCAAACGCTTTTCAAATTGTCTTTAATCAATTTTTTAAATAAAAACCCTTTAAAATGTCTAAAAAAAAACTACATCGTTATTACTGGTTTAGCTGCTTGATTTTAAAATGTCGCATTTCAAGGAGCGCCGATAGAAATTTGTTTAGTCTAAAAAGAAATTGAGAAAATTTGAGTCCCATTGGACCACGTTAACATGTTATGCATATCGATCAAAGTTTGAGGCTTAAATTTGTTTCAAAAAATTAAAAAAATATGAGATATCGAAATATATATCGTAAAAAAAATACTGAAAACTATGTTACCAGATGCGTGCGTAGCAAACCAAATTTACCAAAAAGATTGCACTGTAAGTAAAGTAACGATTTTTACGGCACAAGTAAACTTAATTTTGAGTCTTAGTGGTAGCTCCATTTTAAAAGATTATGTCAAAATACACAGAAAAAATCATTGTCAAAAAAAAAATTCAATTAAACTTTTGTTCGATTTCAAACTTACTTTCAATTAACTGTTTAATTGAAAATGAATTTGGTATAAAAAAAATTCTCAGTTTTTATAACGTTGAACAACATTGAAACAAATGCAAAAATTTTAAAAAGTCGGCAAAATTAAAAAAATCGTTTAAAGTTGAAAATTCGCGTTTCTTTAATTTTGGTCATTTTTTTTTAAATTTTGGCGTTTATTTTGGGAGTTTTTTAAATTTCTGCAATTTTGAGGATTGTTTTGGCAATTTTTTTTTTTTCAAATTTTGCGATTTTTCAAATGGTCTAATTTTTCCCAATAGTAAACAATATTCAATTAAATTTTTAATAGATGTGAATACAACTATATGTTATTGAAAATAATATTAATTAAATAGATACAAATTATTTTAGTTGTTACTACAATTGCATCAACACGACCGAATTTAGTTAAACTTTTGCTGAATCAACAAATATTTTAATTAAAACTCAATTTTAGTTTTTTCTGTTTAGTTTGCATTGTCTCAAACAATTTTTTGATTATATTTTAAGTCAAAGACTTCGAAATCTCTTATGAAAAGATTTTATTTATTGCTTTTTGTCGAAAATCAACTCTAACAATGATAGCCGCCCATTTGCAGGCGATGTTTTCTAACGAAATTTTAAGATTCGAATCATATAAAACTATTTCCTATTTGATCCAAGTCAAAAATAATTATTTTCATATTAAATTTATCAATAACATTGTTACTTTCTAACGAATTGTATTAAGTTTTTAAATTTGTCAAATCATTTCGGGGGGGCTCTAGCCCCCCCCCCTAGCACCATGCCTGCATACATACCAGTTATAAAAACCTTCATACATACATACATACAGGGTGGCTGATGCATATTGTTACAATAAGAAATTTAAATAACTTTTTTATTTTTATTTCTTTGTTTTTACATTTGAAAAGCCATACATTTTTAATAAGTATTTTTAATGGCTTTTAAGAAACAATTTATTTAAAATGACTAACACGCCTGATGACATCAAATGCAAGCGAAATTCCGTGCAAATTACAGAGAAAATTCCAAGCTAAGGGGCAAGTCTACTGCGTTCAATTGCTTGTTGTTTGAAATGAAAATCCTTAAGCAGAACTGTCCGTATTGACTGTCTGGTGATAAATATATGAGCAAAAATATTCCATGTCGAAGCTCTAGAATTTACTTGTATTGCAGCAACTATGGCAACAATTGTTTCTTACATCCGAACTGAGAAATTTTGATTAAAAGGCGTCCTAATGATTGTTCCACGATTGACAAAATAATTTACGAGCCCAATCTGCTCGGAGGAGTGCCGCCTAATGTGCCCGTTAAGTTTGTTTATGCGGAAATGCCAGCCCCCAAAGCATTGTAGTGGCGCACAATCAAAATGTTAGTTTCATTACCCCATTCGTTCATTTCCTTAAATTGAAAGACGGTTCAATGAAACCAAAAAAAAAAAAAAATAAATCGAACCGATTAATAACTCAGAAAAAAAGTTATTACGTTTTCTTTTGTAGTGACATTTATCAGCCACCCTGTATTACAAAACAAAACAAAAAAACAACAACAATATTTTGTGGGTTTTTCCCAGATTTTTTTTTAAAAAGAACTACAACTACTTTTACAAAGTGTGTATACCCTCCGCACTATGGGATGGAAAATTATTTTTACAAACACGCTTGCGGAGACATACATAATGAAATAATTATTAAATACCCATTTACATTACGACACATATGTTTACACTATACATCACATAAATCAAACAAAAAGTGTAATAAAATTAAGTTTGTCAAAAAATTAAAAAAGGAAATAGTTTATGTGTTTAGAGTGTTTTCTAGACACAGAAAATTAAAGAAACTGGTATTTTTTTCAAATAATATAAATCGAAAAATTGATCCAGTGACAAATAAATATGTTTTGCTGATATATTAAACTTTTGGCAAAAATTCGTAATTTGTTGGCAGCAAAACCCATAAAATCATCATTTTGTTATTTTGGGTATTAAATATAGTCCAAATGACGATAAATCGTCAAACCTGGCAACACTGCATGCGATTGCTACTAAACATACATACATACATACCAGTTATAAAACCTACATAGATACAGGGTGGCTGATAATTATTGGTACATTAAGAAAATCAAAT
Source organism: Delia radicum (assembly GCA_021234595.1). Lineage (NCBI taxonomy): Eukaryota > Metazoa > Arthropoda > Insecta > Diptera > Anthomyiidae > Delia > Delia radicum. The sequence continues at coordinate 207,037,069 of CM037851.1, forward strand.
AACTTTTTTTCAATACATATAAATATTTTTTTATTCTATCATTTGAAAAGCAATAAATTTTAGTTAGATTACGCCGATCGTTCATTTTCCTTAAATTGAAAGACGAAGCAATGAAACAAAAAAACAAAAAAAATGGAACCGAATAATAACTCAGAAAAAAAGTTATTACGTATTTGTTTTGTAGTGTCATTTATCAGCCACACTGTATTACAAAACAAAAAAACAACAACAATATTTTGTGGGTGTTTTTGTTATTGTACGTGTTGATTATGACCACGGATGGTAACCGATTCTGCGTGGTTATTGGCTTCGCGAATGCTATTTTCTTTTATTTCGGTAACGTTATTTTAGGGGTAACTATATTTAAGTTATTTCGGTTGCGGGCTTTTAGCGTTAACGGTATTTTATTTATTTCGCTAGCGGTATTTTAGATATAAAATAACGTTACATTTTAGTTATTTCGGTAACTTTATTTTAGGGAAAGATTTTTCAGTTATGTTGGTAACGGCATTTTAAGGGTAACGTTATTTTAGATATTCAGGTAATGTTAATGCACACCACAATTTTTAGCCCCATTATGCCCGAGTTTTGATTACTTTCTTGCTTATGATCATACTTTGGGAAAATATATATATTTAAAGAAGTTTTTTCAGATCTTGGTAGATTATTTCGGTAACGGTATTTTTATGGTATTGAAATTTTAATTATATCGGTAACGGTATTTTACGGATAACGGTGTTTCAATTATTTCGGTAACGGTATTTTAAGATATTGATATTTTATTTATATCGGTAACGGTATTTTACGGATAACGGTATTTCAATTATTTCGGTAACAGTATTTTTGGGTTAACGATGGTCAGTTGGAAGGGGTTTGAATCGGTTACAGTAATTTAGCGATATTGACTGCCATCCCTGATTGCGTATATTCTTGTGTATAAGCATTGAATGTACGTATGTATGATGAAATAAATAGAATATTTTAAAATTTGATTCAAAATTTTAAGAGGTACTCCCACATTTTCACTCATAACTTTTGAACGCGTTAACCGATTTTGATCATTTTCACTAGCAAACTGCTCATGATATCAACAAACAATTTGACTGAAAATTAGCAACACCTCTGCTGTATTGGCGGAGTATTTTGTATTAACACAGACAGACGGACAGACGGACATGGCTATATCGACTTCTCTATTCATGCTGATCAAGAATATATATAGTTTATGGGGTCCCAGAATTTTTTTAAAAGAATTACAAACATTTGACAAAGTGAATATACCCTCCTGCACTATGGGATGGAGGGTATAATAAATCCGGTGCTTAAAAAACAGGCCTAATAATATAAATAAAGTGCCAAAATTTAATAATTAAAAATATAACATTAAGTTTGTTCGATAACACAAAAATTTGTACAAGTTTTTACTGGAAGGTGTTCGTTTAGACAAATACGCAGTAAAAACTGGTAAAAAGAGAGAGTAAAGTGACAGTTTGATGCCAAAGAACTTACAAGTTTTTACTGGATACATTTTTGCCAGAAAGAATTTGTAAGATGATAAAAACATATGACTAAAAAAATATGCTTGTATTTGTAGTAAACAAAAACAAATATCAAATTAAATTTTAATTGTTTATGGATTTAAAGTGAAAAATATTAAATAATTAACTATGGAAGAAGTTAAAAAACATTTAAATTATTTTTGGTCGATAATTTCAATTAACTTTTTCCTTTTCCATAATGACCAGTTGATTTTTTTTTAATATTTAAAACAAGCTATTTTATCTAATTTAATAATTCCTACAAATTTTCTGTTCGTTTACTTTTTTGTAAATTTGTCTTACTATTTGTAATTTTGTTACTGAGTAGTTTTTACTGAACTTTACAGGAAAAGTAATCGAACAGACTTATTGTTAAAGAATTTCCAAATTTTGTAAAAGAATTTAATATTTAAAAAGTTGTGCCACTGAAATGTTGTTCACAGAATTATGCAGATATAAGTGTTTAACAGTTCAAGTGGTAAAATTAGTTTGATTTAAAGTTGTATTTATTTGATCTTTCAACATTATATTTTTGTTATTTTATTAATTAATAATCATATAATTACAAGTTATATACTATTACCCTAACCGAGCACTAGCTACTATGGCCTTCGGCGCGTTGTAGCGAAAACAGATCAGTGCCTCTGGTGGGAATCGAACCCACGACCCCCGCACTGATAAGCCAGCACGCTACCAACTAGCCTACTGGGGCACACTGTTTCAACATTTTATAAATATGAATATCGTTGTAAAATATAATGATTTTCGAAGTTTAAACCAAAGAGAAGTGTCAAAAATCGTGTTATATTACAACGATAACACGTTAACATTTGAAATGTGAATAACATTATTGTATTTTATTTTTTATTAAAACTTTGTCCCTCTTCTAACAAATATATTTTATTTTGACGATTTTTCAAAATATGATGACGATTTTTTCTAGAAAGTTTGTCGTTTTTATGCTTTGCAAACCTGGCAACACTGGTTATAAGTGCAAATGCGAGAAGCCCTCGAAAAATTGTTAAGCTAATTTATAAAGTATGCTTTTGTTTTCCATATACCAGGCTTGCCATATACCTTTTTTTGTTAACCCCAACAAATCAAAAAATCACCAATTAGAAAAAAGGTAGAACAAAATAGTTTAGTTAAAATTCTTTATTTATTTGACTACATTAACCGGAGTTGCCAGACACATTAATCGTTATCAGATCAAAAAAATATCCAGGAACAAAATCCCCGAATCCAACAATGTAAATTCATAACTTTTTTTCGTACACTATTTTTACTTATTTTTATTCTCAACCTTTAATAAATTTGCAAGGAAACTCTTACATTCTAATTACATTTATTAAAAACCCCATTCAATTTAAAGGACATTCACTTTCAGAACTTTTTTATTTAAGACATATAAGGTGCATACTTCATCTTAAAATCTTTTGATTATATGCATTTGTTTTCCTTAAAAGCACTAATTTTTATTTGATACATACAAAAATAATCTAAATTAAAGTATTGATGTGTAAAAACCAATCGAATTTTGGGAAAATTTCTTAGGGTTCTTATTCTAGGAGTCGTAAACGAGAATTGCACAAGCAACTGAGCTGAAAAACAATAATTTGAAATACCAGTTTCTTTAATTTTTTGTGTCTCGAAAACACTCGAAAGATTTTCTTTTATAATTTTTGACAAACTTAGTTTCATCACACTTTCCGTTTTACTTATGTGATGTATAGTATAAATACATGTGTTGTAATGTAAACTGGCATTTCATAATTATTTCATTATGTATGTCTCCGCAAGTGTATTTTTGTTCCCTTAAATTTATCTAAAATTCTGATTATTCGAAACTGTTTTTATGCGTTTGTATTCATTGCATCTCTTCTAACGATCCAAAAATATATTTTAGTAACTTTCTTTCATTATTATATAGGCAAAGAGACAAACAACAGGCGAATTTTACAACAGTTTTTTTAACATCATAAGGAACTATACAAATATATATATTTTTCACTACACGTTCTTCTTTAGGTAATCAGAATAACCTTTGAATACCCACTGCAGAATTTCAGATTCATTTTAGTAAACTTTAATTAAACATTTTTTTCTTCTGAAACATCCCAAAGACATTAATCAATCAGTCATATTTTGTTTTACTTATAAAAACAACATTATTTTTGTTATTTTTACAAAGAATATAGATATTAATATTGTTTGCACTTTCCCTGGTTTATGAAAACACCGAGATGGAGGGTATCCAAAAATTCGTCACAGCCGAATTTAATCTTTTTTAATACCAAATTCGGCACATCGGACTTTAATGCTTCCACTTGTTTTTTACCATTTTTTTCATTTTCAGCTAATTAATACACATTGTTTGAGTGGTATTCATTCAAACTTTTTTATCGTGACACTAGTGTTTGACTTGTACCCAGAACATTATGTGATTAAACCCGACGAGATATACCTCAAAGGACGTATTCCGTGACTGGTGAAATATGTACGCTGATCCCAAATCTGACATAATTTGTAATATCGCGGTTTTATATTTACATCATTCACTAAATTTTTTTTATATTTTGCTTATTTTTTTCGAAATTTAACCACAAACTCATAATTTTAAATAATATAAATATACACAAATTTGTATTCTATTTGATGTCGGTTTTTGTTTCACGATATCTTACAGGTATTGCAAAAAAATAAGATAATTTCGTGCTGACCAGAAAAAAAAAAACATGTAAAAATAGCAGATAAAGCTACTAAAAATTAGTTAAAAATGGCCTTGCAGTAAAAATTGCTAAATTAAGCAGATTTTTTTTTTTTGCTAAATATTAATAATATAAGAACAGAAAAAAAAAATCTGTTAACTTTACAAAATTTTAGTTATATTCAATGTTAATTTTAGCATTTTACGCTGCAAATTTAGCAAAAACTTTTACTAAATGTTTGTATAATCAAAATAGCCAACAAAAACTGTAATATTAACAAAATGTTTGCTATATTTACTTCGAATTTAGTAGAATGTAAATAATAGTTTATTTTTGCTATAATTAACAGATTTTCTCTATTATTCAAAGTAAATTTCACACTCTCACAAAATGAGAAAAGGTCAATTTGGTTTGAGCCGCGATATATATTTCTAATAGATTTTGTCTCGCTGTTTGCAAATATTTCTTTCAAATTTTTCCATTACTTCACAATTTTGAGAAAACCGTGATTAAAAACGCAAAAAATTATCGTTTTTAGGCATTTTTGAAGTTGTGTACACACCGCATTCGAAAAGCTTAAGAATTTATATTACGATGCTATTTATATTTAACTTTTTTTTATCTAGACTCAAAAAAATAAGTTAGTACAAAAGTTAGTAAAACGTCTTGTAAATCAGGTATACTATTTTTTAGCAAATTTTTTTGCTAAAATCGTGTTTTCAGCTAAAATTTTTGTTATACTTATTCAGCACTTAACTGCTTTATACTAATGCTTTACTAATATACTAATGGTTTACTAATTAATTTTGCTAAAAAAAATTGTGCTGATAAGCACATTAATAGTGTGGACGACAACCAGATTGAAAGATATACGCAGAATGAAGCAGATGTCGCGGCATGTCAAGATGTAGTAGAGAAGAGGAAAATGATACTAAAAAGTACAACTCTCATAAGACATATAAAAAAATCAACCATGGAAGACTTTTGTATCTGTTTTTCATACATAAAACAAAATTGAGGATTAAAACAACTTAAATTTTGCGTTGTCTCCGGCTTGTGAAAATAATTGTCTATTAATAAAATAAAAGACAAAAGAAAATATTTAAATTTAATATGTATTTCTATAATAAATGTTAATAGATTAATAATCTAGTGTGGTCAAATTGCAAACAAACATATACAGACATGTAGACAGAGTAAAGCGAAAGACAAAGACACACATCTTAGGTAGATTTTTATGGTTCCTTTTTCTTATTGCAAAAAAGGGTTGTTTTTTTCGTTTCGTTTGTTTTTGTTTATTTTTTCGTTTCGTTTCTATAATTATCTTCGGCAGTTGCGACCTTAAAAGATAGCATCATTTAGACAACCATTGATGTAAGTAGTTGAAAGAAAATTTTTGTTATGTTATATATATTTATTTCTATATATTTTAAGATATTAAATTATTCATGTCGTCAATGTGGGAAAATGAAAATTTTTATATTTTGTAATTATTGTAAATTATTTTTAAAAGAATCACAAAAATATGTTTTATGATTTTTAGCAAATATATTAACTAAATTACAATTTTTTTACAATTTTTTTGCGTTTTTTTTAGTCTACTAAAATTCAGCAAAAAATTTATTAATTTTTACCAACGCTTTTTATTTCTAATCTACTAAGTGTTAGCAAAACTTTTGCTGAATCTACTAATTTTGTTTGCTAAAAATCAGCTCGCTGATTTTCAGCAAAAGATTTTGCTGACATTAGCAATTTTTTGCTAGCACCCTCCAGACTAAAATTTTGCTGACTCAGCAAAATTTTTTGCTGACTTTACAAACTTTTTCTTTTGAGTGTATAGTAAGTTAACGATATAAACTTTGAACTTAAATTTTTTTAATGTATGTGAAAAACGTTTAAATTATTACTCCAACTTTGTTCAAATTGCATTTCAAATATAAGCCATCATTAATATTGTACAAAATTACAAAATTTTTTTTCAAATTTCATATTAAAAATGTAATTTTATTTTTTGTCTCTAGCGCACTGTGGTTGCTGCCATAGGTCAAAAATAAAATAATCAAAATCAAAAGTTTGTTCCAAATATGTAAACTAGAGGAAGTCATTTAATAGTTGCTTATGTATGGAAGTGTTTAAAATTATCTTATTTGGGAGGATCCTTGCGCAAAAATATCTAATATAAATTCAGCAAAAATTTTGCAGAATTTAGCAAATTTTTTTTGCTAATATTAACAATTATTCTGCAAGGATCCTCCCATCAAATACATTGCTGGCTTTACTGACTTTTTTTGAGTGTACAAAACAAGAAATTTAATAGAATTGCAAGTCGAAGCAAAAGTAAATGTAGTTCCTGACATAATTGAAAAATATTGTATCAACCAAAATTCTGTTGTATTAGAATAAATTAAAAATTCGGTTTCCACAATAAATAAACTCTTATAAAATTTCTAAAATTTCATCCAACGGAAACGATTCGGTTGCTGCAACCTCATAAATTCGGTTGTTACAACCGAATTCAGTTATCACAACGGAATTCATTCGTGACAACCCCCAATTCGGTTACAACAAATTAAATCAGTTGTGACAACAGAATTTACGAGATTGCAGCAACCGACTCAATTTGGTGGGATGAAATTCTGTTGAGACAACCGAATTTGTTATGTGAGTGTACGTTTGCTCTGTGCACATTTTTTTATTATTTTGTAGCGCAGAATATATAAATATATAAGCAATTAATATAGTTTGATAACATTTTTAAATTATTGTTTTTTTTTTAGATTTTAAGGAACTTGAAGCGCAAAATAAAAATACATTAAAGCGGAAATCGGAGGTAAGGTAAGTACCAAATTATATTAGCTAATTTATTTGCAATTTATTGTTACACACAGAAAAATAAAGTACCAACCGAATTGAAAAATGTATTTCATTTGTAACAACTTATAAATTCAATTAGTACAACGACTTTTACATTAGATTTTTAATTATTTTTGGTTGTGCTAAGCGTCTGAAATTCGTAATAATCGAATTTAAATCGTATTAACAGAATTTCAGTTGGCAAATAGCTTAATTTTTCTCTGTGTGTACTATTTCAAATTAGTTTTAAATATTTTGAGATTTTAAGTGCTTAAACCATTTTGTGATGAAAGTGCAGCCTTTACATTTTTTTGATATAAAATTATTTGAACTTACCGCATCAGTATCTCCCATTTCCTGACAATATACAACTCAAACACTCCCTTCTAACAGAAACTATTTGTTTAACTTTCAATTAGGGTTTTTCCCAAAAACTTTTATATTTCAAACTAAATTAAATAAAAACAACTTTTTTAATTAGGTTGGTATACAAAAAAAAAAAAAATATGCAGACAAATCGATAAATTTGGGAAATGAAATAGTTAAATCAAACTTTTAAATTTTTTTTTCGCATAAAAAAACACGCAATTTAAAAATTGCCAGACACTTCAAATGTACTAAAACTGAAAAAGTAAATTTTTTTTTTTTTTTGTTTGTTTGTAAAATAACACGTTTGTTGGCAAAGAAACTACAAAATGGATTAAAAAAGGTTTAACTTTGTTGAGCTCTACACCACGTGTGAAATGCTCAGCACGAGACAGTCAGTCACAGAACAATACTACAAGAAGTCACTAACTTTTAGCTTTATTAAAGCAAATACCCAATATAATAATACGAAAAAGAGGAGTTTTCGTAAATAAAGATTGTTCATTAAATAAAATACAAAAAAGTGGTGCGTAGAAGGGGGAGCATTTGCCACTTTCTTTTAAAATTATTTTTTAACCAAAATTTTACACATCTTAACTTTAATTTGTATGCTTAAAACATAAATTATATTTATTCCATATATTTCTTTTTCTACGATTTCCACAGTAACTCAAATCGGCTAAACTGCCCTACCTATGGGGTAAATTTGCCAGATATAAAATAAATAAATAAATATTTTATATTAAATAATCATAAAAACGGATATAAAAAGCTGTAGTTTCAGTAAAACAATTTTAAAAAAGGCTATTTTCTTCGAATTTGTGGAACGAAAATTACGTCTGACCCGGGCAACACATATATACATGCCACAGTGGGATATCTCACAAAATTTTTCAAAACAATTTGTCTATTTCTTACTTAGTGGTCCAATTGCAATGAAATGGAACAGGCATAAGTGACGTAATAACGGGCTCAAGTTTTGATTTTAATCTTCCAAACCCCCTGGGGGAGGCAATATGTCCACCCAAAAGAGGGAACTTTTTGCATATAAAATTTTGAGTGCTCGCCATTTGTGTTTTCTAGTCCGATTTTCAAAAAATTAACACATTTTCAATCTGCTAGTAGAGACTAACAAAAATCATGCTTACACGTGGGGGCTTTAACTAATAGTTCCCGAGATAGTCTTATTTGAAATTCCAAATTTGGTCGGACTCTGGTCCAGTTTTTTGCAAATAGCGGAACGAAATCGGAGCCAATTTATTTTTTTAAATATTGGTTATTGAACTAAATAAATTCTTGATTAAATAAAAAAAATTAATTCAATATCTTGTTCCACTAAAAAACTACAATTTAAAAACTTTTCTTGTTTAATTTTACAAACAGAATTTTGTAATTTATTTCTGTGAACAGATATTCTTTCTAAAGAGCATTTCTAGTTCTTTTCAAAAAAAAGAGCCTTGAGAAAATCTCGAATCATCGACCCCCATCGGTCCATCGGTTCAATCGCAGAGGGCCTTCGCTCAAAAATCTTAAGAAAACGTTTTTAAAGCTCAATATCAGATAATCCAAATAAAGCAAAATAAAAAAGACAAGTGGGTAACAAAAAAACAAGACTGGAACAAATCCAATTTGTCTTCTCAGAATTTTAAACTTGCTATTACTTTAAATTGACAGAACCGTTTCAAATTATGGTAAAATATCTTAATATTCGAAAACTCCAAACTATTCGAGGCGAAACCCCGGCTTCTCGAAACCGGTTGAAAAAAACGAAAAATATAAAAAAACGTTTTATGTAATAATTTAGAAACTGGTTTTGACAGCTCTGTTCACCAAACATACTAATCAAATTTGATCAATATCGGAGACTATCGAAAAATTTGTAATTGAAATAAAATGGAAATGCTCTATTGTTAAATAATATAATATAGCAACAACTTTTTCGTGACAAGTCTTTACTATTGTTATAGTTTTAGTATGGTTTCTTTATATGTTTCCTATTTTACTTTATCACATGTTTAGGACTACGTAATCTGACAAGGAATAAACCAAAAACTACAAAAAACCACAATCAAAAAAACTAAAAGTGAAAGTTGGTAAGCATGTGGTGTCGCATGTTGAAACCCACCAAAAAATGCAAACCGTAACTTCTATTATTTATTCAAATTGATTATATTCCAAACTGTACTAAAAAAGTAAAAAATTCATTCAATACTCTAGCAAACAACACAATTATCATGTTGAACTATTTAAATTGAAATAAACATTTGGCAAATTTTCAATAAATTAATAAAAACCACATTTAAGATTGTAACGTTTAAAAAACTATAAAATTATATATGTAAAAAAAAGTAACAATTGCAGAAAATTGTCTTTTTTGCAGTCACATTGATCTTTTTTTCTAATATATATTACAAAAAATCATGTCGTGTATAGAAATTGATTAATACTATAACATGAAATGATGTTCATTTTCATAAAAGTTTTCTTCATATCATGAATTTTATAAATTATTTGTTGGACTACAGAACGTATAAATAATATTTATTGCAAATATTACTCATACGTACAGTGATTTAATTGTTTACTCTGTTATTACCCTGCGGGAAATGGACCAGTCAGTGATAAGTAGCTTGGCGTGGCGCGCCGGTACCAAAGTTTTTGATTTTTGAAAAGTTTTCCTAAATAGTTTTAATAAAAATATGTTTTGCGACATATCACTTTTTTATTGATTTTGGCATGTTTAACACGAATGTTACGAAATTTTTAAAATCAAACTAACGGTTTTTGGAGATGTTGCAATTTGATTTTCACTAAAAATTGCATCTTTTTCCTCTATTCTAAAATTTATTTAAAAAGTATCTTAGAAGTTTTTGTTTTTGCACTCAAATACTATACAAAACATGCTTTCGTTTGATCATTATTATGTCCGAAATTAGGGATGATGTATCACAAAATATGTTTTTTTAAATTACTTTAAATGTTTTGTCCACATATCAGAGGTTTTTTGTTCAGGTCGACAAGGGTTAAGTAATCCGATTTTTTTTTTAATTTCGCACCACAAAACTATTTTTCCTAATGCTACAACAATCAAATCATTAATTAATGAAAATCAAAACTTAAAGTTAATATTCCTTCAATAATCATGCTTATAAAATTTAAAAGCATAGCAATTTTACTAGGTAAATTTTCGGTTTTTTCCGAGATATTTGTAGGTAACCAATATCCTTCAACCAATATTGACATAATTATGCTCAAATGAAAAAATCTTTGCCTGTTTTGCTAGTACAAAAACAAAAAAATGTAGGGTAATTTTTAAAGAATTTGTAGAATGGAAGAAATAAACTCCATTTTTAGTAAAAATCAACTCGCAATATCACGAAAAGCGTTTGTCCAATTACAAACATTTTTAAATAATCATGCTTAGCATGCCAAAATTTATTGAAAATGATGTGTCGTAAGACAAATTTTTATTAACGCAGTTTACGAAAAATCTAAAAATTTGTTCGCGGTGCACCATCTAGCTTTTAGACCTAGTTCTACAATAATCGCAACAATAATTGATAAAATTCGGAAGTTAAAAACAAAAATGCTGCTTTAATGAGCTTGTCATAGGAGGGGAAATTTCTATGTTTAGAGCTCCTTGTGACATGGCAAATAAGTTGCCGAAGACAACATATCACAAAACTAGTTAAAAGTACTTAACATGCAACTAGTCTTATATTAGGCATTATTTGATATGTGGGACCAGTGCAAAATGATATATTACGTGACCTATCTAAGTGTACATACCAGTGATGCAAAACGTGGCACAATAGGGCCATATGTGGCACTTTGGCTGCTTGATGGCCCTGTGGTACTTTCTTATCTATTTTGGCCCTTTCAGTTCAAAATTGAACTAACTACTTTAAACCGTTTAGTTCAGACTTTTATGAAATTTGCCTGATTTTTTTTATTCGATGAGAGCATATGCTAGTTCCTTAGAGAATAAAAAACGGGGAGTTGTTTAATTTTTTATAAAAATCGCATTCAAATCATATATTTTCGTACCAGGTCAGGTTTTAAAATTTTGAATGCAGGACGATAACATTTTTAAGTCTTTTTATATTTGTCCAAATTTTTAAAAGAAGTGCCGCAATTCATTTTTTATTAAAAAAAATGTGTTATTGAAGGCTTTTTAAAAATGTTATGTTATCGCAAGAGCGGAAATAATTTATGAGAATTCATAAAATATGTTAAACTTTATTGTCAGAGGGGTTTGTCTTGCATTTTTAAAAAAACAGTAAAATGACGAACTCTAATTAACAAATTAATATTATTTTTATTTTAGTAAAAATCTAATAATCGATTTTTTTAAAAAATATGGCCCTACAGGGATGATAAATGGGATTTTCAAATAGTACGAACCAGCATAAAAAATATTACTTTTTCGACGCTCATAGTACTAAATACAAGTTTTTATTATAAATTAACGTTTTTAAAATTTATTCGTATATAAAAACAAAATTTCGTTGATTTTAGTTACAGAATTTATAAAAATTATCAGACTATTTCTTAAATTCACCTTTTTTTAGAATCACAATGCAAATTTGAAGATGTTGGCGTTGGCCTTTTTTCAATTGTACTTTTTTAAGATATTGATTTTTCACTTTTCGAACCCTTTTTTTCTCGAACTCAAATAAAATCAGCTTTAGTCAATTCCATTTACAACGATTGGATCCAAATAAATACATTTGATAATGTTAATTTATGAGTGAATTAAATGTTGAATCTTGAAGTTTCTCTGAAGTTTCTAAAAATAGAACTGTTGTGTTGTTGGAGTGGTACTTCTGAGATTATGTATGCAAGAACAAAAACACCGTGTATTGAATAAAACTAGTTTTATTCACAACAAAACTCGACCTGACGATAGATCAATGTGCTAAAGCGCTCTGTCTAACGTGTGGTGCGAGTGCATGTGGCAGGAGAAATCAATTTATCTATACCACGGTCTGTGATTGCACAGAAAATTTCATATAGACGCAATCGAACAAATAAAAACATAACAAATATTACATTATTCAAAAAACAGGGTCACTGACGAAGATTCAATACCAGAAACTGCGCAGTCTGATTCAGGAAAATTGAAAAATTTACAATGTAGTTATGATTTTTAGAAAATATACTCATTCTTCTCTACCACGTCTTTCACAATTAAAATTAAATAAAATTGAATATTAATTATAGTAAAGGGTCCGCCATATAACGTTTTTTTTCAACTAGTGCTTATTTCGTGAATGGTAACACTTAGCTCATGTCTGATTTGACAGATAATTAGTTTTATCCTTCCGCTGAACGAATATGGTCCGTATGTTCGTTATCTTGTGAAAAAAGTGAAAGAAACTGGCATCCTCATCGATAAACCAAAGCGTGAAAAGCCAAAAACAGTGCGTACACCCGAGAATATTGCTGCTGTGGCAGAAAGTGTGCGTGAAGCGCATTGAACATAAATTCACCGTCGTTCTCAACAATTGAACATTTCGGAGACGTCATTGAGACGAATTTTGCATAAAGACCTTGGTATGACGCCATACAAAGTCCAATTGGTTCAGGAGTTCAAAAAAAAAAAAGTTATTTGGCGGACCCTTTATTAATTGTGTGAAAAAGACGTAAAATTCAAACTCAATCTTTAATTTTTATTTATATGTAAATAGTACTAAAAGAGTCAAAGGAGTACCATGGTACTTTTCCGGATCCAATAGTACCAAAAAAAGTACTATAGTACTAACTTTATCATCCTTGTGGCCCTATCAATGGTATTTTGGCCCTTTTAAATTGTCTATTTGGCCCAAAACAAAAAAACTCAAAATGCATCACTGGTACATACCACATGATTGAAGAATATTTTTTGGTAAAACACTAGTCACATATTAATCGCCATGTGTTATGTTGTAGATATAGTATAAAATGAATAGTTTCGAGACATATCACTGGACTGCTCTAAGTGAACAAGTCAGAGGACAAGTTAAAAATAATTGGCTGTTGCCTGTCATTTTTTTCTACATGTGTAATATTATCTACAGGTTACAGAAAAAACACTGACGATCCAGTCACTGAACTTATCTGAACTGAAAATACTATGTCACGTTACTTGTTTTTATAACATTAAAAAAGTCATAGATTTTTTTTTTCTTTTTAAACATGTTTATTATTTTGTTCCGAATATGGCACTTTTTCGAATTGGTTAAAGGACCAAAAAAAGTTTCGAATTTTTTCCAAAATTGGGCTGAAAAGTTTCGTAATTTTTAGCTTATAAATGGAGAAATATTTTTAAGTTTTCTGTAAAGTAATTTTGGTTTACTAGATGATTTTTAATTTCGACCATTTGCGACCGTTTTGCGGCACGGGTTAACGTTTCATCAAATAAAAATCGATTTCTTCGATTTGGAACCATTTAAAACTAGGGGGTGTAACAAAGGAAAATCGACAAATTGTTACTTTAACTGACATCCTAATATACACCCTTATGCTTCCAAATAGCACTTAACCGCCATGCATACAATAAAGCAATTAGGGAAGGCATTCTGTTGTGCTTCCTTAAATGTCTTCTTTGATGCAGTAAAAAATACAATGAAGCATTAATGTTGTCAACACGCAAAAAAAAGCGCCTTTTTTTGCCAATGAAGGCATGAATTTATACCATGCCTTCCGGATTTGCTTTAAAAGCGCTCGGTAATTAAATAATGCCTTCCGGAACTGCCTCTGGGTAAGCATTATATTTTACTGGGTCTATATAAAAAAATTTGATACAGCACGAAGCTATATACAATTAGATACAAATATTTATGCCTCAACATAAATGTTTACATGACTATATAAATATTTTTATTTAAACATTTAATTGTATAAGAATATAAATATATAAACTTTTTCACTTGGATATGGAACAATAAATACTGTAACTATTGTTTTTGGGGTTTTTTAAAGTTTGTTTCAAAGAAATATATACAAATTAGTTACCAAATGAAAGGCTTAAATGCCTTCCAATGAAAATGCAATCCAATGATTGCTGAAAATTTTGTTAAAACTTTTCAAACAAAAAAGATTTGAAAAACTTTGATATGTTTAACATCGAAAGTTTATTTTTTTTTTACCTTTATAACATATTAAAACTTCTTCGAAATCTTAAACGATCCCATAAAGAGACCCTCCTTGTAAGTTCATTTTGTCTAAACCAAAAAAAAATAAAAAATAACCCAAATTTTAACTATCCACGAGTATATTTAACATGTATTTTAATAATATGTACATTAGGGTGATAACTTTCTTTAGACAACATTCTCCCCAGGGGTTTTCTAATGGCAAATATTGTATTAATGATAAAAAAAACTATTTCAGTTCAATTTAGTAAAAAACCGTACGCACCGACAGCGAATTCTAAAATGCCTTTAATATATTTTTTTAATAACAATTTTTTTAAAATATGGTTTATACATATGTAAGTAAGCAAATTTGGAAGAAAACTATTCCATTGACTCGAAAACGGAATTTACTATTGAAATCAGCATGCCTTAATTATATAGATGTGATGGTCAGACGTTTTTTTTAACTTTGTTTGATTCAAAACTTTAGCTTTCGGTGCGTAACCTTTTTTAACGATAGCGAAAAACTAAAAACACAGTTCTTAATATTTGTCCATATTTTGTCTGGGGAGATTTGATATTTGCAAAAAATGCAAAAAGTTATTACCCTAATGTACATATGCCCCCCAAACGTATACGTAATATTGTATTAACAAATATAACTCATACGTGTGTTTTGGTATGCCAACAATGTTATGGTTATTTTAAAATTATTATTTTAAAAATGTTCATTACCCGATCAAAAAAAAGTAACATCTCAAATACGAAATCAGATCTCATTTGATATAGAACGAAATTTACGCTTATCTAAGTTTATCTCAAAATTGGAGTATCCCGTAATATCCGATTAGATCCTTCAAATGTATTACTGGATTAAATAAGATCAAAATTGATCTTAAAATTGGAGTATCCAAAAATAATTTATTTAAGATCCGGATGGATCCCAAAATATTCCATGGGATTAATTTAGATATACGTGGATCTAATTAGATTCAAAAAGATAAGTAATTTTTGAGGATCCAACGAGATATTTTGAGATTAAATTAGATTTACTTCAATCACACGACGCATATTATTTTTAATAAAATTTAAAAAAATGTTAAAGAAAAATAATTTAGACAATTAATTACACTGTGTGTAATTTTTTAAGTCATGTTCTAGAAATTTGTTTATTGAGATCTTAGGTAAATTTTTGTAGTTGATTGTTTCCTTGAATTTTTAACGGTTTGCTACCTATGGACCTGAACACGGGAAAAAAGGTAAAAAAAATCGAATTTTTTTAAGTTTTTTGCGATTTTGATCTGGAAGGTGAAGTTTTTTTGATTTTATATGTTCGCAATTTTAGTTCTTTATGACAAGAGCAACAACTTTGCCATAGAGAGTAAATCGAAATTCTGAACGGTTGGCAAGATATGAGCCTGAGAAAATAATCACTTTTTTGCGAAAATGATACCGAGGCCCCAAATCTTTGGCGGCCCATAAACAAAGAGGATATGACTTTGGGAAAAATTGGGAGACACGGGTCTTTTTTTTTTAGTCTTTTATCACGTAGTGGTGTCCGTATATGGTTATTTTTTTCGTGTTGCACTGTGTTATGTATTGTGTTATATTTAACAATATATAATTATGTCTTATATGCATAAAAAATATAAATGATGTTGGACCATATATAATCTCAAACTAATTGTTAAACTTGTGCCATATAAACAAAAAAAATTAATGTCATATATAATTATATTTTGAATTGCATTATATATATGGCACCATATATAAGCATATGTTATATAACACACAAAAATATTTTTTATAAGACAGTATATATTATTATATCTTATATGTCACCATATATGATTACATATTGTGTTATGTATGAGAATGTATTATTATATATGACAATAGATCTACCATATCTGGTTATGTGTAGCATATATGCTTAATATCTGATTTTATAAAGGTCAATGTATAATAATATATCGTTATATATGTTTCCACATAAAATACATATAATAAGATGTGGCCATGAATGACACCATATATAATCACATATTATAATATATTTTAAGATGAAAAAACGTAAGACCATATATTTTTTATATTTTTTTTAACTCGGGTATGTAAATTTATTTGGATTATTTTACTAATAATGGTATTTCATTTAACCTAGTTTAACATTTGTGCATTATGCATTTCATTTCATTTTATTTCAACTTTATTACAATTATATGACCATAGGTATTCAATGAATGTTCATAGTTTTCATAACCCTTCAACATTTCTTATTAATATTTGCATTCGGTAATAATTTCTTTGATAACGATCTAAATAGACATTAATGTACGGTCATTATTATGAATTTAAATTTCGTTTTATATAAAGGAAAATCATTCAAAGGTAACATTTTATTAAAAATTAAAAATAGCACATAACACCGTGTAACAAATTTTTACTTTTTTCTTACACACATTGAAAAGTTGATCTACACGTGAAAGTGAAACCATGTATAGTGAAATTTTGGTCTCAGTTTTTTCATTTCTGATCTTTTGGCGTTTTTAAAGTATTTCGAAGGGGACGCTTTATGCTGTTGATATATGAGGCTTGTCAAGCCAACTGCCCCCGCTGCAGGAAAAAGTGTGTCGGATTAATGTCAAGCTTACAGTAATTACTTTCCTATATGATTACAATAGAACATGTAACAACTTTTAAAAATTTTCCAAAAAGTTTTAAAAATCGGCTTGGTAATATATTATTCAATTTAGTTTTTTTTTAATATATTATTTATTATAATTTAAGGAAATTTAGGATTTCTTTGAGATGTCTCCAGACCAAAAAATCTGTTTAAAGTACTCTACTACATTTCTAATCAAAATTGATAGTTAGCCGAATAAAATTAGGAAAATTGTAAATGAAATGATTTTTTTTATTTTAAATTGGAGCACAAAGTAATTAGTCATGTTAACTTAAAATTGAGAAAATTTTAAAAGAAATTTAGATTTTTTTATTTTAAATTGAAAAAATTAAAATAAGAAAAGAATGAAATTTTTCATTTCAAATTTAGAAAATTTCATAAGAAATTCAAATATTCCATTTCAAATTAAGAATTTCTAAATGAAATTTAGGTTTTGAAGTTTTATATGAAATTGAAATTTTTCATTTGAAATTAGGAAAATTTCAGATAAAATTTTGATTTTCTATATAAAAATGGGAGCATTTATTTTAAAATTGAGATTTTTAATTGAAAATCAGAAATGAAATTGGGATTATAATATTTGAAATTGAGATCATTACACACAGAAAACAGTTTTGTAGTTGCTAGCCAAATCTTTTGCCTACGATTTTTTGACGTTCCACCTACTATCAGTATTATTAAATTTTAATAATATTGAAACAACCGACATTTATTTACAAATTTCAAATTTTTATTGTAACAATTGAATATTTTATTTTTATAGACTATAATATTCTATAAATAGATTCACATGCATTCAACAAAGTTTATTTTATTAATAAAAATTTTATGCCCCGAACTGGGTTCGAACCAGCGTCAGGCAAGAACCTTACCTCTAACCTAAGCCCAATTTAAATATGTTTTTTTTTTTTAAATTTCAACCTTGAATATTTTCTTGTTTAAAATTTAAATATTTGTCTAAAAATATATTTGTATGTACAACAGAAATTTGGTCGTTAATCTTAATATTTTATTAGAGTTAACAAAACTATAAAAAAATTAATATATTGTTTTAAAATTATTTTATTAAAAAAATCTTAAGCAGCGAACTGGAGTCGAACCGGTGGCCTTCTGCTTGTCAGACAATTATTTTACCTCTAGCCTACACCCAATTTAAATTTCTGTTTTCAATGTTCTATCTTGAATATTTTTTTCTTTCAAGTTTAAATATGAATGTCTAAAAATAGATTTGTATGCACAACAGAAATTGGGTTGCAAATCTTATTCTTATTTTTTAGAGTTACCAAAACTATTAAAAAACTTTAATTTATTTTAAAATTGGTAACAAAAACTAATATTTTAGATATAGTGATTGTTTTTTTCCAGGCAAAACTAATATTCGATTTTAACTGCAAATATTTGATTCAACGGACAAAAACTCCGATAAGCGGGTAAAGTGGTTAAATTAAAAGTAATGTAGAAGATAATATTTTTTTCAATATTGATTAGGAAAACCAATATTTTGAATGATGTGACTGCGTTTTGGTTAATTCTATATATTTTCTGTTCAGAATATAGTTTAAATATTCTAGTGATCAATTTCAAGTACTTACAATTAAATTATTGAATAATGATTAAATTTTGTTGATCATAATGGCATTCCAACCAATTTACTGTCTGTGTGTACTAATGAAGTTGAGAAAATGAATTTAAAAAAATGTTAAACCCATTAGAAAATTGAAAGCCATTAAAAATTAATCAAAGTTCAATTTTTTTCAATATTATTTTCACTTTTCTTGATTTAATTTAAAATTTTCCCAAATTCAAACAAAAAAAAAACACAATTTATATTAAAATGTTCCCAATTCCAAACAGCAAATCACAATTTTACTTGGAATTTTCCTAATTTCATTTGATATTTAAAATCGAAAATTCAAATTTTAAATAGAATTTTCTACATGCGAAATGGAAATTCTCAATTTAATTTGAATTTGTTTTTGATTTTGATTTTGATTTGAAATAGCAAATCTCAATTTCATTTAGAATTTTAAATGAAAAAGCTTAGTTTTATTTAAAATTTTTTTATTTTAAAATTGAAAATCACAATTTAATTTGAATTTTTTTTAATTTCAAATAGAAAACAAAAATAAAATAAAATATTTTATTTCCCGCCTTTTTGTAATTATTATTTTTAAGTTTTTTAATTATAAAAAAATTTCCCCTGAAGAAGTCTTCCAATGCGAAGACGAAGTATTGGAAATAAATACTTACAACTATAAACTAAGAAAAATAAGAAAATGTAAAAAAAATTTATAAAAGTTTTTAAGTTAGCTGGCTAAATTCCCCATAGCGGATTGAAAAAATATTTTTTTTTCAATTTTTATAAATCATCAAAATCAATCGAACTATATTTTTTTTAAAATTTGTGATTTAAAAAATTTTAAAGTTATAAAATGAAGAAGCAAATCCTGTTTATAATTTTATAAGTTCATTTATTTATTTCTATTTCAATACAACAAGAATTAATCTTATAGTTATAGTACAGGAATTTATATCGCTAAAAGTAGTACAAATTTTGGTGAATACGATAGTTAAATTTTAACCAATTATTCGGGATAATTGGTTAAAATTTAATTTCAGTTTTAAATTATTTGTTTTGACAATAACCGAAAGAGAAACGATGAATCGAGAAATCGATTAATAGAATTCAAAACACTAGTTATACTTCATTTTAACCATAATAATAGAGTAAGTGTGGGTAATGTGGAGCAGTCGGGTAATGTGGAACGCCAATTTATTTCGGAAACTAAGGACTATATGAGAAATGTGTGTTGGTGAAACCGCTTATTATATTTCAAAATGTAATAATCAGATTTTTTTTAAATTTTAATAGATTAGATATTTGAACCTTAATAATTAGGTTAGGTTAGGTCGAAAAGAGAATTTGGAGAAGGGAAATTCTTCCTTAATCCGACTCAAGTCCCTGAGGACTTACACTTAAGACAGAATGTCGGCTTGTTGTGCGCTCTAAAAAATCGGTCCCATGTCTATATACCTTAATAATTAACTATGTAATCTAATTAGCTATGAAATTTCTGTTTGTTTCAAAATAATTTTGTTTTAAAATAAATCGCGTCTGTAATAAAACGCGTCACATATCTAATAGAGAGTAAATTCTACTTCTTATATAATCAAAAAAGAGTTTATGTCGATAATTTTTTGCACTCTGAGAACCTTGTTTATATGATATTAATGAATTTTTGTATAAAAGCCATGAAATTGCACTTGAACTTGTGCATTGAAACTTTTCATAAAATTTTATGAAAAATATAATTTTATTTCTTGAAACTTCCATTCATGCAATTAAGAAGTTTTATTAAAAAAACTACCCAGGTAGAAATTGCCAACCGCACCAAATAAATAGTACTGGCAAACCACTGCTATTTATGTAGCCCGACTGTGTTAAAAAATAATAAAGGCTAAACTAATATTGTACTAAGTAAACACTATTTTGTTTGCAAAATCCTTTGAATTAGAAGTATTTTTTTTAGTATTTTATTATAGGTCTGTCTGCGTACACATATTTTGCATCATTTTGTGCAAAATGTTGCAAAATCTTGCAAAATGTGGTCTGCGTACTCCAAATCTCTTGCAGTGAGAGATAATTTTTAATTTCAAAATAGGCCTATTTTGTGAAAGTAACAATGTGTGGGATGGACATATCTAAGGAAGTAGGAGGAGCTTATCCACGATTATGGTATCAGTCTCTTCTTTGGAAGATTCTCTAGCAGATTAATGCATCAATCATAATTGTGGGTGGGATTTAAGGGGTTAATTTTTAATTTCAAAATAGGCCTATTTTGCGAAAGTAACAATGTGTGGGATTCACATATCTAAAGAAGTAGGAGGAGCTTATCCAAGATTTTGGTATCAATCTCTTCTTTGGAAGATTCTCTACCAGATTAATACCACATCTGCTAAAATTCTTTTGCTTTGTTATTTCAATTGTTTACACACCGATCAGCTGTTTTCTTGCAAGATTTCACTGGATACTGTCTGCGTACTTTTTGAGATATTTTCAGCCGACAGAGTAAAATTGGTCTTACACTCCCAAAAAAATTTACTGAGTATTTGCTACTGGCAAAGTACCCAGACAGACCTTATATTTCATACATTTAAATATGACGTATAAGGCTAAGACCAAATTATATTGCTGCTTTTTAAATGTGTTTTATTATAAATATTTCTCAAAATTAATTTAATTTAAGTTAGTTTAAAAGCACAACATTTTTTTAATTTAATTAAAATTATCATCAATACTTTGGCGGAAAATTACAAAAATATAATAGGTATTCCACATTACCCGAACTTACTCTATTAAAAATCTGCCACAGGTTGTTAATATTTTCAACATATTAAGTAGATATAAATATTTAATGTCCAGAAATAAATTTAATTGGATTTAACACAACAACTGGTCATCTTGTCAATTCTATATATAGACTATTAAATTGTAACAAATTAACATTATCATGCAACCGGTCAATTCAAAATAAGTTTTTTTTTACGGACACGCAATAGTTTGAAACAAACTACCGACCAAACTCTATATAAATAATAAAATATGCAAATTTATCGATTTTTTTTTTTTTGTTGCTTCCACGACTCTTCAGAGGGCAATAACATTTTGGTAGTCCAAAAGGATATTGCACCTCAAATAGAAAACTTTGAACAGCAAAACACCTTTAAAAACAAATTTAGAATACACTAAAATGAGTTTTAAATATTTTAAGACACTTTAAATTACAATTTGACTAAAACGACTGTTAAGGTGAAGAGCTAAAACTCAACTGAACTTTTTTTCTGTACTTTTTTTGTCTAAGAAATTCTTAGAATTTATTATTATTTTTTATTTTTTTTTTTTGTTTTTTAGTTTGATTTGTTTTAGTGGATTTTTTTATTCACGGTTTTTTTTATACTTTTTGCAAAAGAAAATTAAATTAAACTAAACTTAATAAGGGTTGTATTATGGGGTATCAATTCAATACAAAATAATACCTGTATTACAATGTTCTAGGAATTTTACAGGTTTAACAAAAACGTGAAAAAACTACAATTTTATAAACTTAAACTAAAAGAAATTGTGTCCTTGCGCAGTTCAATGTAAATAAAAATCATAATAATATTTTAATACTATCGATATAAAAACAAAACTCGCAATTGTTTATCACGTTGTTTTTCTAGTTTGTGATAGAATGGAATGGATTGGCAAAAAAAAAAAATAAAAATTTATTACTATGGTAGTAGATGAATATTTTCTTTGATTTATAATATGTAAAACAAAAATATAGGTTAACAAAGTAATGCAGACCTGGTTTTATTGGTATATTTTATTCAAGGGAAGTATACCGAATAAAAAATTACAAGAAATAAAACACAGTTTGTTATGAAATTAACTGTAATATCTAAACCGTGAATGAAAAACACAGTGCAGCATTTTTAAGGTCATCGTTTGGTTCCTCCTTCATACCCGTTTTTTTTTGAAGTGTATATCGAAACTAAAAAAAATCCGCAAAGGACTTGGCCAGATTACATCGAAATTTTTTTTTTGGACACCCTAAGTTTTTGCACCCAAACATGATTTTTTTAAAAAAGGAAAATTTTTATGGAATCCATATATCATAAACCGTTCGTAATTTTGTTTTTATGTCTTTGGCAAAGTTGTAGATCCACACCAAAGCAAAAAAATTCGCATATGGACCGACCCAAAAAAATTGCATCCACTGCATCAAAATTGCAAAAAATTGGGAAAAAATGCTATTTTTTTTATGATTTTTTCATGATTTTGTCCTGAAATGGCTTAAATACTGGGAATTTAAGAAATCTTTCTTCAGCTAAATTATATCTAACAACAATATAAACAACTCTCTAGTACATGTCATCTTAATACGAACATTCCTTAACCCTAGAAAGCACATCTTTTGCTCCCACTTATTTTGCATAGCCAATGTTTGTCGTTTCGACAAAGAAAGACTATATAGGTTAATGCCGTTTTTGTTGTTACTTGTTTTCAAATTTACTATTTAAACATTTTATTGTTGTAATGCTGATATGTTTTTGAAAAAATGAATATATTTATTTTATTAATAAAAAGTAATTATTTTATAACGCAATTAACAATTTCATAATTTTTTTTTTATTTTTTGTTTAAGTTTTTTTGTTTATTTATACAAATGCAAAACATGTGTATTATTAACTGCCGATGATTTTATTCTGCTACGATTTTACCCGAAAAAAGTATAGTAACTTCTGGTGAAATGAGAAACACAATTACTTTCTTATCACGCTCTCATTTACCGAATTTTTGTTAATAAAAACGCTTTTTGGTAAGATGGAGTCAAAGCGGGTTCGCGAGGTAACGTTTGTCGAACAGAACTAAAATAAGAAAATATATAATTTTAACAGAATAAATAAATAACATAACATTGCTACTCACGCCTGTTAAGGTTTAAATATTTTTGGTGGTGGTTCAAGGTCATGATCTGACTCTGCACTACTACAAGAAGAAAGAGGATCCAAAGGCACATCTCTAAATCCAGTGTCTCCTGGGTCTTCCATATCACCATCCTCACACAGGAACACCTTGTGGCTCCACCAACAAACCTCTGCAAGCATTGCGTCCAGCTTCTTGCCTTTGAATCTTTTTTCCATTGGCATTGTGACATTTTTTCCCAATTTTTTGCAATTTTGATGCAGTGGATGCAATTTTTTTGGGTCGGTCCATATGAGAATTTTTTTGCTTTGGTTTGCCAAAGACATAAAAACAAAATTCCGAACGGTTTATGATATATGGATTCCATAAAAATTTTCCTTTTTTAAAAAAATCATGTTTGGGTGCAAAAACTTAGGGTGTCCAAAAAAAAAAATTTCGATGTAATCTGGCCAAGTCCTTTGCGGATTTTTTTTAGTTTCGATATACACTTCAAAAAAAACCGGGTACGAAAGAAGAACCAATTTATGTGTTGCACTGTGAAATTAAAAGTGGTCAAATTATGGCTTCTCACTTGTATTATTACACGGGGCTACAAAATTGACCCCAAAAATCGAAAACAAGAGTACCGACCATTAATCTTAAATATACCAGCCACTCTGACTTTAATGGTTTTTTTTTTACTTATAAACCAGATTTTTCTCAAATTTGCATTAAAGTTCTGCATTTTTTAACACAGTCTTTTATACATAACATTTTGTAAATCAAATATTTTTTTATCTTATAGTTTTATGTAAAACACATAAAAGACCATCCTTAACATTAGCGTATCGAATTTGGTTAATAAATGTGCAGCATTAACAAGTAAATCCGCGTTTTTCTTAGTTTTTACTATCGCATGTGTTCTACATTCCGAAAATGAAGTGAAAGTGAAACTTACGCTCAATTTGTGTTCACAATTCCACATAAGTGATTTGAAAAGAAAAATTTCATTTTCATTTTGTTTCTAGTGGAATTGAAGTGATTTGATGTGTTCTATGAAACAATTTCACTACAAAAAAAGTAATTGTAAAACGGTATTAGTTAACTGCGTGAAAAACCAAACTTTTTAGAAAATAAAATTATTTTGAATATTAAAAGTAAAAAAAACAAATAATGTAAGTAAATGTGATATGTTTTTAATATACATTTATTTAACTGAAAAAGTGTTGTATTTTTAGGGGAAAACACATGAATTCGGAACAAGAGGCCGCAGTTTTGACATTCATGAAAAAAAATTCTGGTTTGGCCAAAAGTTTTTAGAGGGGCGACAAAACAGTTGAAGACCAGTTGTGGAAGGACTTAGCAAGTACATTAAACAGCTTAGGACCTCCAGAAAAGGATGCAACTGTTTGGAAAAAGGCTTGGACTGATTGGAAGGCTACCATTCGTAAAAAATTGTCCGAAAATGGAGCAGAGGTAACGGCAACAGGTGGAGAACCCAAAAATATCCAACACATTTCATCCAAAGAAGATTCAGTTACTACTGACATTAGAGGGAGATCTAAAGACGTTACGATGAACATGGTGAGAGTTCTAGCTAAACAGAAGAAGGGTCTGACTATTTGTCACTTGAATGCACAGAGTTTAAATTGTAAAATTGACGAATTTAGAATAATTTTCGAAAATTCTAACGTTGATATAGTTTGTGTTTCTGAGACCTGGCTAACTACATCAACTACGGATAGCTTAATTAACCTAGGTGGTTATACAGTTTTTAGAGCTGACAGATCAATAAGAGATGAAAATGACAGAGTTCGTAAGGGTGGTGGAGTGGCGATTTTTGTGCGCAATCATCAAGTGTGCAAGTTTTGCTGTAAATCTGATGAAGAAGACAAGGTAGAACATATTTTTGTTGAAATCATTTCCAATCAAAGGAAACTTTTAATTGGCTGCGTGTACCGACCTAATAAGAACACATGTCTTTCAAAATTCTTTGAAAATCTGGAAAATTTAACTGATGGATATAGTGACGTGATCATTTCTGGAGATTTTAACTCTAATATAATTATTGAATCAATTCTAACTGACAGGATGTCATCGCTTGGTCTTGAGCCTACTAATAAAAATAGCCCTACGCACTTTTCTTCCACTACAAACACTCTACTCGACCTTTTTTTTGTGAGTGATATTTCAAATGTACTACTCTACGATCAAATCTCTGCTTCATGTTTCTCTAAACATGACTTGATTTTCTTGGCTTACGATTTTCATATTCAACACGTAAATACCACGTACACTTATCGTGATTTCAATAATATTAACTACGACTTGCTCTATGCTAATTTTTCTCTTTTTGATTGGAACAATATACACTATATGACTTCCGTTGATGACCAAATGTGTTTCCTACAAAACAATCTACTACGTCTATTTGATGAAAATGTTCCTATGAAAACTAAAATCACCAGCGTGAAGAAAAAACCTTGGTTTACTTCTGCCATCAAACAGTTAATTTGTCAAAGGGATATTGCCTACACTAGATGGAAACGTTTTAAAACCCCTGAGCTTAAAATCGATTATCAAACAGCAAGAAAAGAAGTAAACCGAAAAATCAGAGTCGCAAAAACTGAATACTACTCAAGACAATTTAGTTCTGCGCTTGATACTAAACATACCTGGAAAACTATCCGTGATATTGGTATTGGAAAGTCTGATCGAAACAATAACTGTTCGATTAATGTTGATGAGCTGAATAATAAATTCACTGACCTACCCATGATTCAGATAAGAACCGATTTTTATGACGATCAATATGCTCAAATTAACGCTTCAACTGAAGAAAATACCTTTGAGTTTACTTGCGTAAGCGAATATGACGTTGCCTACAGTTTTACACAAGTAAAATCGAATGCTGTTGGATATGATAATCTACATCCTAAATTTATAAAAATATTGCTACCACTTCTTCTACCTTACATAACTTACTTTTTTAACCACATCATTACTACAAGCACTTTCCCCTCAGGATGGAAGCATGCCAGGATAATTCCAATTCCTAAATCAGGCTCTGAATACCGGCCAATAGCAATATTGTGTTATCTTTCCAAGGTTTTTGAAAAGATTTTGCATGCCCAAATGAGTGCCCACGTTTTTGGAAATGGTTTAATATCTCACAAACAGTCAGGGTTTCGCCCTAATCACAGCTGCGTGACTGCTTTGGCTGACGTTTCAGAGGACATTAGGCGTAATATTGACAATGGAAACATTAATATCCTAGTACTTCTCGATCATTCTAAGGCTTTCGATACTGTCGACCACACTACCCTTAGTATGAGCTTCGAAGCTTTTTAAATTTTTCATCTTCTTCTACACAACTGTTGTCATCCTATCTACTAAATCGTACACAATCTGTATATGTCAACAACAAATCATCACTACCACTAAGTCTAACAAGAGGTGTACCCCAAGGGTCTATTCTGGGGCCACTTCTTTTCTCGATATATGTTAACGACTTACCTGAACATCTTAATTACTGTAGCATACACATGTACGCAGACGATGTTCAACTTTACCTGAGCAGTCCACTACAGTCAATTAAGGATAACATAGATAGGATAAACCACGATCTACAAAAATTACACCTGTGGGCTACTGCTAATGGTCTATGTATAAATCCTAAAAAATCCAAATGCCTTTTAATACATCAAAGAACTAGGAATCCTGTGTTTGATAAAGATGTTATTATAAATGATGAAAAAATTAAAGTTGTTTCAGTGGCTAAAAACCTTGGAATAATATTTAATGACACGTTAACATGGTCAAACCACATCACTGCCATGGTTGGACAAACGTATTCAAAACTGAGATCCCTTTGGTTAACTCAATCTTTCACTCCTTTAAAAGTTAGATTGCTGTTAGCCAAAGCTTACTTAATCCCTGGCCTTTTATACGGTTGTGAACTTTTCTGTAAATGCGACACCATCAGCATGGGGAAGTTAAAAGTTGTATTTAACAGTATAGTACGATACGTATTTGGGTTGAGAAGATCGTGTGGAACTGCGTTCTATTCTAAAAAAATATTTGGTGTGTCACTTGAAAGTCTTATGAAGATAAGAGTTCTTTTACTTTTACATAAAACCATATTTACAAAAAAGCCCGCTTATCTCTACGCAAAACTTCGTTTTGGCATCGGAACGAACAGGGGAAATAAATTGGTTCCACCAAGTCATCGCTATCTCGTATCTGAGTGGCAATTCCTCCTAAATTCCGTAAGTCTTTGGAATATGCTCCCTCAAACACAACAACTCAACAGCAACGCCTCTAGTTTTAAAAAATTTCTTTTTGAACACTATGCACGATTTTAATATTGTTTAACAATTTTTAGTTCTTTAAAATTTTCTGCAATATGCTTAAACTTTTATTTTATAATTTATTTATTTATATTTGTTTTTTTGTTTACTTATATTTAATTATGAGTGATTTTTCAACTATTTTTATTAATTATGTAATACATGTAACTTTCGTCTTTATCAAAATTTGTACTAATTTAAGCGATATAAATTCCTGTACTATAACTATAAGATTGATTCTTGTTGTACTGGAATAGAGATAAATAAACTAAACTAAACTAAACTAAACTAAACTAAACTAAACTAAACTCTCTGGCCTTTATACAGCAGTCAAAGGTGTTCCAGCTGCTAAATCATTCGGGACGACTAGCAAAGGGTAAACAACCACAAATTCATCTACTGAATTGTCAAACTTAAATGGCATCAGTTCCCATAATGTAGTAAACGTAATACTGAAAATATAGAAAATGAAGAACCGCAACCGATGATTTCCCTTTTTGATTTCCCTTTTTGATTTTTCAATTTCTTCGCGACTTCTTTCAAATCTAATCCATTTTGGGCATATGACAATTTTCAAAACTACACATATTTGTTAAAATTTTTGACGCTGTACTTCTTCCCACAGCTAGATTGAAGTCTTTTGCGATCATTTGTTGGTAACTTCCTTGTCCGAAATAGCGTAGTGATGTGGCCAATTGCAAAATAATTGGAATGCTTGTCTTTTTAGCAATTGGTGATACTTATTTTAAGACCATCATAAATGCCTAGATTAAATAATAATCTAAAATATGCAATAAAACTATTTTTTTTTTTTATTAATTTTAAACATTTACGACTCAGTTTTAATTATTTTCTTACGATTTTTCTGGTACTTCCAAGGGATTTGAACAGTCACGAAGCCTTTTTCTATTTAGATTTTCCGTTCTTTGTTTTTCTTTTTCAATTAAATACCAGGAAATCACAATTGCGCCACTCATTTTATATTATTTTAAAAATAAGTATTTTTTTGTTTAATTTTTATTTTTGTTAAAAAATGCACTCTTCTTTATTGCAGTTTCATTCACTTTAAAGTGATAATTTCGTTTTTCCCGCATTTTTTTACGTTGTTGCTAAAAACAAAATGAAAATGAAATCGTCGTGAAAAAACGATTCACTCGTTTTTCAGAACACTGCGGAATTGAAAATGTGAAATTAAAAACGATTCCACTTTCACTTCGTAGTGGAATATAGAACCCAGGCCTATATTTTACCATTTTTGCAGAATTTATCTTCCCATAAGCAGAAACACATATCTAACCAATTATTTCGTGTAAAAAAAAAGATAGTGAGGTTCATGGAAAAACGCGCAACATACACAAAAAAATAATATTGTCAAAAAAATTTCAATTAAACTATTGTTTGATTTCAAACTCACTTCCAATTAAAAGATTAATAATATGTATAAAGTGTTTAATTGAAAATGAATTTGGTATAAACAAAATTTTCAGTTTTTATAACCCAGAATGACAACAAAGAAAAAAATACCAACATTTAAAAAAAATCACAAAATTGGTAAAAAAAAATTAAATTAAAAAATTCGCTACTATTTAAAAAAATCACTGTAATCAAAAACAAATTGCTAAAAATTTAAAAAAAATCGCCAAAATTTAAAAATTCGCAAAAATTTAAAAAATCGCCAAATTAAAAAAAAATTTTAAATGTTTTCGAGATATACCCGCTTTTAATTTTTCAATTTTGATGTTTATTTTTTTTTAATTTTAGCTGTTTTTTTTTTAATTTTGTTAATTGTTTTCAAATTTTGGCGATTTTTTCCAATTTGAGCGTTTTTTTTTTTCAATTTTACCGAATTTTGTTTTTAATTTTGACAATTGTTTTCCATTTTTTTTTTTGCACTTTTGGAAAGTTTTCAAATTTTTTCCATTTTTTAAAACAATAGCGGGTTTTTAATTTTTGACGATTTTTTAAATTTTAGCGATCTTTTTTACGTTTTGTGAATTTTTTTTAAATTCGACAGTTTTTTTTTTCAATTTTAGCAATTTTTTTTTAATTTAAATTTAATTTAATTTTGGTATCTATTAAAAATTTGTTTGAAATTAGCAACAATATTCAATTAAATTTTTAATAGATAAGATTAAAACTTTAATTGAAAATAAATTCAATTAAATTTTTGCAAATTATTTTAATTGAGACAACAATTTCCTTAATTGGACCGCATTCAATTTTTCAACTTTTAATTGAATCAACAAATATTTTAATTGAAAGTCGATTTTAGTTTTTTCTGTGTAGCTAAAAAGACGACGTATGAGTTCTTCTCATATGTAAACAAATTTGGTACAAAAAAATGGATATTTTCGAAAGTTATTTTAACAAACACTTCATTAGATACATACATTACAATGTCTACAAAATATTATCAAATTTTATTTTAAAATTCATACAAATATGCGAACATTTTAAAAATAAAATTTAAAAAAATATTTTGTAGACATTCACTGTAATTGTTAATATATCTTTCGCAAATTTAAACTTTTTTGGTTACATTTTGGTACACATCATTTTTTAAGCTTTTTGCATATTGTACTAACAAGGAGAGTCCTTTAGTGGGTTCCCGCCGATTGTGATGACATTTGGATATGTTATAAATAATCAAAAATTAAGATACCCATGTTCTTTCTAGCTGCCCAACCTCACATTTAGGGGCTAATAAGTGGGGTCGGAAATTATCCCATTTTCTGTTTTTTGCTGGTTTTTCATATTTCTTTCAAAGAAACTATGTATAAATTTGGTATCTAATGAAAATTATTTGAAAAGCGCATCACCGGTATAAAGTACACTCAAAAAAAGTTAGTAAAGTCAGCAAAAACTTTTGCTGAGTCAGCAAAATTTTAGTCAGGAGGGTGCTTGCAATAAAATTTAACTGAAAACGTAAGTTTAGCAATAAATTTGATATCGTAGTATATATAATATAGTGATTTACAACACGTTTTACTTTTCTATTAACTTATTTTTTTTGACTGTAGCATGTCCTAGCATGGTCAAGCTTCCGTGTTATTCAAAAACACACATACATTAGGGGGGGCTTTGTACGATTAGGTATAGTCGGTTCAGGCCCAAACTCAGATATATTATTCCCCAGTAAAAAACGATGCTTACATGCAAGCAGGTTTGTAAGGGAGTAAGCCAAAAAGAATCCCATTACAAACCTGCTTACATATGCCATGATTTTTATATAGCGAATTCCCACTTGGAAGCATTTTGGGCAAAATAAGCGCTGATTTTAGCGCTTATAAAAAGCTGCGATTTCATGGCTTGCAGTAGAATCATATTTCATGTCTATATTATTACAATTAAAAGTAATAAAATGAATATACCATACATAATTTATTTTACATAAAATTCTACAGACATTAATTTTTTGTTCTTAACATTTTTGACATATAATATAATCATTTTATTTTTTTTTTACTGCTCCACGTGCTAGCTCTTCAGAAACAGTTAAATAACTAATTATTTTTTATTACATACTCGAAAACAGCAAACACAATCGGAAATCACTCGGGAAAATTGGTACAGATCTTTTATAATACACGATATGAAACTTTCTGCATTACAACCTGCATCCTTATAAGGGATTAGGGTAAGCTGCTTACAACCTGCATCCTTGTTAGGCAAAAAAGTAAGCTCAGAATTTTTTTTTTTTATTTTTATACGAAAATTATTCGTTTCTTTTGCTGCTTCTTTGTATTATCTAATATTAAGCCCTTACATCAGCGCATTTGATTTATCCTGCTTCTAAAAACACAAAATTTTTTTACTGGGTCTGTACTAAGTTTAAGTGGACACGATTTTTTTATTTTTTTTTATTTAGAGGAAGTTTTCCTAAGCATTGTATTTTTCCAAAACATAGGCAATATGAGTGTCAAACTTTTTGTTTTTGAAAATACATTTCTGCTATGTAAAAATAATTTCGAATATGTCAGTTTCGAGACATGCTCCCATACAAAATTTTGTCAAACAAATTGTTTATGGTGTTTTTTTTTGTATACTATAAATATTACGTGAATTTCGAAAAGATTTTAAACGATATATAATTATATACATATTTTACAAACATAAACATAATAAAAGCTGAAAACATACTTTGAAAGCATGTGTACACTTAAAAAAAGTCACTAAATTCAACAACATGTTTGCTGGTGGGATCCTTGCAGAAAAATTGCTATTATCAGCAAAAAAAACTTGTAAATTCAACAAAAATTTTCTTAAATTTAGCAAATTTTTTCCTGATATTAACAATTTTTCTGCAAGGATCCCACCAGCAAACATGTTGCTGAATTTAGTGACAATTTATTACAGCAAACTAATAATATTTTTGATGTAGAAAAATTTAGTTTGAATGTAAATCGATTTGAAATTCAAAATTCGCATAAATTTTTCATTTCCAACCGATTTACACTCAAATTTTCTGCATTAAAACTATTATTCGTGTGCTAAGTATATTTATTGGTTTTCTCGCAAAGCAAATGAAAGTTTTGCTGCAAAAAAATTTTTGGTTGAGTGTAAATTGGTTTTAAATAAAAATTCGTACGAATCATACCAAAACTATTAAAAAATTTGTTTTATATTTTTGACGAGTTTTCAGATAAACAAAAAGATCAAGCTACTTTTAAAAGCGACGACGAATGTGTAGTTTTACGTGCACAAGTGCAATTTAACTACACTCAAAAAAAAAAGTTTTAAAATTTACTTGAAACTTAAAGTTGCTCTTGTTGTTGCAGAATACTTGAAGACTCCCATGCATTGGATTTAACAAAAAAAAATACTTATTAACAATAAGAAACATATGAAATAATATTGAATTTGAAAATGGGGACTTATTTCATATTGAAAATGGGGGACTATTTCATTAAAAAAAACCCCTACAAATAGTTTGTCATTTTATTTTTGTTTGGGGTTTTATTACATTGCTTTGGGGGTTTGTTTAACCCTCTAACTGGCAAACAATGTTTTGCAACGATATTCATACCATGTGCTCCACTCGAAAAACAAATAATAAGATCTTCAACAAAACTGTTTATCGTTGCCTAATTTAGGCGATACGAGCCAAAATATTTTAGGGTGCATTTTGAAAACTAAAGTATATAGAAGAGAAGTTTTGGACAAAAAATATTTCTTTTACCAAGATATAACCACGCTCGAAAAACAATTTTTTTTCTGCTCCTATTTAGGAAGATATCGGGATTTTCGATTTTTGGAAAAAGCGATATTAGTCGTAAAAGTATCTAAACTTCAATTTATATTATTCAAACTTCAACGCTTTGCTATTAATACTTAATGTCTTATTTATGTAAAATTTCCTAAGAAACCTTTTATTAGTCTAAAAGTTAAGACGATGTCCTTTAGAGGAACCCTGATAAAATCATGTGAGTCCTTGGACTAAAGTAAAGACTTATTATTAAAGATAAAGCTTCAATCTTACTTATATTTTATTATAAAGTGTTTTTAGTCAACTTTAATTGGTTTTTTAGATTTTTGAGAACTATATTTGTTTTAAAAATTATAAGTTTTTGAAATTTTACGAATTTTTGATTTTGAAGCTTTCTCGCTTCCAAACCGTGGACAGCACAGGACAAATTTATTCGCAAAATATTTAGGAAATTTAGTTTTTTATCGGAATATATTAATTTCTAAGTATAAAACGGTCATTTGACGCATTTGTGGTAAATTTTATGAAGGCAGCCTTACCTGTTGGAGGGTTAATTTTAAAAATGGGGGAATTATTTCATAATGAAAGAAATACCTATTTTTGGGGATTTATTATTTTTGTTTTGGGAAGTTATTTTGTGGGGAAGTTATTTCATGAAGCCGTTTCAATATTTATTTCTTCAAATTTCGTTTAATAAATCACATCATATTTATTCTAAAATATCATGCCAAAAATTTATTTGTCGAATTATTTTATTATTTGATTTTTTTTTTTCTTTAACTACCATGAAAGTTATTGTCTTAGTCTGTTCATGCGAACAATATCATCTTTTAAGAAAGTATTGCAAACAATTAGTAATTTAAGTTATTCATTCGGCTTGTAACAAGTTCATAGTAAATAGTTAAAACTTTAAGAAAATAAATTAGTCAAAGATTTTATTGATTCAATTAATTTTTTAATTAAATATCAAAAAAATTCATTGAACATTTAATTGTAACAATTAAAAATGTGAACTAGTTTCAAATTGTTTGAATACATTTTTAAAGCTTATAATTCCCATAACATTTTTACTTAAAGTGTACGGTTAAATACAAAAACTTAACCCCCTAACGGGTAAGGCTGCCTCACCGCAGTCTCCATAAAATTTACCACAAATGCGTCAAATTTGCTAAATATTTTGCAAAGAAATTTTTCGTGTGCCGTTCACGGGTTGGAAGCGAGAAAGCTTCAAAATCAAAATTTCGTAAAATTTCAAAAATTAATTATTTTTGAAAAACATAGTTTTTAAAAATCTAAAAAACCAATTTAAATAGACTAAAAACTCTTTAAAATAAAATTTAAAAAAGATTGAAGCTTTATCTTTAATAATAAGTCCTTACTTTAGCAAATGGACTCAGAGGATTTTATTAGGATTCCTCTAAAGCACATCGTCTTAACTTATAAACTAATAAACGGATATTTATGAAATTTTGCTGAAAGAAGACATTAAGTATTAATTGCAAAGCATTGAAGTTTGAACAATATAAATTGAAGTTTCTATACTTTTTCGCCTAATTTCGCTTTTTCCAAAAAGCGAAAATCCCGATATCTTCTTAAATAGGAGTAGAAGAAAAGTGTGGTTATATCTTGGTAAGAGAAATAATTTTTGTTCAAAACTTCTCTTTTATGTGCTTAAGTTTTCAAAATGCACCCTAAAATATTTTGGCTCATATCGCTTAAATTAGGCAACGATAAACAATTTTGTTGAAGAACTTATTATTTGTTTTTCGAGTGGAGCACATGGTATGAATTTCGTTGCAAAACATCGTTTGCCAGTTAGAGGGTTAAGTATAAATGTCACATAAATGGAAATTATAATGTGAGCAAGATTATTCTAATTCAAAATGTTTTTTTTTTTGTTTTTTGTTAAACAAAAAACCGCCCGGCCAGAAATTACCAATGGTCTGAAAAATCAAGCACTGGCAGATCAATGGTCCAACAAATAAAGTGCTGGCAAAGCACTGATATACAACGCTCTGCCAATGTTCGTAAAAAGTGCTGTGCCAGTGCTTAATTTACAAAATTTACAACAGTAAAAATAATAAAAGCACTGGCACAGCTCTGGCTTAGGACGCTCTGCCAACGTTCGTAAAAAGTGCTTTGCCAGTACTTGATTTACAAAATTTACAACTGTAAAAATAAAAAAGCACTGGCACAGTACTGACTTAGAACGCTTTCCCAACATTAGCAAAAAGTGCATTGCTAGTACTAATTTACAAAATTTACAACCGTTAAATTAATAAAAACAGTGGCACATCCCCTGTTCACAATAAGAGTGGAAAAGTTTAAAACTAAATTGCAATTTATGATTTGAAGTTAAGAATATTAACGTCTCCTATTATAGTCAGCACAAAGTATAGTTTTTGTACTAAAATTTTATTTAAGAAATTTATTTTCAAATTTCTTTCTTTAGTGAAATTGTAGTAAAAAATTGTGCTAACTTATCACAAAAGTAATTTGATAAAAAAAATATTCAGTTATTTTGTAATTAATTTATCTGAAGCAAGCCTATTGTTTTTTCTGTTCAAATTACCAAAATAATTCAATAAGAAATAATACAACTCTTTACTGAAGTGAATTACTAAGTAGGACTTTATTAGTCGTTTGTGGTTTTGGTACTGGCAAAGCGCTTATTGCCATGGCTTTGCCAACGTTTTAAAAAAGAAACGGGGAAACAGGGCAGGGCTTCCCTGTGTTATCATTTTGGGGTTGGCAAAGCACTTATTATATTATTAAAAAAGCACTTTATTGGTTGTTCTACCAATGCTTTGCCAACGTTTTAAAATTATGGTTTTGGTACTGACAAAGCGCTCATTGCCAGTGCTTTGCCAACGTTTTAAAAAAGGAACGGCCAATCCATGCCCGGTGTTATCATTTTGGGGTTGGCAAAGCACTTAAATCTTCAGATATCCAACGCTCTGCCAACGCTCATACCACCGTTGAAAGCACTGGGCCAATGCTTTGCCGTTCGTATTTTTCTGGCTGGGCGTTTACTGGCTTGAATCTCTAGTTCTGTACACGAACAATGTTTATTAGTTAAAAATATTTATTTTTGATCTGAATTAGTTCAGTTCTTCCAATTTTTGTTTTTTACTTCTGCTTCAAAAATTACAATTTGGGTAAATCTTCTACCTTTTCTACATTGGTCCTCTGATAAAAGATCGAAAAACAAACTTTTGGTTTTAATTTTTTAAAATTTAAAAGTAAAACATTTATTAATGGAAATTTATGAAATAAAATTCAGTCAGATATTTCAGCAAAATTTCTTTAAATTTCAATTAAAGTTTTGATAATTGAATTGATGTTACGAATAATTTATATTTTAATTTGAAATTTCGAAAGATTTTAATTAAATTTTTAATTGATTTGAATTAAAGTATAGTTGGTCGTAATTTAATTTTTAATTGTATTTACAAATATTTTAATTGCGACTGGATTTTAGTTTTCGTTTTTTGTTCGTGATTCAATATGAATTGATACAAAACTTCTAGCCCTTAAATAAGATAATTGAGTCTTTTGATTAAAAATCGTTTCCTGGGTTTTCTGGTTTCAAATGACTTTTTATTTATTTTTCCAATTCAAAGGTCTTTACAATTCGACCTAGCTGACTGTTACATTTGTAACATGTTCTTCTGTTTCATTTTATTTATTTTACTAATTGCCAACATTTACTGCTAGACAACATGCGAACGTGTACCCAAATATCACGCATTTTAACAACTGTTACAACAAATATTTATTGAAATTATTTATTGCGTATCTAAGGTTAAGGAATTTGATTCTTTTTAGTAGAAGTTTAAGGACATATGTAGAAAAATAAAAAAAAAAAACAATGATAAAAAACAATATCGACCATTCCACGTTAGATCGGCCAAAATCTGACCTTGGGTGCTCCGATTTAAATTATATTTTGTACGCACAAACTCTATTGAGCCACTTAAAGATTGTCGTTTTAATTTTCTTGAAATTCGAAAAAACCATGGTTTATTCGTCATTTTCTTTTTTTTTTTTTTTTTAATAGCAAAAAGTTTGGAACGGTACACTCCTCTTATTTTATACTGCGGATAGAAATAATTTTCCAGCGTTAAAATTAACTGCATTTTTTATGCAATTTATTTTTAAAATGCATTTTTCTAAAATTTGGCCACCCTCGATTTAAAAACTAAAGTAAACGAAGGAGCAGACTCCCCCAGAGTAGAATCCCGCTCATCTTTAATACGGTTATGGGGACCTTTCAAATGAAAGTATTGAATTACATAACGGTGGCCAATTTTTTCCATGTTTACAAATTCACTGAGATCGTCAATTTATGATGGCTCCAAAAAAAAAATACTGAACAACGTGGCGCCTTAAAACTTAAAACATATGTTTAATAATGTTGCCATTTTTCAACAACGTAATTTTTTAAAAACTGGCGTGGACACCTCAAATGGTCGACCACTACGGTGTTCGTCATGGCAGCTCGTACGGCCTCTTTTAAACTCTGCCACCCAACATTTTATAGTCGTAAACAAAGGAGCCTACCCCCCAGAGTAGAGTCTAGCTCGGCTTTAATATTAATTGGCATAAGACCTTTCAAATGAAAGTATTGAATTACATAACGGTGGCCAATTTCTTTCATGTTTACAAATTCACTGACATCGTTTATTTTTGATGGCTCCAAAAAAAAAAAATACTAAACAACGTGGCGCCTTGAAACTTAAAACATAAGTTTTATAATGTTGACATTTTTCAAAAATAACTAAACAACGTGGCGCCTTAAAACTTAAAACATATGTTTTATAATGTTGCCATTTTCCAACAACGTAATTTTTAAAAACAACTGCCGCCTTCTATACGTACCCTCAAAAGGGTATCCCAATTTTGCTGGCTCTGAAGTCTAAGAGATGTTTTCTAAATTTCAAACAAAAAATTTCAATATAGAACAATAGTTTTTTTCACTGAGTTTTTGGAACTTTATTATGACATGAAGAAGGCCTATGAAGCATTTGTATTACATTTTTATGAAACTTTTCATCAAATTTATGAAAACTTCGTAAATATGATCAATAATTAATGACAAACAATTTATGAAACAATATCATCAATATGATGAAATTTGTTTCCCTGAGTGTATCCATCAATTCAATTTTTTCACAGGAAGAATGGCTCTTAATAATGTGTCGTTTGATATCAAAAATCCTCAATTTTTTTGTTCCTCTTTTTCTTATACATATTTTTTTTATGAAATCTATTAGTTTTGTTAAAATTGTAAATAAAATTCTTAACATTTGCATAAATCCGACTTAAAAAATTATTTAATTCTTCATTAATTTTTATTTTAACGAAAAATTAGACTTTATAATTTACCAACGACACAATAATACAAGGAAAACCGAGCGAATTCACGTCGAAACTTTTTTTAAGTAGAGATAGCGGAAATTTAACTTAACGTGTTGCAATGTGGACCTGTGTTTTATGCACATACATGTTTAGTAGCAATATTTTGAAGCCATTTCTTACCACATTAATAGTTGTTTTGATCACATACCTGGAACAGAAGAAAAAAAGGTATTAGAAAAATATTTTAACTCGAATGCTAATGGTCTCCATCAAAATGATGATAGTAAAAAATAATAAAAAAAAAAATATTTTTGACAAAATAACATGAAATTTTCCAAAATTTCGCAAGTTTCGATTCGAAAATTGCGAATAAAGCTTTTTTGATATAACAGTTTTCTTTTAAATAGCTTTATATCATTTTACTTTTAAGTTTAACAAATTAAGCAAAACTAACAACCACTTTTTGGAAAAAGTTTTTTTACTCATAAAACTTGTAAAAGTTACAAAAAGTACTCAATATAAAATACTTTTGAATGTCTCTCAAAAAGTTTTCTAGCATTTCCCCTTTATTTATCTTTTACAGACGATTAAAACTTTCATTCAATGAAAACTCAAAAAGCTTTATGATGAGTAAAAAAAAAAATCTTTTATAATGAGGGGTGGCAAACAGTTTACGGATGCCACATGTCACCATTGTATTAATAATGTTTGCCGCTATTCTTTTTTTTAAACATTTAGCTTTGTTGTCATTTTCTGCCCAAAGAAATGAATGTAAGTAAGTCACTGTTGTCAACGTTTTTTTTTTCAATAAATTCCGTTAAATCAGATTAAAAAAATTATAGAAAAACAACGAAAATTTTGCAATTTATCGCAAGTTCTTCAGAAAAGTTAACAAAATAAACTGAATTCTTTTAAATATTCCTAAAAATTATACAACACCCATAAAAAAAGTTAGTTCAAAAGTCTGTTAAACGGGTTCCAATTGAACTAATTTTTTCTGTTGATATCGTTTAAATCTTAATCGTTTAGTCTTTAATCGTTTTAATTTAATAAACAAAATATTTTTAAAATTAGATTTTTATGAATTAAATTCCACCATTTCAATAGAATTTAACAAATTAAATTTTCTAAAAAATAATGAAAAGCTTAATACTTTTTATAAAAATAGTTATTTGATGAAACTTCTTCATTTAGTGCATAAAACTTTTAATAAATAAAATAATATTTTCCATAAAATTTTATAAAAACTTGAATTCGTTTAATAAAAAGTTTCAATGGACTAGTTCCAGTGGCATTTCATTGCTTATA
This sequence comes from Delia radicum, assembly GCA_021234595.1. NCBI lineage: Eukaryota > Metazoa > Arthropoda > Insecta > Diptera > Anthomyiidae > Delia > Delia radicum. Next base: position 207,077,013 of record CM037851.1, read on the forward strand.
ACTAGGGCAACCAAAAATAAGCTAATGCTTTTTTTTAATTTGAAAGGATTGAACAATGTAGAATAAACATAAGTTCTGATCTTGAAATTATGAAAATTTTGAGCAATGTTTGTTAGAGCTGTTTTTAGCTTACTTATTTGTGTTTACAGATTTTAGCTTTTTATGTAAATGTAAGCTTATTTTTGACTTATTTCTTTAAAAATGTTGCATATATTAACTTTTTATAGTAATATAGTCCTTTTTAGCTTTTTTCTATCAATCAGTATTTTAAAGTTTTTTTTTTTTTTTAATTGAAAGCTGAACATTTAATGTTAAAAGTGCCAGGGGGACAACAAATTGGCTTATCAAAATATTTTGTTAAACCAATTTGAATTTTGAAGCTTAAGAAAAACTACTTTTCTATTAGAAGTTCCAAACAACAAATTATATACAAATTTTAGTTGTACTAACAATTTTAATAAAAAATTACGAAATTTAACGGTTTATTTTTAAATTTAACGGCTTATTTTTTAATTTTAAAGGCTTATTTTGCTGTTATTACAATGAATTTGCTAATTATAACAATGAAGGGCTTGGAAGTTAATGCATTTATATTCGCGTTTTATGTACATAAATTATGTATTTAAAATCGTAACATATGCACATAAAATTTAAAAATTTATTATTGATTTTTTTTAAACGTTTTCAAAATTATTTCCGAAATTTTAAGGGGTTTACTCTCCTTAGAAATCAATGTAAGCACCAATATTTAAACTATTATAAAAAAATAAAGAAATGGTTTATAAAAAAAATCTTGTTGTGATAGAAGAAGCCAATATTAAATATTATTCCATTTCATTATGGACCATTTTTTTAAAGGCATAATTTAATATTGTCTCTACGTTAAACAACAAAACAAAAAAAAAAAAAACCGATGGAAAATCGATCGATCAGTTAAGGCTGCACAGTGACGCCTGATTTTCAATATCTTGTTTTGAGAAAAACTGATTTAAATGAATCATTGCCTATATAAAATATAGTGCAAGGATTTTGTTTAACAAGCTGTAACTTTTTTATTGCTGCGAATAAAAAGCTAACGAAATGTTAAATTTAAAAAATCACAAAATAAAAATTGATGATTAATAGGTTTTTTGTTAAAGTTCTGCCTATTATGGAGGCTCTAGCTTTTCTAAAACTTCGGGTTCTGATGAGATCTTTAGACAGATCGAAATACTAGTATCAACCTAGCTAATATGTTTGATTTGCATTATTTTTGTAAATACACGGAGGTTGAAAGCTCGTTATAAATTAAAAATAAAAAATTTAATCATTTTTGTTTCAAAAAGTAATTGAAAATTACTAATAAATATCATCAGAAAGTTCGTAATTGCATCTTTATGTTATTTTTCATTTCGCAATAATAAAAATAATATATATAAATTTGAAAAATATTTTATTTACAAATTGTGTAAAATTTATTTTTAGTAAAGCATCAAAAAAAATTCTGAAAAACATGCAATTTACTGCAAAATATGCATTTATAGCAAAATATGGAACAAGAAATACCAAAATATGCATTAAAATATTCATTTTTAGCTAAATATGCAAAAATTTGTTGCAAATTTGTTGATTCGCAAACGTATTTGATTAACATTGTTTTCCAACTACCGACAACAAACATGTATTTGCTTAAAGTTTCGAGCCCTAATATGCAAAAATTCATTAATATCATTCAGAGAATTCTCAGTGTGTAATTCTTAAAATTCAGTGCCTTAAAATTCTCCTTAATAAATCGTTAAGTTTCTAAGGTTTTTTTTTTAATAAATCGCAAGAAGTTTTTAATCATCCTAAACAAACAACTTATGCCTGTCAGTTCTTAGCGTTTTAGTGATAAAGTACCAAAAAATAAACATTTATTTTGCATTAAAAAATAAATCGATTAATCGCAAATATTGCCGATTAACCGACCTAAATAATAATGCCGTCGAAACATTTGTTTTATTGTACAATTCAGATTCAATTTGGAGAAAACATTCGTTGAATATTATCTATATCGAGCAAATTCAAACTTATTAATATGAGCTAAAACTAAATATTGCATTTCCAAATTAGCGGTAAACTATTAAATGAATATTTTCTCCAAATCGGATTCGAGTGACACGGTAAAACTTTCTGAATCGATAGATAAAAACATAAAATTTTTTGTAAATAAAACATCTCAATATATTATTACATAAATTGAGTTATTTGTACACTCGAAAAAAAAGATCATCCATGCAGAAAAATTGCTTATATCTGAAAATGTGTTTTGCTGAAGCTGATTTTCAGCAAACATTTTTGAAACCAACAAAATTTTTTGCTGGAGCTTAGAAGATTGAAAAAAACTGAAAAACTTTTTATAAAATGTATACTTTAGTTTATTTATTTTTCAGCTAAAATGTTAGTTATACTTATTCAGCACTTAACAGTTTTGGACTAATGTTTTACTAATGTTTTACTAAGTTATTTTGCTAAAAAAAACGTTGCGCTAATAAGAACATAGCGTGAACGAAAACTAAATTGATAGATATACGCAGAATGAAGTAGATATCAAGATATTCAGCAAAAATTTTATTAATTTTTAGCAATGATTTTTTAATTTTTAATCAACTAAATCTTAGCAAAATTTTTTTTCTGAAAATCAGCGAGCCAGACTAGAAAATTTTTTTGTTGACTTTTTTTGAGTGTAGTATACAAAAGAAAAAATTAAATGAATGAAATCAGTCTCGCTGGCATTTTGTGTATTTTTACTTGTTCTCCATGCTATTAATCTGTTTATCAGCACTATTTTTGTAGGAAAGTAAATTAGTTAAACATTAGTTAAAAATTAGGTTATTGGTTCAGAGCTGGATCTGAATATAAAAAAAATAAATTCTCCATAAAAATATCGATTGATACACATTGATACAAAACAATTTGTAAAATTTTTTCCTAAAGCTACTAAAAATTAGTAAGAAAATGACGTTACAGAAAAAAATGCTAAAATTAGCAAATTTTTTTTACTAAATGTTAGTAATATAAGATATAGCAAAAATAAATCTGTTGAATGTGCAAATTTTAAGTTTATTTGAGCTAAAGTTTAGCTAATTGAAATTTACATATTAGAAGGCGCTTAGTTTTCATGTAAACAACTAAAAATTTAACTAAAATTTATTAGATTTTACAGTTTTTTTGCTGTTTTTATTTTACTAGTATTTAGCAAAAGGATTCTGCTTATTTTACTGCATTTTCTTGCAACTTAATTTTTAACTAATTTTTAGTACATTTTTATGCTATTTTTACAGACATATTGGTTTGAGTGTATATATACTTTGGAAATTTTGCGGAAAAAATTCGCAGAAATAAAAAAATTTCAGCTTGTTAAACATAAACATGCATTTTCATGAAAAATCAATTTAAATTAAAAAAAAAAATACTTTCGTCATTTCAAGTTACATCCATTTTCTTTTTTTAAATCTATCGTTTTTCTAGACCCAAATATATTGTACACATGAACGCAATGCGCATTAAAGAGAACAGTTTTGTGAAAACAGGCCGAAAATATTAAAAATTTAAAATCTAACGTATTAAATTACACACGTTTCATGGCACACCACATTCCCCTATAATTATTTATTTACACATTTCAAGCGATTTATATCTAAAATTGTTTTATTCTTTTCATACAGTTGACATCATTGTCGTTGCCCTTATAGAGGGTGCGTTAACTTCGACATGAATGTACGGAAATAAGATAGAAAAAGAACTCATAAAATGCTTTTGTTGGCTTCTGTTCGGCTTTTTTTCGACAAGTCAGTATATGTGTATTTACAGGGGAAGTATACCAACTAATACATTCGGATTTGTAAACGAAAAAAACGAATTCGTTAGACTGACCTAGTTATCAGAAATGAATTTCGTTTTCTGGAAACAAATGACTAAAAGATTTATTTTCTCTTTAACATATGTAAACATTAAAAAATCGGAATGCATGAGTTGGGATACTTTCCTTGTAAGTTCGTCCCTTTTATTCGTATGTAATGCAGCCCATTGATTATTTTGTGGCATACAAAATATTTGTACAGTAATTTTATGCTTTAAAGTCTGCATTGTAAATTGTTATGGAGCAAAATTAGTAGAAGCAGTAGCAGCATAAAACATAAAAATACACATAATCAGACACCACCACTTGAGGAATTTTAAAACAAAATAAAAATATGAAAAAAATACATAAAGTGGGGTTAATTTATTATTTTTTAGAACAAGGGTGGGTGGTTGTTTTTCATGTAGTATTTATAATTTTACATACGGCATTGTCTTTAGCATGGAAATTAAGGGGTCCAAAAAAAAAAGTTGGAATCCGCGATCTCCACAACCCATTATGCCATTACGAAAATAAATTTGTTCTACCAAAAACAAACTTTAAACAAGTTTTGTTTAGAGGTCACAGAACGAAATTTAAGTTTCAAAGTTGTACTTGTTATATTATTTTGTTGAATTAAAAGTAAGAAATAATGAAAATCCAAAAATACTTATTATGATGGCGACATATCAAGTCAAATTTTAGGAGTACACGCATTGCAAAAATTAAATCCAAATTAAAATCGGAGTCGCGGAATTCTCGAAATAGTGAAATTTCCTACAAGAAAGTGCGAAACTCTAATCAGAAAGATTTTATATATTTACCGCTGTGAATATATGTTTTTTTAGCGTGAATATATTTTTGTGGAATTTCATTATATGTGAGATAGGATTTTTGTTAACAAATAAAATTAAATAGTCTAAATAAAGGGTGTTTTGTATATAGGCATAGAACTTTGAAATGGAATAAAACGAAGATGAATTTTTAAATTGACATGAAATTTACTTTATTCGAAAGATAATCTTCTGGCATTATAATTTAAATATGATTTCTGGCATATGACCGCCACGGCTGGCTCGGACGTAGTCTAATCTGGAGGTCCAATTTTCGATGACTTTTTTCAACATTTGTGGCCTTACATTGGCAATAACGAGGCGAATGTTGTCCTCCAAGTAGTCAATCGTTTTTGGCTTACCGGCGTAGACTAGCAACTTCACATATCCCCGCAGTTAATATTCCAGTCCAGAACAAAGTATTTCATATTGTTAAATTTCTCTGTTTTTTACTTTGGGACGTGCTGAGTATTAAACCCATCGCCATACATCAGGCTATGGCTCGTAGCATCACCTCTTAATGAGTTAAGCCATGGTCGACACAGCGATGAGTGTGGCTAATTGGAAGCTTTGTCAATCACAGCATACACCATGCATTACCTCCTGTTTTTATAAAGCGAACGGTTAATTCCTGTAGAGGAATACGTGTATTTTAGTTTTGTTACAATAACAAAATACACGTATTTCTTTTTAGGAATTATACCGTTCGCTTTATAAAAACAAGATATAATCAGAAGAGACAGAGTTAACTAATACCTACACTCACAAGAACTTTTCCATAAAAGTTCAACAGTTGTTTAAGAAATTTGTCCGTAAAGTTGTTTTAATTGAATATGTAGTTAAATTACTAAAGAAATATATTTTTAACTTTTCTGTCTGTTATTCAATAAAATATACAAAAAAAAATAGACTTTCGGTTTTAGTTAAAATTTTCAGTTAAAATTTTTTATTCAACATAAAAAGTAGTTTATTATTGAATATTGAAATAAACTAAAAAATCTATTGTTTTTACCGATTTTGTCAATTAATTTTTTTAGCAGTTGAAAATAAACTAAAAAATACAATTGTTTTAAACGATAAGTAAGTAGTAATTTTTCAAACTGATTGTCAGTTAATTTAATGTGTATATTCAGTAGTCTTTACGGAAAAAATATTGTGAGTGTATGAACAGTTTATTTTTCAACTAGAATGCTTCCTCGTTTTAATCATATTGCTATCTCTCTCTTACAAGTAATTATAACATTATGATGCCTTTAATTCACCTTCCATAGTTGAATACCAAGTGTAAGTTAGAGATGGAGTTGCCGCTGGGCAAATTGTTCCATTGTTTCTGGATTAAAGTGTTTGTAACAGCCATATAATGACAATCATAATATTTTTTCCCCCATTTTTTTATAATTATTTACTGGAGAAGTTTTTAGGTTTTTATTGAAAAACTTACTGGACACCAGACTGATACAGTTTCGTTATATCCAAGGGCTATTTTATGTGTCAATTGATCAATTGCTCTATATGAAAAACTTTTTACTTTGTATCGTACTAAGTATTAAACCCAGCACCATACATCCGGCTATAACTCGTAGCATCACCTCTTTCCGAGTTGAGCGACGGTCAACTTTTTACTTACATCTTTTCAAAAAACTTTATAATTTTAACAAAAATATATATTTTTACGTATAATTATAAAAAAAACGCGAATAATAAAATTTTTTTTTCAATTTTGATTTTATATTCCTTTTCTGTGCATACATTTAGACTAGATTGCAAAATTTTGTTAAGCTACATCGCGTAGGTTAACAAATAATTCAATTTAAAGTCAACGCTAAATATATGAGAATTTCTTCTAGAGACAAATTACTAATTCTTAACTGATTATTGACACAGTGTTCCATTTTCGACCCAATACTTTTAAACGCCCATATTTTTTTACTGGATAAAGATAATTAATTAGTTTAAAACTCCTGGAATAACTCAACATCTTAACTACAATCGTGTGAATAAAAAAAATTGTTGAAAATTGTTATTCAGAGTTGCCAAATAATTATTATAAAAAATTAATTTTTGACCTTTTTTGATGTAACTTTTTCAAAAATTATTTAAAAATATAAAGAAGCATAATCTTAGATGAAAAAATATTAAAATGTATTTCTCTGCTAGAAACTGGTTTATCGATTGTATATAATTTTTGAAAATCTGACCGTTCGGAAGACGAATTTTTCAAATACACAAAGTCTAACATATTCCAAAATGTATTCCGTTCTCACTAAAAACATAAATAATGGATGGGTTTTATAAAAATACTTATAAACATATAAAAATGAGATCGCTAGGGTTGCCATATGACTATTTTAAAAAAATGGTCAAAAATTGTAAAAATCGGTAAACTAAAACTTTGGGTTCTGATGAGATCTTTAGCCAGATCGAAATACTAGTATCAACCTAGCTAATATGTTTGAGATGCTTTATTTTTGTAAATATACGAAGGTTGAAAGCTCGTTCTAAATTGAAAATAACATAAAAATAATTCCAATGTATATAAAAACAAAAAACTAATAAAACTGTAAAAAGTATAACTTGAGCCAGAGTAAAAAACAAATTTTTTTTTTGTATAAATAGAACAATTTTTGGTCTTCAAAGTTTAGTAATGTCATGCTGCTTGTTAGGAAAATACCCTAGCCACGTGCTTTATTACTAAGAAGACAAAAATGGAGCAGAATTGATGATTAATAGGTTTTTTGTTAAATCTCTGCCTATTATGGAGGCTCTAGCTTTTCTAAAACTTTGGGTTCTGATGAGATCTTTAGCCAGATCGAAATACTAGTGTCAACCTAGCTAATATATTTGTTTTGCTTAATTTTTTTAAATATACGGAGGTTGGAAGCTCGTTATAAATTGAAAAAAAATAATTTTACATTTATTTTTGAATGCAGAGTTGTTCACAAAGTCATACAATATACATGCTTACAATATGCCAAAATTTTCACTGGAGAGCGCTTTAAGGCAAAATATATTACATACATTTCTTAATGAAGCATGGTTCCATATATTTGAAAAGTTTGGTTAAAAACGTGACATTAATAAGTTAAAAGTTAACTTTTTCTATGAGCTCTTAATGTTAACGAATTTAGCTGAAACTTGTCCCATAGAGTTTTTAGAATATGGGCAACATTGTGGAGATTACAAAATCCAACTTTCTTTTTATTTTTGGTACGGCTCTAATGGAAATTTTTGAAACGTTTATAAATTTCTTTGCAATTCGGAAATGTTTTACATCTCAATATCATTTTATATATTTATTGCACGTAACTTGGCACTTACATTGGCAATTGTAACAATAATCTTAATAGATTTTTTAACATTAATAGAATATGTTAAGTAGGAATTCTGATATCACAGTTTTCAATATTTGCATAAGAATCTGTACAAATTACGTGCACAATCAATTCTTTACATTTTTTTTATTATTCTTTGATTTGCATTATTTTTCATTTTGTTTTAATTTTTTTGTTTTACATTTTCATTTCGTTCGTAATATATTTTAAGATTAGAAAAATAGAAAAAATACTTTCAATTGTATGTGCTCATTGCACAAATTTCGGACATAGACATTGTCACTGTCAACCGTCATTATAATTTGTATATTAGGTAGACATTTATACTTAAAATTATAAACATTCTTCGTACGTCTAATCTTAATCACTTCAGGATTTATAATGCTTCCTTACCTTTAATTTTGTACTGGTGCCAAATAATTATTTGATAAACTAAATTTTTTGACCTCTTTTGATGGGATCTATTTCACAAATTACATACTGTCGCAAAATAAAAAAAAGCGTCGACTTAGTTTGAATCGCGATACATATTTTTTAATAGAGCTTTTCTTGCTGATTTCAAACATGTTTTCCAAATTTTCCAATCACGTCTAAAATAAGTTAACCAACTTTTAAAATGTGTGTATTATTAGAGTAAAATTGCATTTGAAATATACTCTGCCAAATAAATTGCTTAATATCGCATTTTTAAAAGTAGCCTAGGCCATGCATCCGACCAGCTTAAATTTATTTTAGGGTCGCGATATAAACTTTTAACTTAAATTTTAACTTAAATTTTAATTCATGTGACAAACGTTAACTTTGTGTAAACTGCATTTCAAATGTAATCTATCTTTAAAATTATACGAAAGAATAAATCTTTTTCTCAAATACATAATTCAATATTTGAAAGAAAACCAAAAAATTTGCAGTTTTTGACCTCGCGACTTCCGATTTTCTTTATATTAAAAACACATATTCCTTATGGAGACTGTAACACATCTCCATATTGAGTTTTTAATTTTTTCAACAAAAATGGCGATTTTTTCACGGTTTTAGTTTTTAAAAAAAATTCAAAAAATCGCAAAAGTACACTCAGGGAACTTCTGCTTTAAAAATATGTAGTTGTTTGGGTTGTAATACAGTTTATTCATTTTTAATGTAAATGTCAGGCATTTGTAGAAAAAATAATTTTTTTTACTACAATAACATTGTAGTTCATTTAAAAAAACAAACCACATCAAATAACTGTTTTATGATTTTACATTAATTTTTTACAGTCGTTTTTTGTGTTTAAAAAAAAATAAATGTTTCTTTATTTTTTACTAATTTTTTAGTACAATTATGGATAATTTTTTGAACATTAAAAAACAAATGACAATGTTAGTTGAATTTACTGAAATGTAAGTCGTACTTTCTTTAAATGAAATTTTATTTGTTATTAACTAAATTTGCAGTGTTCTTTACCTTCATAGTATTCTAAGTGTATGTAACCGTATACACGAAAGTTTTTATCGAATTTTGCTGATTCGAAAAGCGTTCGATTTTTACGATTGTCCTCTTTCACACTCATGCAATAAAAAAAAACGCACTTAAAAAATAAATGCGTTTTTTATACAAATGTAATTTTTAGATGCATTTTCCAAATTGTTCTCCCTTTTAAAAAGTTTTTAAATGTGTATAAATTGAAAATTTAACATCTTTTATAAGATTAAATTTCGTTATTTCTGTGACGCGAATGTTATCTAATTTTTTTCATTTTAATATAAAAAAACTTATCTATTATTTCCTTACAAAAAATTTATTTTATTGTATAATTTTTAATTTTTATATTTTGAACAGGGTTTAAACCAATTTAAAATTCAGAACATACTATTAGCAATACAAAACTGTGCTTTATTTAAGTTAATTTGCCAAAAAAAAATAGTTTTTAATGCAGATGCAATTTTCGGATGCCTTTTGAAAAATGTATAAGAAATGCTTAGTTTGGACAGACAAATCAAAAAAAGTCACCTTTTTTATTGAAGAATGTATTGTAAGTTTTAAACTGGTTAAAAATATGTTCAAAATACAAAAATTTTAATTTAAGATTTAATTTTTTGTATAGAAATATTGGATACGGGTTGTTTAAAAAAACCCGTAAAAATTATATAATATTCTCGTCACAGAAAAAGCTAAATTTTAATTTATATAAAAACGTCTAGATTTTTGATTCACTAATGTTAAAAAAAAAATTAAGGGGGGAGAACAATTTAGCAAATGGTTCAAATAATTGCATTTGCATAAAAAACACATATTTTTAATAAGTATTTTTTTTGTTGCATAAGTGTGAAAAATGATAACCATAAAAATCTAATGCTTTTTCAATCAGAGAAATCCGATTACAACTTTCGAATATAGAGTTCTTTAAAGTTGCATACTTTTCCGATTTTTTTAATTTGTTTGAAAATTAAAACCGTAAAAAAATCGCGAGTTTTTGAAAAATTGAATATGGTGATGTATTATGGGCTCCAGGGAGTAAGTGCGTACAAAAAAATTAATAAAATTTGAAGACCCTCGGTCAATTCCATTTGTGATGTATCATGGATCTTATGATCAATTTATTTATATTTTTTATAAAAGCAATTTGATAAATTTATCTTTACGCTATTTTAACAATTAGTTTTAGAAAATATCATTGCGGTATCTTCAAGAGTAAGGTGTATTCTAAATATTTATCTTTATTTGGGATCATAAGAAATCACAAATTTTGTAATAAAAGGCTTCAAAAGTACCAAAATACCCATTTATTAGGCAACTTTAACCGCTGTTTTCTCAAAATTTGTGACGTGATGAAAAAATATGGATGCCGGATTTATAATCAGGAAATCAAAGACTATAAATCACATATCGACATTCAAACCAATAAAGCTTGTCAAGGTGTGTTATTTAAAAATATTAATAAACCTAATATTATATATTTTTGATTATTATAATGATTAAAAATCATAAGAAAGTATTTCTCTGTTAGAAATTAGGTCATCGATTGTATATAATTTTTTTTTAAATCTGATCGATCTGGAGAAAAATTTTTTAAGTACACAAAGTCTTAAATATTCCAAAATTTATTCTGCTTTCAGTCAAAACATAAATATTATTTGTTTTTTATTAATATACTACTAAACTTATAAAAACTATAACGTCTGGGTTGCAATATGGTAAAAAATCACGATAGTGTCCCAAAAAATTTAAAAAAAATATTTTTCATATATTTTTTTAATCACAAAATCATACACAAATTCACAAAATTATATAAAATTTTAATTTTTAAAATATCTTCAAAAATCGAATAACTTAATGAAGCATTATTCTATATATCTGCAAAGTTTGGTTAAAAATCGTTCATCGAATCTATGACGTATCTTTAATGAGTTAAACTTTTTTTGCTGTTTGCACAAATTTTACCTGAATGGTAACGTAAACAGCAATATTTCACCACACAAATAAGTGCCTGCCTAATGTTAATGCACTTGTTTATTTTTGTTTGGCCTGCTCTATACATAGTTTTGAATTATTATGTCATTTCCATACATACGTATGTGTGTATGTGTTGTATGTACTATTCATATTTACATGTTCTTTCTAGTTTACATGAAATTAGTCCAAAGCAATGACAATGAGAGATTTATGTTCATTAAAAACATAAATGAAAAGTTTTTCTTAGGGAATAAATATAATTTGTGTGCAAGGTGAAAATGAAAAGTTTCATTAGAATTCAGTCAAAATTATACTTTTCACTAAATTCAATAATCTCAGTTTTTAATCCATTATTGGCACAGTGTTCCTTTTTCGACCCAGTACTTTTAACGGCTATATTTTTTTACTGGATCAAACTAATTAAGTGGTTAAAAAAGTATATGTACACTAAGGATATTATGTAGGTAAAGACGACAGTAAATGTAGTCAAAAACAAATGAAATTTCACTTGAAGAAAGAACGACTAACATTTCATTAAATTCTGCTAACATTTGTCATCTGTTTTTACTGTTCAAAAAATTAATAACAATTGTAGTAAAAATGAACCAGACATGTTAGTAAAAAATAAACAGGCATTTAATTTTTTTAAATAACAAGAAACGACTGTAAATAATGAATGTAAAATCGTTAAACAGTCATTTGATGTGGTTTGTTTTTTTAATGAACTACAAGGTTAGTAAAAAACTAAATTTGTTCTACAAATGACTGACATTTACATTAAAAATAAAGAAACTGTATTACAACCCAAACAACTACAAATTTGTAAAGCAGAAGTTCCCTGAGTGTATGATCCTTTTTGATAAAAAATTACACTCCTAAACAAGCTTCCTTGGTTTGAAGGCCGATATGTGATTTATAGAGTCTTTGAAGCCCTGAGAAAACAGCGGTTAAAGTTGCGAAAATGGTTATTTTGGCACTTTTTGAAGCTGTTTATTATACGATTGACGCTTTTTAAAATAATTTAAATATCCATTTCTGAAATGCATTCTACACAAAAATATAAATATATTTTTGGTATGGTATTTGAGAAAAAAGAATATAACTTCGAACAATTTTAAAGATAGATTATAAGATAAGATTATATTTGAAATGCAATTTAAACAAAGTTGGTTAAATAATTTAAACAAAGTTGGTTTAATAATTTAAACGTTTTTCGCTGAAATTAAAAAAAATTAAACTTCAATGTTTATATCGAGACCCTAAAATAAATTTCAGGCTGTCGGATGTATAGCCTAGGCTGCTTTTATAACGCATTATTTGTTCAGTGTATTCTGGTGTTAACAACCAATTAATTCGGTTAGTATGTGCACCCCGGTAGGCTAGTTGGTAGCGGGCTGGCTTATCAGTGAGGGGGTCGTGGGTTCGATGCACACCAGAGGCCCTGGTCTGTTTTCGTTACAACGCGCCGAAAGCCATAGTAGCTAGTTCTCGGTTAGGGTAATAGTATATAATTTCTAATTACATGATTATTAATTAATAAAATAAAAAAAAATAAAAAATTCGGTTCAATTTAGATCTCTAAATATTTTAGTTGTTGCATCTAAAATTCAGTTGTATTAATCGAATTTTGTATCGAAACCAAATATTTAGCTGTAACCGAATTTGAGTCTTAGTAACAGCTTTTAAGTTAGCAAATCGCTAATCTCTGTGTACCATCGTAATAAAAACGCTTAAGATGTTCGGATGTGTTGTGTACCCAAAATGGAAAATTTGCTGTCAAAGTTTCAACTTTGGTTTCGAATATTTCCACTATAGGGCGCTTTAAGACAAAAAAAGTACAAAAATGTGTTAATGCAGCAGGGTGCTATATAGCTGCCAAATTTGGATAAAAAATGTTTCGTGGATCTATGACGTGCCATTAATGATTTAACAAAAAGAGTATATGAAATGTGAGAGCCAATTACATGAATATACTTGAATATACCACTCAGGGAACTGCTGTAAATATTTGTAGTTGATTGAGAAGTAATATAAGTATCTTTATTTTTAAGTGAAAACGCAGTCATTTGTAGAAGAAATTTCAGTTTTGACTACATTTGTAGTTCATTTAAAAAAAAATCAAACCACATAAAATGACTGTACTATAAATTTATATTAATTTTATCAGTTTTTTTTTGTTTTTATTTAAAAAACAAGTAAAGCAAATAAACAATGTGAATTTTTTACTACATTTGTGGTTCATTTAATCAACAGCAAAAAACAAATGGCAATGTTAGTTGAATTTAATGAAATGTAAGTCGTCCTATTTCATGTGAAATTTCATTTATTTTTAACTACATTTTCGGTCGTCTTTACCTACATAATATTCTATACAAATTGTTATTATTGCTCATACGTAACGTAATAACATTTTAAAAAATACATATGAGTGAGGCAGTTTTCTTACACTAACAAACAGAAATAATTCTGTAAAAATATTTGTAAAACGTATTTTAAATTAATTTAAAGGGTTCTAGAGTTTTTTGTGTATTGATTTTTTATTTCACATTTCGAATATTTGATTTTTTTTATTCTGCTAAAATTTCAGCAAAAAAATTCGTAGAAATAAAAAAATTCCAGCTTGTTAAACAAAATTCTTATATATTATTGGAACATCCTCAAATAAAAAAAAATCTATAAAGTTTACAGAAAAATTCAAAAATATTTTAAGTTTTATTTTAAAATTTAAAAATTTTTATTTCCGACTTTCTATATTTATTTAGAATACTGTTCTACCTCAAGTCCAAAATCTAATATGATATTTTCAAATTAGATTTTATTTGTAGCTTTTCAAAAAGTTTGATCATTTTTATGATAGACAATACAATTGTTTCATTGGCATCACCTAAATCATTAGTTGCCCTCAATAGAAAACGACAATTGGCTTAACTCAAACCGAGACATTACATACAAAAGACAAAATCAACTTTATGAGAATTTGTCTGCCTTAGTGTATAAGTTGGCTGATTTGGTAAAACTAATTATAAAATCCAAACTATTTAAAAGGTAAAATTTTTTACATATCAATATACGGTTGACAGTTGTAACGAATGTCGCACTTGTGTAGAGTTATCATTACTGGTAATTGTCTTCATATTTAATCGTTTTTATTACTTCCTTCTATTGGCGAAATTTCTTATTATCCGAAAACATATAAATTATTGTTACGATGTTTAAATAGTTTTATAACGTTGATTTACATAAGTAACGAAATTTGATCGTTAACAATATGAAATGAAAACGGTAAAATATTTTGAAGTTCTGGCCAACTTTTTTGGATAAAATTAGTGACTTTTTCACTAATTTTACAATGATAGAGTACCACATGTCGTATAAGTAATACGTTTTAGTATTTATTAATTGTCGTATTATTCATACGCCGTGTGGTACTCGTGTTTGTGAAAATATGGCAATCACTTCGAAATTAATGTATAGATTTTCTTAATATGAATGTTGAATTATTCTTTAGAATATGGGATTTACGCTAAAAGTGAAATACTTTTTTGAACCTTTTCTACTTTTTTGAGAATTTTAAAAATATCTGTCTTAGAAAATGTTGACGATTCAGATGCTCAAAATACATAATAAAAAAATGTAATTTAAAAAGTGAAAATATTTTTGGACTCCATTAGTTTGATTAGTCCATTGGTTCGAATTCGTTTTATATTTAATGGATTCTATTAGCGAATTTTAAAATAGTTTTCGCTATTTATATTAATTTTTTAATTTTAAATATAAATGTTTTTTATTTAAATTAAAAGTCCTGCTAGCAAACGAGCTCAAAAAAATAAAACATATTTGTAAAAATTAAAAGCTCGTAAAAAACGATTAAAAAACAGTCTATAGCTCAAATGTTAGACGTTTTTAGAATTTTTAATTGTTCAAAAAATATCTAAATTTTCCTCACGCTTTTGTGGTTTTGTTGATTCTTCCTAGAAGTCTCGTTTAGTAAAACTCTTTTTAAAAACGATTGTGGTTAAGATGAATTCTCGGTTATAAAGAACTAATTTGAAAATACTGACGTTTTGGTAATAGTTTTAATGTAACATCTCTTAATACAAAAACGCCAAAAAGAAAAAACATGTTAGAGGGAACCATATTCGAACACTATCATACATTTTTGAATTTATGATTGCGACAACTGTGTTACTATGGTTGTGACAACCATACTCTTATCTATTTCTATGATAATTAGATTACCATATTATGGTTTCAAATAGATCCCAATATTATCATGTTATGGTTCTGGAAATTTGTATGAATTGTCATAATATGAGCCTTTAAGCGTTCTGTTGAAGCTGGATTAAAAAGTTATGAATGTTTTTGTTTTTAGTAATATATTTATTTAACAATTCACACATTTAAATAAACTTAAGTTTAAAATAATTTAAGTAATGAAATTGTCTTTGTGTTGAAGAATAAGCTTTGTGAAATATTCTGTAAGCTATACAAGCTATACATGTGATTTCAGCATAAAGAACGCATAAAAATATTGTCATGAATAAGTTTTCGCAATACATTTATAATGATTAAACCATGTTTGGACCAATCATAATAATTGGATTATAACCATATTATTGTTCTAGTTATCATATTATGATCTTGGAAAAAAAATCGTCATCACGGTCATAAAAAAAAGCAGACTGATCATCTTATAGTTGGCGCAACTATAATATGACTGTAGTTAGACAGAGGAATATGATAATAAATATTATATTATGATTGTAGACAAGACAATAATATGATAACTTAAAAAAAAAATTTTTACTACAACATGTTGAAAGTAACAATATTATTGGTGGAATATGATTTATGCAATAATAATTTATTGAAACAACTATTTATGGATGTGAGAAACATAGTTTTGTGGAACTTGTTTTAGATTAACCCTCCGTTAAGATGAACTATTTTTGACAGTCCCACAAACAAATTTTTATACAATTTTCCATTTTTAATACGAAATTTTACAAATTGACCTAAAATTTCTTTGAATTTTAACAAATTGTAAACTGAACACAGACAAGATTTTCCAAAGTTACCGAAAACTACGTATTTATGAAATCAAATGAAATAATTAGACAATAGTTAAAGAAGTTTGTAAAAGTTTTTAATATTTTGTGGACAATAAAACCATTGCAAAGAACATCCCAGAAGTTGTAAAACTATTCTGAATATATATATTATCATTTACTATCCACTCTCTATCGCTTCATGAACAACTATACACTCAAATAAAAAAATCTGTAAAAGTTATAAAAAAAATTGTACACTCATGGATAAATCTTCATCATATTTATGAAAAACTTCATAAATATGAAAAAAAAAAACTTCATTGACTTTTGTCCAATGTAACACTTCATAAATGTGATGAAGTTGTATCATAAAAGTACAAATTAATGACTGACTTCTTCATATTTATGAAATTTTTCATAAATATGATTGTGAAGTTTTATAACTTTTTATGAAGTGCTTAAATGTGAATGTTTTTTTTTTCGATTGCCCTAGACAATATTTACAAAATACAAAACAAGAATATTTACGAATATACAAAGCGTAATAAGAAAATAAAATTCGGCATAAACGACATATTTTCACACTATAATATTTTTGTTTGAAACGTGTGTAAGAGTTTTGAATACTTTGCGGTGTTATGGCAAGATTATGAATTGTATATTAATTTAAAAGCTAATATGTAATCTTTAATGACAGTTTAAGGATATGTTTCTCTATTTTGAAATATTATTGTTCGTAGAAACGTCACAAATAACAGTCCAAATCAAACCCGGGACCATCTGTGTAACAGTCCAATGCGCTAACCATTACACCACAACGCCCAAAGGAAATCTTTTTGCTAAAATCAACCAATTTTTTACTAAAAATTAGTAAATTCTTTTATGAAAATTTATTTTTAATATTCTTTTGCATTTTCTTCATATTTCAGATTAAAAAAATGTATAACTTTGCAAAAAAAAAAACTTTGCTCTCAACTATAATAAAAAAATTTTGCAATTCGAATTAAAAAAAAATGTGTAAAATATTTAAAGAATTTGTAAATAGACAATAGGACAAATTTTTACAAAATAATGATTGTGTACTAAAATTTAGTACAGACATTGTAAACTGGAATATAAAACGTTCTAAAAATTTGTATACTAACTTTTTTATTTGAGTGTTCATTATTGTAGTTTTTAATGCTTTTACGGTTCACTGTTAATCCAATTAACCAAATGTTCAATTGAAACGTTTGATGGTGAAAAGTTTTAATTTTATTCTACTTTGTTTTCATTAAATTTGTTGCTGATTGAAGAAGTAAAGTATTCGTAATTACATGATATTTTTATTACTACTAACTTCTTCTGTATTGTATTTTACACATGATAAATGTTCATTATTATTGTTGTTGTTGCTGTTGTTGTTAAGACTTCATATGAACAACATCGTCCGTCCGCCCGTCCATCCGTACATATGTTGTAGGGTTTAAATTCACAAACAATAAAAATAAACAAAATAAAACATGAAAACATTTGCATAATGAAAAGTACTGAAAATGACCAGTGAAAAATGTTAAACAGAGAAAATAAATACAAAATTGTTATAGAAGTCAGTCAGTCAACACCATTTGATTGCATACACTGTAACACTACAACAACTTCGCGTTTTGGCAGTGGAGCGTGGAGAAATGTATTTAACATAAACAAACATGATGTTGTTGGTTTTTTTTTTTTAACATTTGATGGTCATTTTAGGGGCATCTTTAAGAAATTTAATTTAATTACCGTTGCAGTAAAGTGCATGATATATTTGCCATAAATAAGGGAATGGTCCCTAATGTGTCTCTACACCTGGTATTTGGGCTATTTACAAAAAACTAAGTGCAATATTCCAAATCTAAATACATACAAAATTGTAATCATCGTATGGCAGCGCTCGCCATTCACAGCAACGTCTTTAAAAAAGTACGGTAAAATGATGCCACCGGCTCATAATCCACAACAAACAGTGCATTTTTCGAGATGCATTGGCAATTCTTGCAATGCTTCTGGCTGCTCTTCACTCCAAATACGGCAATTTTGCTTGTTCAGGTATCCATTCAACCAGAAA
Organism: Delia radicum; assembly: GCA_021234595.1. Taxonomy (NCBI): domain Eukaryota; kingdom Metazoa; phylum Arthropoda; class Insecta; order Diptera; family Anthomyiidae; genus Delia; species Delia radicum. Next base: position 207,095,612 of record CM037851.1, read on the forward strand.
TGAGCTGAACACAATTTGCACTTTCTTAACCGAGCATGAATTTTGATAATAAAATTCAATAATATGCAAGCGTTGTTCGTTTGTAAGTCGTTTAATTATAGACCAAACTGAACATGTTTAACAGTAACATGTTACTGCTGAGCTGCCAAAGAAAGTTGATACAAAATCACACTTTATAAAAATTTTCGAAATAACTAAAAAGATTCACATTATGTAACATGTACCTTAAACTGATCCTAAATTAAAAAACTTTTTCAAAGTATATAAAATTCTTAGAAAATGCAGTAAAATCGACAAAAATTTCAATTTAAGTTAAAATATATTTTAATTTTGTTTAGTAAAACTTTTTATGTATCGCTTAAATCTGTTTAAGGGGTTACCTACCATATGTAATGCTAACTTTTTTAATTGCGGTAGACAAACGATATTTTTTGTTGTTGTAAAACATGCTGAAAAATTGTCTAAAATAAACAAAAACAGTTAAAATATAATTTCAAAAAGACTAAAACTTGGAAAAAAAAATTAAAAAGCTTAGATAATATATCAAAGGTCCAATTTAGGGAACATCATAAAAATAAAACTTTTCACATTTTTGTTTTATTTATTAGACTTGTTAATGGAAGCAATTATTTTTATTGAAATTGTGAATTAACCTCTTACTATTCACAAAAATCCGACTTGGAAAATTCTTCAAAACTTGTTTATTATTCACTTTTGATGTTTATGAAAAATTACACTTTATATAGATTTTTTTTTTTGCAGCTACACAATAAAACCAGGAAAACCGTCAGCTTTCAAGTAAAACCTTTTTAAAATCGTGAAAATTGAAATCTATCAAAGCTGACAGTTTTGACATATATATTCATGTAATAACACGAAAAAAACGAAAGATCCACTTTAGGGAACAGACCACAATTTGAACATTCCCTTATGCTTGAATGTTGGAAATGAAATTGTTGAAATATATGTAAATTTATTTATTATTACAAGGTTTAACACCTAAAATAATATTAACTTTCTATTGTAAATTTTAAAAATATATTTAAAATACCCCATTTATAGTCTTTAATACCAATGTAAAAAAATATTTTGTGAATTTTCGTATTATATATAATTGTATCCGAAAAATGTGAACTTCTAATTGTATCATAGTGGATCTAATCTGATACGATTAGATATTATTTGATACAATTAGATCTAATTTTATGAAATTAGATATAGTTTGATGCAAATGTATCCAAATTTTGTCCTTATCAAAATGTATCAAATTATATATAATGTGATACATTTACATTCAATTAGGTACAATTGTATACAAATATATCCAACTACATGTGAGATATGCAATCATATATAGATCGATATGTAATTATATATTTTTACATATTGCACTATATTTTTTTACTTGGGTAATCATAATTATAACCTATTTTAAAATTTTCCAAAATATTCTTTAAAAAGTTTGATCAATAATTTTTAATAATTAATATATTGCGTGTCTCGTTATGATGGACAACTGTTTTGAAAAACTTTGACTTAAAAGCAACAAAATTAAATTAAACATGCAAAATCCACAGGTATAAAACGACACAGCAGGAGAAATAATGCAGCTAAGTCAATTTTAAAATTATGAGTTAAACTATTGTATTTAGGGTGACCAATTTTGTTCTGCCATGAAATGAGTAATCTGCCATGAAAAATTTTATAAAGAATTCTAAAAAACAACGAATTTACTTTTTCTATATAAAAATTCAGATTAAGAAGAATTACTTGAGTTTATGAAAAATATCAAAATTTATATAAAAAAATTCAGATTCAGCAATATTTTATGAATTAAATAATTACTCCCTTACAAAAAATTAAAACAACTTTTTCTTTTTAAAGAATACTTACATTCAAAGAAGTTTTTCATAAAGAAAAAAACCTTAGATTTCAAAATATTTTATATTTTAAAAAATATGCAGGCTGACGACTTTTTCCTTTTTCGTAATGAATATTTATTTTTCTAAAAACACCCAAGATTTTAAAGTGTTTAAGCTCTTAAGATCTAAGCAGTCCTTTCAGAAGAATTTCCAGATTTTTTTGTAAACCACCAAGAAATAAAATTGTTGCTCCCTTTTCACCCGAGTTCACTTCAAAAAAGTAGCGTTGGAGTCTTAAGGTATGTAAAGTGTCATACCACACCATAAATTGTTTTGCATTATTTCTTCAGAACTTGGGGGCAAATATTTATTACTTAGACACACAGAGAAAAAATTATTTATTTGCCAACTGAAATTTGATTACTACAACACAAATTCGGTTAATACGAATTGCAGTCGGTTGGTACTGCTATACGTTAGCTTTCAGAACAAATTTCGTTTAATTCAACAGAATTTTAGTTGCAACACCCAAAATAATGTAAATAACGTTGTACTAATTGAATTTACACGTTGTTACCATTAAAATACACTTTTCAATTCGGTTGGCACTTTATTTCTCTGTGTGTATGGATGAAATCATAAAAAACACTTTTACCGCTAAATGTTCCAAAATTTTGTTGTTTTTTGCAATAAAAACATAGATTTTTGACTTATTTAAATAAAGCGCATAATTTTTTTTAGAAAAGGACGATGCCCATCGAAATTGTACTTAAAATAAATGGAATGAAGTTGTAAAAACGCCAATCAGGAAAAAGAAAAAACAAATTAAAATGTTTTTCCCAAAAACTGAGTTTAACATGACTGAACTTGAACAATGAAAAATTTTAAAAATTTTTGAAAATTCAGTAAAAACTGCAGCAAATGGTTCGCAAATGGTTGGTATCTACTGGTAGTATTGTTATTTTTATGTGGTAGCAAAAACTTTTAAATTATGCGAATATTTTGGGAAAAATTCACATTTTCAGATGTGAACTTATAATTATTTCGTTCACTGTATTTCGTCAACAGCTTTATTAATGTGAACAAATAATAAAATTATTTGGATTTCTATATGAGCCAATTTATTTTTTACATCTGCTATGTTTGGGTCAATTTGAGTAAAATATTTTTGAGCATCACCAAAAATGTATTGGTTTCAGACTTTTTTCACAAAAATTTTAAAGACAATCGAATAATTACCGACAACCGCCTTGTTGCTAAAGAACAAAACAAGAACACGGACCATTGAAATTATTTGTGAAATGTCTCATATGCAAATTTCATCGAAATCGGTGGGTGCCATCAAGGAAACCTTCCTTGTTATAAATTTTATATTAATCAACAACAATTTTAATTCGTACACGCAATCAACAAATGTCATACTAAAATAATATTTTATTTCTGTTTTAAATGTTAAAATTGTATGAACCTAAAAATTAATTTTCTGCACACAAAACACCATTTGACCAAACAAGTCAATCGCATAATGTTGTAATAGCCATCACTGTGTTTATGGCTAACGCATAATGCCAAATTCAGACAAAATTAGTATGTTAATACAAATTATAAATCTTATAAATTTGTGGCTTTTATTGTCAAGATGACGGGTGTGCGTACACAAGTTTAACTACTTCTCTTAACTTATTTGGTAATTTTAAAGTGTAACTGATTAAACGCATGTTGTTACTACCATATTTTGCAGAAATGTGGAATATAAACGATTTTTTGTATCACCTTTTTAATTTAGGTAATGGTAGCGAAAGTGCATAGTTTTTGTTTTACAACAATTTGCTAGTTGCTTACAAAAAACTAACTCGCAATTTTTTTCTAGTTATTGCAAATTTTTATTGCAGATAATTGTCTAAAACGAACAGTGTTGCCAGATAATATTCTATTCTAAAAGTTGAATTTCCCAACAAAAAAATTTAACAGAAACAATATTTAAAAAAAAAAATCTAAAAACAAAACCTGTTTAAGCTATCTTCTTTATTTATAAAAGAATAAACATACTTCCAATGGAATTTTTGGAAATTCCTGGGGGAAGGGACAATAAGAGGAAAAGTCTGCCCAAACACCTTTTGCTAGAACGTTGAAAGTCTTAATGTGTTTTCTTCAATGGATGGTAACCGATTCGGTGTGGGTATCGGTAAGGGTAACGCTATCTTCCTTTATTTCGGTAAAGGCATTTTTGGGTAACGATATTTCAGTAATATTTCGGTAACGGTATTTTAGCGTAAACGGTATTTTACACATTTTGGTAACGGTGTTTTAACGGTAACGTTATTTTAGTTATTTCGGTAAAGTTATTTTAAGTATAACGGGTTTTCAGTTATATCGGTAAAGGTATTTTAAAGGTAACGTTATTTATGTTACTCAAGTAATGTCAAAACACACCGATATTTTTTGGCCTATTATGACAGATTTCTAAAGACTGGCTATTTTACGTTTAAAATTTGGGAAAATATAGCTATTTACAGCGATAATTTTTCCTCATCTAGTCGGATTATTTCGGTAACGGTATTTTAAGAATGACGCTCTTTCAATTATTTCGGTAACGGTATTTCAGTTATTTCGGTAACGGTATTTTAAGGGTATTGGCATTTTAGTTATATCGGTGACGGTATTTTACGGTTGCCTGTATTTTAACTATTTCGGTAACGCTATTTTAGGGATAACGTTAGTGAGTTGAAAGGGTTTTGAATCGATAACGGTATTATTAGTAACTGCCTGCCATCCCTGGTTTTCTTTCGGATATAACCTAACTCGCTGGTATTGTACTTTAAGGAATATTGCCCAGAAACGTGGTAAAATAGGGGCTAAAATGGGGAAAAAGTGTCCCGCTTGGCGGCCTGGCCTAACCGCTGAAGTTTGGAAATTAGCCCCTAATCAGGGCATTCGTATGGAGCGGATTGTGGGAAATTTCTACTGGGAGGGGCCCTGGCGGCCTGACCAAACCACTTAAGAGAGGAACTTGATATTTAGTAAGTGGTTTTTTTTATCACGAGTAAATATCTTTATAGCCGGAATTTTTGGAAATCCCAGCTGGTAGGGGCATAAAGGAAAAAGTCTCCCCTCCTTTAAAAAAACACCAAAGCGAAAAACTTGTGGGCGTTGTGGTGTAATGGTTAGCGCGTTGGACTTTTACACAGAAGGTCCCGGGTTCGATCCCCGGTGCCGGCAACATCAAAATAATATGTATGAGTTTTTTCTATCCCTCATACGTATCGCAATGTCCACCTTCGGTGTTCCCATAGCAATTAACCCCACCGAAGTAAAATAATGAATCAGGTCTATGAACCAAAAAGCTTCAATAAGTTCGCAAACTCTCCATCAGGCGACGAGCAATTACAGTGTTGCCATGTCTGAAGCCCTTCATCTTTCCCCACCTTTCATCTCTATACTATCCCTTTTCAAAGAAAGCAACACGCTACATATAGGAAGTATTTCCTGAGTGTTGCCTCTCTTTAAAAAAAAAAAAAAAAAAAAAAAAAAAGGGAAAAGTCTCCCAAAGGCGGATTTGTCAAACTACTAAAGCGAGGAATTTAATATTTGGGTGCCTTATCACGAGTAGAAATATGTACTGACAGTATTTTTGAAAGTTCCTTCGAGAGGGGCAAAAATGCGAACAGTTTTACCTTGACGAGCCTTTTCCCAGAAGTTTGAAATTTAAAATATGTTTCTTCGAATATTAGGACATATCATACTTATTGGATTTTTGGCCAGGAACTTGGAAAATAGGGGTTAACATAGGAAAAACTCTCCTCTTGGCGACCTGTCGAAAACAATTAAGCGAGAAAGTTCAAATTTGGGGTTTGCGTTCCTAGTCATGAGTAGACGAGGTTTTTCAAAACTCCTTCAGAGAAGTGCAAAACGGGGAAGTCTTGAAGATCCGCTCAAAACCCCGTAGGGTAGAAATTTTAAATTTAAAATAAATGTTAATTCGAAAGTTGATGTTATTTAATTTTTTTTAAAGAGAAGCAACACTCAGGAATTTCTTCCTATTTATTAATGTGTTGCTTTCTTTGGAATGGAAATAGTGGAGAGATGAAAGCTGGGGTTAGGTGAAGGGCTTCAAACATTACAACACTGTAATTGCGCGAGATGATAAGTCCTAGAACAGTTGTTTCTCGCCACCTGATGGATATTTGGCGAACTTATTGATGCTTTTTGGTTCATATCCCTGATTCATTATTTTACTTTGGTGGGTTATACTAAAATTAAAAAAAACTACATATCTAAATCAAAACTATTTAGTGCTGAATTTTTAATGTAACAAAGAACTCAATTTATTAAAAAATCGGCTAGAATTTTTTTTACTTTTTTTTATTTATAAAAAAAGCTTCGATGTTTTCTATCTAACCAAAGAGTTTCACAGTGAAACTCGGCTTGTTTTGAAGAAAATATTCATTGAACATTGTCCATCTCAAATATTAAAAAATTTGCTTGTTAGAACTACAATGCGTATGATGAATCATATTATGCATATAATATAATTAAAAATAACAAATCTTTAAATATTTACAAAATCCCCAAATAAAAGCCCCCTTTTTTATTGCCCTATCTGGCAACACTATAAACCATATTAAGAAGTTTAGTTTGATGGATGGGCTGTTTATATTATGCGGGAAATTTTTTATTATGTATGAGATTTTTCAACAGCAACAAAATCGAAAACAAAAACATGAATAATGTGCGAAATGTGTGTTGGGAATTCGACTTAAATTTTCCATAGTTTTAATTTGATTTTATTGTTTGTTACTTCTTTTGGATGATTATTTGGATATGACAACACCAACAACATATGTACAGCATATAATACATTATGTACTTGCCACATAATATCTACACAGAAAAAAATATTTCCCAACTTTTTTCAATTAAATGGACTTGCTGAAAATTTTAGAAGCTGTCAAAATAAAAATTAATTGATTCAATTAAATATTTGCTCAAATTCGGAACATGTTTGACATTTTTTTATGCTATCGCTCAAAACATATTGTTGTTGTTTTTTGTAATATTTATGTCTGTAGTAATAAATATTTTAAATTCATTTCAATTAGATTAGATATTAATTCTCATTAGGTTTATTACTTTATTAAGTTAAATAATTTAATTGAAGTGGTTTAAATGAGAATATTAATTTATTCCAAAGCATTATCATAAAATTGATAATGTAATTTCTGAAGTTAAATGTTGTTAAATAAAAATGTAACCAAAATATAGTTTAAGCAAAAGGGCTAATTTTTGCAAAAAAAAAAAAATCAAAAAATTTGTTACCATACGTTTCAATAGACGGAAAAAAAACTAATTTCTGTGTGAATTTGTTCACATGAGTATAAATAAATCTGCTTACTAAATGAGAATTACATTCCGCTTTAAATTCAATATTATAAAATTCAAGCTTTAAAAAACATTTGGTATGGCAACAACTTTTTATCCAATTGTTTTTCGCTTTTTGAAAAGTTATACAATATTGAACACTTTTTAATCAAATGAGTTATTATTTAACTGAAAAATAAAACAATTAAGGATCTATCCACTTGTAATTGAATCAATTAAAATAAAGGGTCCGCCAAATAACTTTTTTTTTTTTTGAAAATGCTATAAAAAAGAACTACTGAATATTTTCTCAAATTTCTTTTTTTATTTGAAAGTACAATCCTTCCGGTTAATAATGGAAAATAATTTCATTCAAATGGCTGCCTCGGCTTTCCATGCCCAATTTTTAAGCACATTATCGATTTTGTGCAGCTGTATTTCACCAATGGCTTCACTAATATTGTCCTTTAAAGCGTCAATTGTCTCTGGCTTGTTGGTGTAACACTTATCTTTGACGGCACCCCACAAATAATAGTCCAACGGTGTCAAATCGCAGCTCCGAGGTGGCCAAACGACATCAGCTCTGCGGCTGATAATGCGATCTTCAAAAACAGGGCGCAAAACATCGAGTGTAGCTTCGGCTGTGTGGCACGTAGCGCCGTCCTGTTGAAACCAAATGTTGCCAATATCCTCCTCTTCAATTTTTGTGAACAAAAATTCGTTCAACATGGCCCGATAACGATCGCCATTGACTGTAACGGCCACTCCATGCTCACACATTCTGCAACATTACCATGATTTTCAAAGTAATGTCGCAATATTTCCCAGCGTTGTTCAAGCGTGTATACACAACCATATTCGTTCAGCGGAAGGATAAAACTAATTATCTGTCAAATCAGACATGAGCTAAGTGTTACCATTCACGAAATAAGCACTAGTTGAAAAAAAAAAACGTTAGATGGCAGACCCTTTAATTAGCAACTATTTGATATTATTTTAAAACTATTTTAAATAAAATTTGATTTATGTCTATTCAAAATTTAATTGAATATTATTTTTAAATTCAAACTAATTTTTAGTATATACGAGTGCTATTACATTTTTAAATAAAATTTGAAAAAAAAAAACTTAAAAAATTGGGAAAAAGTCGCTATAATCAAAAAAATTGCTAACATTTAAAAAAATCACCAAAAATTAAAAAGAAAATTACAAAATTTAAAAAAAAAATCACCAAAATTAAAAAAAAAACGCCAAAATTTTAACAAATCTAAAACATTTAATAAAACTGCCAAATTTGAAAAAAAATCCTTAAAATTGCCGAAATTGAAAAAATTGTCAAAACTAAAAAAACTACAAAATTGGAAACAATCTCTAAAATTAAAAGAAAACATAACCAAAATTTTAAAAACCGCGAATTTTTTAATTTAGTCGTTTTTTTTTAATATAGGCGATTTTTTTTTAAATTTTTGGCATTATACAAAATAAAAACTGGAAGTTTTGTTTACACCAAATTAATTTTCAATTGAACATTTAATACATATTATTAAACATTTAATTGAAAGTGAGTTTGAAATCGAACAAAAGTTCAATTAAAATTTTTTTCACAATAATTTTTTCTGTGTAGTTTTGTTTGCGTATTTGGTAGAAAATCGGATAGTGATTTAATGATAGTGGTGTGAATGTTTAGTTTTTTTTAGGCTAAAACAAACATTAAGTCATGTTAACTCGTAAGTTCAATGATCTATAAACAAAACACTAAATTGCAAATGTTAGATAATAATCCAAATACGGAAATTTAATTGAACTTTTCTTTAGCAAAGTTGCATTTATATTCATTAAATGTGAAACGTTAATTAAGACCATTAATTCTTCAACAAAAAACCTCAACTTCTGTTTACCTTAAAAGGCTTTTCCGGTATTCAAAATTTAATTTACTGGAAATAATTTATCAAATGTCATAAAATCATTTATCATAAAAATTAACTTAACTTTGCTTAATCGCTCAATAAAATTTAATATTTAACTAAAATAACAGATGTTGCAAAAGTACGCAGTTAGAAGATCAGGAATTTCTGGTGAAATGAAAATATTTTGGAAATACTTCTTTTTGCGGTTTTATTTTATATTTGATCATTTCTTTGTGTTTTAAGTTTTGTATTGTTAATTAAATAGTTAAAAATGACGTTACAAAAAAAACTGATGAAATTAGAAGATTTCTTTGCTAAATATTAGTAAGGTAAGGATAGCAAAAAAAAAACTGTTGAATCTACAAATACTTAGTTATATTTGAACCAAGTTTTAGTTAATTAAAAGTAAAAAATTAATATGCTAAAATCAGCAAAAAATTTCAAAAAAAAAATTGGAATTTTTTTGTAAACATTTCTATTGATTTGATATAATTTTTATTTAAAATAAAAATTATGTTTTTTCGACCTTTAATTGTGCAATGAAAATGAAAATTATTCAAGTTCGAGGCCATACTCTATATTTCTTTATTGTTATTAGTGTCCGACCGAACTCATTTTTTTCGGCCGAAGCCGAGGCCGAACTTCGGCCATAATATCAATGTTCGGCCGAAGCCGAAGCCGAAATTTTTGTTTTAATCAAAAAAAAAATATAAATTGTTTTTTAGATCAATAAATTTAAACCAAAAAGTTATTAAACATAAACAAAAATAAAAATTTATAGGAAAAATCATATTTGGAAAGTAGTTGTACTATTTTAAGTACAAAAAAAGAAAAAAATATTTGTACTATATTTTATAGTCAAAGAAAAATAGTTGATCGATTTTTAAGTTGATATAGAAAAACAAACTTAAACTTTAATATTTAAAATTTAAAATTAAAGTTTGATATTGCAATGACAGAAAAGCAATTTTTCCGCATTCACACCATGTGAATTGCTTTGTCTATCAGAATACAGCTGCCCGGCAGCACTAAAAAGCTGTTCGCTAGCTACACTAGTTGGTGGGGCTGATAAATATTTTAGTGCTACAGCTTTTATATTTGTAATGGACTTGAATTCCAATACTCAAATATATTTATATTTCGGGACTTAAAGGCTCCGTAATAAACATTTTTATTTCTTTTTCAAAGAAATTTTCATTTGGTTCTGCTACTTCTAAGTCTGGTACTGCATCATGTCTATCCCAAATTGATGAACCTGTTAATCTCTTTTTAGGATTACTTACCACTCGAAATTAATTGGAAAATATAAAAGAATACATTTATTTAAATTATATCGCATTAAACTTGATTATTTGCTTATAAGTCTTGTAGGTATATTTCTGGAAATTTTTTTAAACTCTTTTTGGCTTTCTGAAATTTTTTCACACACACATACATTGATATTTAAATATCGTGGTTTTTTTTTTTGGTATTCTATCATATTCAACGTTGTATTTTTTATGTAGTTTTTTGTAAATTCTGAAAAGTAAATATAACCACAGTTGTTATTTATTTGTGCTTTTTATAAATAATCATAAAAAGTTCGGTAGTTCGGCCAAATTCGGCCAAAATTTGGCCGAACACCGAACTTGGCCGAACTTCACTTTTTGGCCGAACTCCGAAGCCGAGTACTCGGTCGGACACTAATTATTATATTGTCCTAACAAATAATCTATAGAGTTTTTTGTTTTCAAATTTATTATTTGACCCTTTCAGGAATGTGTTGATAGATCTATTTCTGGAATTTTCTAGGTTCCCATCATCAGAACACGTTTTGAAAGCGGAACAATATCCTAATAAAGAAATATAGAGTATGGCCTCGAACTTGAATAATTCTCATTTTCATTGCACAATTAAAGGTCGAAAAAAACATAATTTTTATTTTTAACAAAAATTATATCAAACTTGTATAAAAGACAAAGTACAGTCTAGTTTACGCCCCCTGTGTTGTTTATAAAATAAACAAAATATAAAAAGGAGAGAAAATCAAAAAACGTGTATTGAATATCCACCAGAGGTGGACCGTGCACATAACAAACAAGTTTTCAATTTATATTTTGATCAATGGTTATAATCTTTAACTTCAAGCTCATATATTAGTTCTCATGTAGTGAGTAAAATAGTTTATATGAATGTTTGATGTTTGGCATTGGATTGTTACCGCTTTCAAAACGTGTTCTGATGATGGGAACCTAGAAAATTCCCGAAATAGATCTTTCAATACATTCCTGAAAGGGTCAAATAATAAATTTGAAATCAAAACCTCTATAGATTATTTGTTAGGACAATATCATAATAAAGAAATATAGAGTATGGCCTCTAACTTGAATAATTTTCATTTTCATTTCTATTGATTTTCGTAAAATATTATATATTTTGTTATTTGCTTTCTACTGAATTCAGGTGTTGATCTAGGAGGTGGTTGTGGGGGGGGGGGGGGGGGGGGCTGTTAGATAATGATAGTGATACGTAATGTGAGGTATATATAAATTAAAAGGTTTGCGCATTAAAATTTTTGTTGTCTGCCTAAACCAGTTCAGTAGTAGTACGTGAATGGATTTTCGGCCTGTAAATTTTTTAGCGATTTTCTTTTTTAACTTGGGCTTTTTTTTGAAGATTTTGACTTTTTTAATTTAGAATGATTAACTTATTTGTTTATAATTTTGGAAATTTTTTTCAGATTTGTATTTTTTTATTTTATCATTTTTTCACCAATTTTTGGCGATTTTTTGCAAATTTTGATTAAAGTTTTAATTGTATCGTATCTACTAAAATTCGTTTAAAATTAAAAACAGTATTCAATTAAATTTTTAAAAAATATGATTTAAAACTTAATTGAAAATAAAATCATTTAAATACACTGATAGAAATTTGTGCGTAGTATTAATGAATTCCTTCATTAATCCAATGAATTTTTTCATAAAAAAGTCCCCAAAGAAACGTTTCATTGAAGCAATGAAAGTTGTTTCATTAAATCAATTTTAATGCATGGTTTCATTGACCCAATCAAAATTTCAGTAAGTATATGAATTTTTTTTCATTAATCCAAGTCTAATCGGTTTGAAAGTTTCATATGTTTAATGAATAAAATTCATAGTTTGTATGAAATATTTTCATTGATATTTAATAATTTACACTTTTTATGATTACTTTAGCTTAGCATTTATTGAGATATTATCATTTCTTGATATTTTCTGGTCCAATTTTACTTTATTTCTGTTTTTATTGTTTTATTTTTACAAAATTGTTCAATCTTTCTTTGCATTTTTTATAATTTGTGTTAAAAGATGACATATTTTCTTATATGTCGGTACAAAATATGTAATTTTTTATCGATCTGGCTTGGAATTCTGTAGAACGATCGACGATTATAGTCCACTTTTTGTAGTTAAATTACGACTTATTAGATAAAAATGTTAAATATTGGTAACAATGTGTTAAAAACAAAAATTTATTATCGTTTAGAGTAACGTTTCTGTGTAACTTCGTCAAACGATAACAATTTAGGTCTCGTTTTGAACAAAACTATGTCGTTCTTAGAGAATATGTTCCCTGATATTTAGTGACCAACTATTCAAATTCGTCAAAAACTGTTAGCTCTAGGCAAATTTAATGTATCTATATCAAAGTTTTGTTTAATTCTGTTTAAAAGAAATTTTTCAGTTTTTTTATTTCAAAATGATAGTACAAAAAAAAAATTTTTTTTTTTTATTACAAGTCAACATTTTTATTGAAAAAAATTTTAAAATTTTTTATTGACTTAATGAATTTTCTTTTATGAAGTTTTGAAAAAATTATAAAAAATTTTAATGAAAAAAATGCCAATATTAATGAATTTTCATTCAGTTAATGAAATTTTTCATTAAACCAATGAATCGATTTTAATGAAATCGTTTCATTAATACTATGAAGGAAAATTCTATCAGTGTAGTTAAAACATATTTTAATTGATACTACAATTTCCTTAATATGACCGAATTCAATTAAACTTTTAATTGAATCAACATATATTTTAATTGGAACTCGATTTTCGTTATTTCTATGTATTATATGCAGATTGTTGTTAACAGCGGTTTTATACATTTATAAACTGCCTAATAATTTCGAGTGTATATATGAGATCACTTTTAAATATTAACTTTTAATACAAGTTTCTTATCACTTACGATTACGATTAGTTTATTGCAAACTATTTTTATTTGCTATTATTTGTTGCCCCAATTGTCCAGTATTTGAAAAATACTTTATTTTCTAACACCTTTTATCAATTAAACACAAAGCAAATATTAATTTAGTAAAATAAACTTTTTTTTTCAGATAAATTTATAAATACATAAAAACAGCTAAATTGTTTTTTAAACAATTTTTTAATTTTATTAAGAAAACAAACATTTAGCGAACGAACCTCTGTATATATTATGTCAAATATACAAGTAGTATATTAATCTATTTGATGACTTCATATGAAATATAATCATTGTGGTCATTTATGCAAATTCATATAAAACTAATTTATTTATTTAAATGTACCTATGTCTACTTAAAAAAAAAAAAAAATGTACAGAAATTGAATTTTGTGAGCTAAAATTTAAAGCAAAACTTTAAATTAATATGAGCTCATATCTCTACACTGAAAGAAATGTCGTTATTAATAAAACTGTTTCCTACATATTTTTAAACAAATGCAATAAACTATTTTATATTTTTTAAACAAATTCATTAATATTATGAAATATTTCTTCATAAAATTTCATAATTTCATTAAACAAATTTCATATGATGTACGTTAATTGAACTTAATTCATTTACATTGATTAAATTCATTGTATTAAAAAAATGTCATTACGATTATGAAGGTTTTCATAGAATAAACATAATTGCAATTTAAGAAGATTTATTAAAACTGAATTTTCATAAATTGTGATGTAAAATTTAAAAAAAGACTATAATTTTTAAAAAACTATTTTACATGAAACTTTTCATTTACAAAATCCTTTTTTTATAAAATTCTATAAAACGTTTAATTTTCAGTTGTCAGCTTTGAGATCATAATTAAAATGTTACTACAGTGCACTGCGCTTATAACGAACACCGGTTAAAACTAACGATTTTTCCAATCCCAACGCATTCACTAACATATTTCTTTTAAAATAGTACGGTTATAACGAACATCGTTTATAGCGAACTTTTTATATAACGAACTAATTTTTTGAACCCTTTTACGAATTTTCATACAAATTTGTACGCTTACAACGAACACCTGGAATGTAATTATTTTAAAATGAAAACTATACTGAGAATGTTAAAATCTTTAGTTTTTACTTTACACTTCACTAAAAAGAATAAAAAAGGGGTATAAATCGTAATTCAAAATTACAAACAAAACTTTTCACATTAAGAGAATTTAAGAAAAAATCCTGACATTTTATTAATTTTTGAAAAATGTTTACAACGCTTATAGCGAACTAAATTGTCCGGTCTTCACGAGTTCGTTATAACCGTACTATACTGTATAATGATCTCAAACCTGTCAATTCAAAATGAAATACAATTTTAAAAGATCAACAATACATTCAATATTCTCATTCTATAAAACATTCAATAAAATATTTCATTAACTGAAATTGAATTGATATTGAAAATATTTTACTCAATCTCAGTGTAGCATTAATTCAAGTTTATTTAAATTAAGTTTTAAATCTTAAAATTTTTGTAAATATCGTATTTTATGTAACTGTTTTATTCATAACGTTTCTAAAGCGTTTATGAAAATATTAATAATGACTTTAATGAAAAATTTATTAATAGATTATATTAAGTGCTCCATTGGCTGAATCCCATTATAAAATTCATGTTTTTTTGACGCTTTTTACTAATACTCAATTTTATAGGACACTGTGGGGCAAAAATGAGCCAATCTACAAATATACATATATATATATATAAAAGAATAACGTTACCACATCGCCCAGCCTATACAGCTGAAGCTAGGAACTTGAAATTTGGTATGTAGGCTCCTAATTAGTAGGAGACAGCTGTATAGAGCGGATTTTTGGAAATTTTTATGAGGAGGGGCAACAAGGGGCAAATCTTCCCGGCTAAACCACTAAAGCCAGGAACTTGAAATTTTGTATGTATGTACCTTTTCATGAGTAGACATGTTTATAGGCGGGATTTTTGAAAATTCCCACTGGGATGTCCAAAAAGGAGAAAAAAAATCCCCTTGGCTTTATTTTATTTTCTAATGTAAAAAATTAGCTATGTTCTTTTAACAAACAAACTCAAACAAAAATCAAACTTTGCTCTCTGACAATTCTTCCCTAACTACATAAGAGCCATCTATCAAGTATACAAAGAATATATCAGAGAATGGGAAAACAGTGGACATTAGAGTGAGGTAAGTTTCTAAAAATAGAACTGTTGTGTTGTTCGAGTTGTACTTCTGAGATTATGTATGCAAGAACAAAAACACCGTGTATAGAATAAAACTAGTTTTAATCACAACAAAACTCGACCTGACTATAGAACAGTGAGCTAAAGCGCTCTGTCTAACGTGTAGTGCGAGTGCATGTGGCATTAGAAATCAGTTTATCTATACCACGGTCAGTGATTGCACAGAAAATTTCATATAGACGCAATCGAACAAATAAAAACATAACAAATATTACATTATTCAAAAAAAAAAAAACAGGGTCACTGACAAAGGTTCAATACCAGAAACTGCGCAGTCTGATTCAGAAAAATTGAAAATTTACAATGTAGTTATGATTTTAAGAAAATACACTCATTCTTCTCTACCACGCCTTTCACAACAAAAAATTTTAGTTTTCACAAAAATTTAAGAAAACCAATTTTTTAACGGATTTGCGAACATTTTATCCGATTCGGTTGAAACTTGGCACATAATATTTTAATTTGATTCCATGAAGATGTGATAAATTTGGAGCAAATTGGTTAATATTTATTTTAGAGCTTATAAAAAGCAATACAAAAAGCTGTGATATCATACCTTTCAGTAAAATCATATTTCATGTCTACATTATTACGATTAAAAGTAATAATTTGAATATTATATAATTTGTTGTATAAAAAATTCTACAGATATAAATTTTTTGTTGTTAAAATTTTAAACATATTAATAAATGACTAATTATTTTTTATAACATACTCGAAAACACCAAACACAATCGGAAATCACTCGGGAAATCTGATAGATATCGTTTATAATCCAGGATATAAAACGTTCCGCACTACAACCAGCATCTTTGTAAGGGATTAGGGTAAGCTGCTTACAACCTGAATTATTGTAAAGGAATACAGTAACCTCAACATTTTTTTTGTTTATTTTTATAAGAAAATTATTCTTTTCTTTTGCTGCTTCTCAGTATAATATAATAGTAAGCACTTACATTAGAGCACTTGTTTTATGTTGCTTCCAAAAACACGACTATTTCTTACTGGGAGTCATTATATGTGTTCCTGAAGAAACTTTTAATCTGGAGTCAAAAGAGTCGTCCTACCTTTTTGATCAAAAAAATACTAAAATCGCGTTTTTTATTTTTGAGAACATTCGAACATTTTATTTTAATCGCGAACAAGAAATTTCACTTAAGTTTGTTTGTTTAATTAAATAACTTGTTGTTAATATCACCTGCACTTTTCAAAGCAATCAGACTTGATTTGCCATTTCCATTGGAAAACACCGGACCAGGTTATTTGCAAACACTTTAAGAGATAACCCACTTGATCAGCGCCTGATAGATCTAGTCGGCACTTTATTAAAACTTTAGCTATAAAATACGTTGATTATGGATGTGTGAAGTTTCATGACAATTCGACCAGTCAGTAAGAAATTTCTGAATTATTTACAGAATATTTGTGTACACCCCACTGTGCAGTGTATATTTTCATAGACTATTTTTAATGACAATCTTCACTAGTTTTCATTACTAAACATGTACGAAAAATTTCTAAAATATTATGAAAAATCTTATTTATATTTATGAAACTGCTTTTAATGAAAGTTTTTTTTACCAGATGTACGAAATTTTTCAGAAATAAAATTACAAATTTTATGAAAAACTTCCTAAGTTTAATGAAAAGTTTCAATGGACGATTGAAGTTCGCGATGGAAAAAGTTCCGATATGGGTATATATAAGAATATATAGTCATATTTTTAATTTCATATCACATTATATCTTAGTTGATCCGAAAAGTGGCATACATAACCCTATCTCAAGTAATCCCGTGGGATCTCATCTGATATAGTTTGATCCAGAAAATGGGTATATCTTATTTGATCTAGGTATATATAATTTGATACATCTTCATAAAATCATTTAAAATTGTTTGTTTCACATTTTAAATAATAATGAAAATTTAAATATAAATCAAAGGATTTTAAAATTAGATTTGACAAATATGTGATGCCAAATATAATTATATGAAACAGTAATCGACTTTTTTCTTGTTTCTACCATATATATTTCTATTTAATTATCAGAGAATTCAAGTCATTTTCTTTTATTTTTTACTTTTCTTTTGATTTTCGAAAGATTCTTAAGATTTTGGAATATATTTTTTGCGATTTTGTGATTTAAAATGATCCCAGCAAAAATTATTCTGCCAAATAATGATTTTAGTTGATCATTTTCATCGATGAATTTACCATTGGCTTGTCATAGGAAATGAATCATTTTTATAACGCTGCAAAACAAATTCCTAGCAATATTTTATGCCTAAAACACTTCCAAAGAATTATATTTGGAGTGATTCCTTCCTATGAAAAGCCAATGTTAAATTCATCTATGAAAATGTCAAATTAGTAGAGAAAACATTTTTGCTGGGATTCTTTTACTCATAAATACTATTTAATATATTTACTTTGAGTTTTGTTTTAAATGCAGCTTTTCTAACTTTTTTACTTTAGCTTACAATATTTACAATATTTTTTCAACTTTAAATGCATTAAATTTTCCTATTTTGGTCTTTGCTGTTAATTATATATAAAAGTGATAGAATTCGTTTGGTTTTATTGCATTTTATTTAATAATATATAGTCAAAGTTTTCATACATCTAGCGTATAAGATGAGGACAATTGGTTCGATACACCGCATACTTACACTCAGGTAAAAATGACTTGGTCAACATTACACCCCAACGTTTTCAATTTATTTGACAACGCACGGTGTCAAATTTTTAACGAACGTGTTCGAATCGACAACGTTATGTTGTCAAAATCTCTGCTAATGCCAAAATTTTTAGTTTTTGACAACGCGTGTTTACAACTTGACAACGAACGTGGTTAAGTTGTCAAATTCTCTGCTAATTCCGAAATATTTAATTTTTGACAACGCATGTTTACAACTTGACAACGAATGTGTTCAAATTGACAACGTAACGTTGTCAAACTCTCTGCCAACGAAGAAGTTTTAAGAATTTTTCATTCTTTTGGTTTTAGTCAGTGTGTTTAGCAGCATTATTTAAAATATTATTAATAAAATGGAACAAAGCCACGAAATTCAAATCTGATTACCTTGTGGTCATTTTGTACACGAATGTTGTCACCTTTTCTCTGGGTGTATGGGACAATTTTGGGTGTATATACAGATGTTCCCATAGTATGCGCTGTGCATACATATATATACAGTAGTGGTCAAAACATTTGGAACTAAAATCGCATTTGTTGTTTTCATTGATTTATTTTCTTCAAATCACACTTAGTTACTTTAATTTATTTTTACATATTCTTCATACATTGTTTTATGTTAAACAAATAAAAAAAATTAATTCCATTAAATTAAAACAACAAACAAATTAATAATAATAGATGTATTTAAAATGCAGGTGTTCAAAACATTTGCAACTCTCATTATTCTTACTCTTAACGAAACAATTTATACTAACAAATGCTAGGATATCGCATGCCTTTTTAATATAAGATTCAGGTCGTTACATTTTTTAAACAAATTTATTATAATTATTGTTGTTTAATAATTGTAATAAGATGTTGGAAGCATAAACATCGTAAGAATAATTTTTGTAAAAAATGGCAGGAAATAAATACAATTCTGATTTTAAATCAAAAGTTTTAAATGATTTTCAAAATGGACTTTCCCAAAAAGAAATTTCTATAAAGTACTCCGTTCCAAAATCAACGATTTGCCGCATTGTTAATAGTGGTAACATCCACACAACTCATAAAGGTGGAAGACCCCGTATTACAACTCTAAGAGAAGATCGTAAAATCAAGAATTTTTTTACGAAATATCCCAAAGCAGTTCCTAGAGAAGCTAAAACTGAACTTTTAACAGATGCCAGTCCTCCCACCATTAAAAGTCGAGCCCAAGAATATGGTCTCAGAAGTTATAGATGTACAAAAAAACAGTTTGTGTCGAAAAAAAAACCGAAAAACTCGGCTTAACTTTGCAAGCACCCATTTGAACTGGACTCAACAGCAATGGAAAAATGTATTGTGGTCAGATGAGTCTAAATTCAACCTCCGGGGATCAGATGGAAGAGCCAATGTTCGAAGACCACGAGGCGAAAAGTTTAATCCCAGATACACAACCGCCACAGTGAACCACGGAGGTGGAAACATTATGGTGTGGGGGAGTTTTTCAGGAAATGGGATTGGCCCAATTTACCGCATTACTAGCACAAAGAAGGCCACAATCTATAGAGATCTTTGAGTTCAGTTATGCTTCCGTATGCTGAATGGGAAATGCCACTCTCATGGAACTTCCAGCACGACAACGACCCAAAACACACGGCGGGGGTTGTAAAAGTTTGGCTGCAGGAAAATGAAATTAATATAATGTCGTGGCCGGCTCAATCTCCCGATCTCAACCCGATCGAGAACATGTGGATGATTGTAAAACGGAATATCGGCAATAAATTATTCCGAAATGGTGATCAACTTTTCGTCGAGTTGGAGAAGCAGTGGAATGAAATTTCTGACCATTATATTAAAAAGCTCATTGCCTCAATGCCTAAGTGGTGTTCAGAAGTTATAAAAAATAATGGCTACGCTACAAAATACTAAGCGTTACAACCATTGTTTGTATTTCCTGTTAATTACTTTAAGAGTTGCAAATGTTTTGAACACTGCACTATCGACTTATTTTGTTAAAATTACTTTTTTTATTTTTGAGAAGTTATGAATAATTTTTTGTATTTGTAAAATAATATGCTCTAACTGAATTTAATAAAAAAAAAAACAAAAACTTATACCACAAATCTTTTTGATCAAAAAAATTATAATTACCTAAACCATGATTTCAGTTGCAAGTGTTTTGAACACCACTGTTCTCCTAAAAATGCTCTGTATGGAATTAAATGTCCTTCAACATGTATGAACACTTTGACGGCAGTCCCAAAGTACGGAAATGTATATATATTATATGTATACATTAGGCCGGGTCGATTTGTGGGGAGGCAAAAAAATCGCCCAAAGCTCAGTGAAAATCGTATTCTAGGGATCAAAATAAGAAACTTTGCGGAATTAACCATACCTCTAAAACGAATTCTACTACCCCGAAACTGTTGACTTTTGTCCCGTAGGGTCAAGTTTTGAAAAATCCCACTTTGACCCATGTAGAGTGCCCCAATCGAGTCCAAATGTATGACCGACCCCCACTAACTTTGAAGGGCCGATCCACCCATGCTCGTGGCACACCCCCTGGAACTCCCCTGGGGGGTTCCCCATACAAACATTTCAAAAAATCTCCATTTTTGGCACTTTATTTTATTATTTTTTATTTATTTTATTTATTTTTAATATTTTATTTATTTTTTCTCTTTAGAAATTTATTTAGTCAGAACATATGTAAATGAAAAAAATTTATTTAACTTAGTAATAGAAAAGAAAAGATAAAAATTACTGTTTGAAGTCTTTTTTGCTTTCAAGTCTGGGCAATTTCGCACGGCTCTCTAACGTCGTCGCCATAACAGCCTCTACATTTTCCGGTATAACTCGTTTGGAAACGCTAGCTAGCAATTGAACGTGTCGTTCTGTTCCTTGTATGTGTGATGGAATTTTTGGATCATTAAACGGTGGATCATCTTGATTTAAATATTCTTTCAAAGTATCGTATGGAATGCTTCGAGTGAATGGTGGTTCAAATACGTCATTTATGTCATTCATATTGATCATTTCCGTGTAACTTGTGCAATAAAAGTTTATATCTGGTTTTTTATAAGCTCTAAGTCCCGTTGGGTCGTCAACATCGGTTCGATAGCGTAGAATTATCTTGATAGCACAGTCGCGCTTTTCTTTGCTATCATCAAACAACATTGATAACAAGATATTTTCCGAATGCGCATAATATGAATTATCTGTAATTACTTTATTGACAATTTTGCGTAAACGAGGTTCTAGAAATCTTGACCAACTAATGAATTTGAAAAATAATCTACTACCGTACACGACAGAGCTGTAATACTTAATATTGAAGTACATTGGCACATAACATGTAATTATAAATTCAACCAGTATTCTTAAATTTGCATCTGGATTTTCCGTTGTCACATATAATCGTAATAGTCTAGCGGCCTTGGTGAGCCACCGAGAATGTACAATTTTCCCTGGTTTGATGTTAGCCAGATCCACTGAAACCACGCCGCTAGAAATTGCATGGGCCATGTCGTATAAGTACTTGGAATCGGTGGAAAATTCAATTTTTTCTGGAGCAGGGGGCATATTTTTCAACTCAATTTTCTGAAAGCCGTCCACCACCTGAAAATATATAAAAATAAAGCAATTAAAAACGGTTGACAATTATAATAAATGAGTGATAGCAATAACTTACCGGAAGAGTTTCACAAGTTTCGATTTGACGGCTCAATTTTCCGGTTGCCGATCTTGGTCCAGTGCTGGTTGATTTATCCAAAGCTTCAAACAAATGCCGAAACGGAAGTTCGTTGAAGTGTAGAAGGCAAACGAACCAATGCAATGGTCTTCTTAACAGCAATTCGAATCGTCGTATAATTCCACCGTGTGGGCCAGTGTTTGTTGGCTCACCGTCAACGCATATGCCAATTAATTCATTCAGTGATATATTTTTATCGTTAAAAAAATCATTTAATTTGGTTGTTTTGTATTCAGCGGTTTCATGTTCCAGTCTTACGTAACCAATCAATTCAGAATTCGGTTCTCTCAAAATAACAAGATGAGGTTCTTTTACCATCCTAGTATGATACTTCTCATCAATTGCATCTCTCGTTAAAGTATCATCTTTTCTGCCATCGAATGAAAATGCTAACAAATTGGTATCATCTAACCGTTTGCGAAGCACTTCTTGTCTGCATTTCTCTTTTTCTCGGCGAACTTTCGATTTATCCATGATGAGAGGTTTGCCATGGGTATCTTTCATTTTAAAATCTTGGAAAAGAGCGGTTCCCATTGCTGATGCTACTCTATCAGGCACACCAAATCTGTCACATACCAAGGCAAAGTTAAAACAATCGTATCTCTGTGTGTATTGTGAACTTGTGCTTATATCCAAATCTTCTTGAACCGGTGGCGGTGCGTATGTTGAATCATCGGGATCTTGGTATGTTGGCATTGATGACATAGACGTTGCTCCTTGCTCTTCAATTTCCATCGCAAATCCATCCATTGTTAGTCTTCTCTGATTATGTTGATCATGCATAAACTCTTTGAGGCGTTCGGGAACCAAACCGCATGCACATGGAGCTGCCTTCAAATCGCATTTACATGTTCCAATGAAAAAAATTGTTTCCAGAGATTTTACATACTCTGTAAATTCTTGGTGTTTGTTTCTATTCTTGATTTGCTCTTGATATTTGACAAGCAATCTATTCAATTTATTATATACACTTTTTTTCAGCATTATTTCCATACCAAGTTTTTTCCAAATTCCAATCAACTTATCTTGTACTTGAATAGTGAATGATTTATAGAGCAATTTTTTTTGTTCGCTCAAGTAAAAATAATATCTCAAAATATCCAGATGGGTTGGTAAATTAAGATCAGTCAAATCAGTAGACACACCAAAAACAGTAACATCATGCCTGGGTATATGACTCATTGGGTTTTCGATAGTTGTTGATGTTGTTATTGCTTCATCTTGCGGTGTAAAGGATGGTGGATTCATTGTAAACTTTTTGATTTGGAATGATTTTTTTTTTTAAATATTTTTTTATCTGAAATTAGAACTTCACACTTTGAGTTCTTCACAACGACTTAATGCATTCACAAAAACTGTTGCGTTATATATGGTCTACGAGGTAATAAAAATGAAATGGTAATTTTAATTCTACCTGTAACCGATTTTGTTGTTAAAACTGCCCATTAAATACTTACATGTAAATTAAAAGTTAATCTGACCACAAAATCTGTTAAGCAAGTGCGCCTTTTATTACTTCTGGAAAATCCTTTATGATAATTTTATGCTCAATTCTACCTGTAACCGATTTTGTTGTCAAAACTGCCCATAAAATACTTACATGTAAATTAAACGTTAATCTGACCACAAATACTGTTAAGCAAGTGCGCCTTTTATTACTTCTGGAAAATCCTTTATGATAATTTTATGCTTTCTGTTAAGCAAGTGCGCCTTTTATTACTTCTGGAAAATCCTTTATGATAATTTTATGCTCAATTCTACCTGTAACCGATTTTGCTTAAGTAAGTTTACGACATGCAGCTGTGTCTTGTGGTGGCTTAAAAAACCCACACAACCTATTTTACGACCTGCAACAGAACGACACGTTCAATTGCTAGCTAGCGTTTCCAAACGAGTTATACCGGAAAATGTAGAGGCTGTTATGGCGACGACATAAGAGAGCCGTGCGAAATTGCCCAGACTTGAAAGCAAAAAAGACTTCAAACAGTAATTTTTTTTATTTCTTTTCTATTACTAAGTTAAATTATTTTTTTCATTTACATATGTTCTGACTAAATAAATTTCTAAAGAGAAAAAATAAATAAAATATTAAAAATAAATAAAATAAATAAAAAATAATAAAATAAAGTGCCAAAAATGGAGATTTTTTGAAATGTTTGTATGGGGAACCCCCCAGGGGAGTTCCAGGGGGGTGTGCCACGAGCATGGGTGGATCGGCCCTTCAAAGTTAGTGGGGGTCGGTCATACATTTGGACTCGATTGGGGCACTCTACATGGGTCAAAGTGGGATTTTTCAAAACTTGACCCTACGGGACAAAAGTCAACAGTTTCGGGGTAGTAGAATTCGTTTTAGAGGTATGGTTAATTCCGCAAAGTTTCTTATTTTGATCCCTAGAATACGATTTTCACTGAGCTTTGGGCGATTATTAAATCGACCCGCCCTAGTATACATATATATATATATACATATATATGTATATATGTTATCATATTAAGCTCTATCAGGTATATATGAAGAGATAAATAATATCAATTTATATGTAACATTAGATATAATAGTATATGATGATATATATCATAAAATTTTCATAAAAACATGTACAAGATGTAAATATATATCGTTAAATATGGCCACAAAAATAATTATATATAATCATATCAGTCTATTTATGTCTATATATAAACTTTTTTCGTCGGGTTGTCAATACAAAGTAATTGCATCCTTTTTATAAATTGTTTGCTTTATAATATTTAGAAAACTATTTTTAATAAAACTTTACAAAAACATCATTGTCAAAGTCACTAATATTTTTTATAATTTTTTTTTTTTTGTAAAAATCCAACCCCCCTCCCTCTATGAAGTTCTAATTGTTGTTGCAAAATAACTTAATTGTTTGCTGTTTGCTTTAGAGTGTTGACAAAATGTTGTAATAACATTTCATTTTTCATAATAGAATTGTTTGCATTTTAATAGTTTTTTTAAATGTCTATTTTATTGTTATCAATTCGCTATTCCACTGAACAATATGAATAAAAATAAAAAAAACATATTTGCAAGAAATATGCAATTGTCACATTTTCAGTTTGTTGATCTCTCTCGCTTTGTCTATAGTAAACCCATTACATCATTGTTTGTAGTAATACACGATGTTTCTACAAAGAATTAGAAACCACTTTTCTGCTACGTTTTTAAACACATGACGTCAGAGAAAGAAGAAGGTGGTGGATATTTTAGTACAATTTAATACAATTTATTTAATGATGTCAACAAAAAAAGAAAACACAAAAATCAATATTGTGTGATAATCGGAAAATTATTTTAATTAAAAATTTCGAATTTGTTTGAAAAAAGTTTCTTTCGTAGAAGAAACCCGACAATCTATAACATTATTTGTCTGTTTCTTTATTTTATTATCTAGTCCATAATCTTCATTTTTTTCTTTAAGTTTAACCCATCCTACAAGGGAGGTATCCTGACCCGAACTAGCAGATATTAATGAACTTTGGATATGTTGTAAAGGAGCACACACAAGAGACACATATTTATTTGTGGCTGCCTAATATCACGTTTAAGGTTTAAATGCATAAGTTTTTGTATTAAAGCTTGTCTTTAATTTACGAAAACCAGATTTGTTTGTACACAGGATTTAAGTATTCAAGAAAAGAAAAATTTTGATTTTCATATTGCCTATATAGTGGACCCAGAGTTGCCACATTTCTGAATTATATGAAATATAGGGGAAAAGGCTCTTAGATAATAGTCGCATAAAAACCGAGCGGTTTCGAATATTGGAAAAAGCTCCAACACCCCCTCGATTAAATTAAATAGGACTTGTTATACATTATTTTTAGCTTAATCCAATAAAATTTCTTAATAATACGCCAGATTTAATGTTAGTCAAAATACATTTTTTTGAATAACAAAAATACTTAAATAGCATTGAGCATAATTTGTACACCAGTGAATGTGTCTTCATAAAACCTTACATGTGATACCAAATTAGTCTATAGTTATTTTTAATAAAACGAAATAAACCGAAAAACGTAAAATGTGGTCATATTTGAACCCACTTAGTAACGACAAAACATGAGAATGGGCAGCTTAAAAAAACACGGGCCCCTTAAATTTTTATTCTCTAAAACACATCCGAAGTTCATTAAGATCTGTCTTTCCGTGTAGGGATACCTCCCTACTTAGTCGCATTTGAAAAAAGTATTGCCCTATGAGAAACAAAAAATAATATGCAACAACTTTGGTCCGACTCAGATTCAGTTTTTTTTTGGAATAGCGGAACGATTTCAGGGACAATTTCTTTTTTAAAATATTGGTTATTTAACTAAATAACTTCCTGATTAAATAAAAAAAATTAATGCAGTATCTACACCGGAAGCCGGTGTAGATACTCCAACATATACCTAATTTTTTGGGTAAGTCTCTTCCAATTTTTGGAATTTTATTCTTAGGTATTGTGGGATTGTTTGCCGCAAATCGTAAATTCGGACATAAATTTCACATTGTTCACTTAAGACTCTACTTAAGTCCTAAAAATCATTGGATTATGTCTATTTATAAATATCTTATTGAATAGTGAAAGTTTAAATTTTAACAAAAACTGAAATTTTTACCTTGCTATTAGGATTTCCCAAGTTTTTTGTTTACCAAGAGTGCTAAATTAATCTACAATTAATTTTCATTCCAATGATATAAAACATTTACATGGCACGTTTATAACTTGTTAACAGGAAATCTTAAAAATTTACCCCCTATGAAAATATTTCTTCTTTTTCTTATTATGAGTGTTTGTATTCATTTTTAAACTGTCTTTAGTGATGCAAGATATGACTCTTTAAAGACTCATAATAAGAAATATTTGCATAAGAAGTAACTTTTAAAGATTTTCTGTTAAGGAGTTATAAACATGCCATTTAAGTCTTTGGTATCGTTGGAAAGGAAATTAAATGTAGATTACGATATTTTTAAAAAGAAGCCTAATTAACATTATTCGTAGAACAAACGCTTAGGAAATACCAATAGAAAGATAAAAATTTAAGTTTTTGTTAAAATATAAAGACATAATCCAATGAGCTTTTTTTTTAGTTAAATAGACTTTTAAGTCAACAATGTGAAATTAATGTCCGAATTTATGATTTGCTGTAAGCTAGACCACAATTCTTAAAAATAAAAAATGATTGGAAACTACTTATCCCATAAATTAAGTATATGTAGGAGTATTTACAACAGGGGTTAAAATTGATATGTGTCTTAAAAATCTGTCAACTTTAGAAGCGGTTGGGGGAAAAGTATACACAAATCAAAATTTTTTTAACACAACTCGCTTTTATATAAAAATACCTTTCAGATTGGTATGCACACTTAATATGTTCAGAAGAATATATTTATCTGAAGGCAAAAGACCAATATTTGAACAAAGCAATTGGCCCCGATTTCGTCCCGATATTCACAAAATGCTGAACCTGAGTTGGACCAAATTTGGAATTTTACGTTTAAAACGTGAATATCTCGGGAACAATTAGGATATCCCACACATGTAAGCATGTTTTTTATTAGTCTCTACTAGCAGATTACAAATGTGTTAATTTTTTTGAAAATCGGATAGGAAACCAAAAAATTGTGAGCACTAAAAATTGTATATGCTAAAAGTTGAATATTTTGCGTTGTCATATTGCGGCCTCCGGCGGTCTGGAAGGTTCAAAATCCAAATTTAAGCTCAATATTACTTCACTTATGCCTAGTACAAATTTCAATGCAACTGGTCGAATTATATTTAAAATTTTGTGATATTTCCCACTGTCTACACTTAAAAAAAAGACATAAACTATAAAGCAGTTACAAATTTACTTCGAAATAGTTCATAAATTTTCCTTAATTTAAGTTAAATTTTACTAAAATATAGAAAATTTTTCTAAAAACAATTAAAATTTCCTAAATTTCAGTTTAGTTCAGAAATAGTTCATAGTTTTTCTAAATAATATTTCTTGATTTTAGTAAAAAAAAAATCTACCAAATAAAATCTTTCTAATCTTGAGGAGAAACATCTTAGTTATAAGGAATTTTTATCTTAAAAAAAAAATAAAACTACGTTTAGTTCAACAACAAAAAGTAGGACGCATTTTACTCCTATTTAGTTTAAGAAAAGGGTTGAACTTATAACGAGTAAATAATTGTACTCTATGTGAGTTTAATTTTTTTTTCACTAGAAGTAAGTTTAACTAAAATTAAGAAAGCCTTTTCAAAATTTTATTTTTAAGTTAACCAATTTCTGATATTCGAGAATTGCTTTCTAAAAAAAAAATCAGAATAAATACAAAAAAGTAAGAAATTTTTCCCACGTAGTAATAAAAAATTATTTGGTTTCAGAAACTGATGATCTATTTTTATGAAAAATTTTTATAGCTTTTAGTTCAGATAAATTTATAAAAATGTAATAACATATTCAGTTTACAAGTAAAGGTTTTCTAATTTTTGGAAAATACCTAACTTATTTTTAGGAAGTTTTATTAATTTTTTTCAGATAAATTGTATTTTTTCAAAAAATTTGTTAACTTGTATTCAACATTTTTTTCTAAAAAATATTTCGAATCAATAAAAAACATTAAGTTAACAAACAATAACTTTTTTCCACATAGTAATACAAATTGATTTGAGTTTAGAAACTGATATACTATTTTTTATAAAAAATTACATTCAACCTAGTTCAGATAAATTAATAAAAATGTAATACATTTTTTTTTTTTGCAAAAGTAATTTTTTTTTTTAAATTTTTGGGAAATGATAAACTTGTTGTTAGGATTCTTCTTTTAAGTTTTCTAAAATATATCTTAACAAAAGCGTGAGTATATTTTTCTAATATCGGGGAAATATTTTTTTCTTTGCAAAATAGTCAAAAATGTTTTGCCAAAAAATATTTCAAATAAATTAAAAAAAGAAAAAAATTTAATTATTTCGAGATATAAAATTATTTTTAAGATTTTTTCTAAAATGTGTCTAAAAAACTACATATCGTATTTTTGTGTTTGTAGTCCGTTGTTCCGTTATAAATCCCGTGATAATTTTCAAAAGTTCTCACTTCTCTTTTATAGAGATTTTAAAATACATTAAAACCTTCCAATAGCGGACAGTGAAGATCACAGTATATATTTCTGCTTTTGGAAGGTGTGTTTTATGTATGAAATGCGGAATGCGTTGAATTTTTGTCATAAAAGACTTAAAACTAAGAAGATCCGTCTACTTTATACTACAGTATACTGCTACACCCAGAAAACAGACTCAGTAGCAGCAACCGTATTTGTAGTTAATCGAATGGCTCGGTTGTAGCTACCGAATTGTTTGTTGTTTCAATCGAATGATTGTTATCACAATCGAAAAATTTGGTCGCAAATTTTCGAAACATTCGATTGGCAATAATTACGGTCGTCACTATCTAGTCTGTTTTCTGAATGAATAGTTTCCTTGTAAAAGATTTGAATATCTCTAAAAGTTTTTGATTTTTTCTTGAGATATAAATCAGTGAGTCACCCTTTTAAATGTCAGACCATCTTCGTGCACTACATGCAATTAAAAGCAAAAAGTAGTTTAATAGTCCAAATAAAAATAGAGACAAAAATCTAAAAAAAAAAATCTCAATTAAATGAAAATGAAATTTTAATGAAATAATTAACCAAAATGTGCATGACCTTTAATAATAACAAAACACTACAAAAATTAATTTGAAAAACAAAAATTACATAAATATCCAACACCTTAAAAATTTGTTAGACTTTAACACTCCCTTAAAGATATTTAAAAGAATGTTTTCTTTAAAATTAAATCGAGCTTCCAACATGGATTTATTTAAATTGAAAGAGTTCAATTGCATTAAAAGTACAAACAATTGATTCACTAAATTACTTAATATAAAAAATTTAAATCAAATATCTTAATATTATTTGAAAAAGAATTCATTATTCAAAGTTCTTCTTCTCTATTAGTCCTTTAATTTAAGTAAAGCATAGAAACAAACAATAAAATGGCACACCTTAACAAAAAACCAACTTTGCGGTGTATAAAATATAGATATTTAATATGACATTTGGTAACACGCAATATTTAATCCATATAAATACACAACGAAGGTCATAAGTTGGCAATTCATAGCCGTAAATTTGTTTACTACTTATGATCAGAATAACAAACGGCTTTTGTATGACAAAAAAATCGTTTGGCGTTCTTAACTCAACTTGTAAAAAATGTTCAGTAACGAGATGTCAACTTATGACCATCGATATGTTTGAACGCATCATACACTTGTTCATAATAACAGATAAATGCACGATTACAAGGAATTCAACAATGTTAAGTAAGCAACATAAACATGTCTGAGACAGTCGTCAGACAAGATATAACAACAGGAAAGGACATAGAATTGTCAACGACTTAATAACAGTTGTTTTTGGAAATCCCAATGTTTTGTTAAAAGAAGAAAAAATGAAAACCGTTGAAAAGTTAAGTTCAAATTGTTGACATCTACATAAAATGAGCACTTGAACATTTGACAAATAAATCCTGTCTTAGGAAAAAGGGAATAATTGGTTATAGGAAAAAGCATTTTCTTTACATCTTCAGAGTTGAATTTTTACTAGAATTATAAATAAAAATTCAACTCTGAAGATGTCAAGAAAATAATTTTTCCAAACAAAGACGTGACCGAAAAATTTTTTAATATGTGCTCAAAGTGTGTACCTTACCATAGTGGGGTGTTTCACAAATATTTTGGAAATAATTCAGCTATTTCTTACTGACTGATCGCCTTGCCATAAAACTATATATACACAGCCATAATCAACGTAATTCCAAGCTTAAGTTTTAAAAAAGTTCAAACGTTGGATACCTCGGATACTCAAAAATTTTTGAGAACTTACCAATTTTATATCTATTAACCGATTTTCAAAACATTTCTGTAATTTTGCTTGTAATTTCCAACAATAAATACGCTTACTCATGTGCGTTATAACTTTTAAAGTGCATAAGTTATACGCATTCAAAATCTAAATTTTGCAGTTTTGCAATAACCTGGTCCTGTTTTTGCCAATGGAAAAGGCAAATCAAGTCTGATTGTTTTGAAAAGTGTTGGTGATATTAAAAGCAAGTTAGCAAGGTACA
This sequence comes from Delia radicum, assembly GCA_021234595.1. NCBI lineage: Eukaryota > Metazoa > Arthropoda > Insecta > Diptera > Anthomyiidae > Delia > Delia radicum. The sequence goes on from CM037851.1 coordinate 207,126,809, forward strand.
GTAGTAGTATTATCATTACATCATTACATTATCATTTACAAATATTCTATTGCAAAATAAAAGTTTAATATTATCGCAAAAATTAAAAAAATGTACGGATATCCGAAAATTTTATCCGATTGGGTTGCACATTGACTCATAATATTTAGATCCGTTTCCACGAAAAAGCAAAAAATTTGGACAAAATCGGTTAATATTTAGACATATGTAGTATACATACAATGTCATATAAACGAAATTTTTATAAGGTGTAATTTATACACTCAAAATAGTTTGTAGTTTAAATTAACAGAAAATGTAATTTTACATAAATTATAAATCACTTAAAATCATCGTGTGTACATGTAAGCGCTTTTTACACCTAAAGATTACACTAGAACTAAAGTATACTTTTCCAAAGATAAGGTACGCTGAATCCAAATCTGGTCTCAGAATCTCTCTCCATCTATATCCATCTTATATTAACGGGAAATTCAAAAACTATCTCAAAAATTAAATTCAAAAACTGAAAAAAACCGTTACAAGTATTAAGAAAAATATATTTCCGGGAAGTTGAAAAAGCGGAGCATTTTGATCAAAAACGAAACTTTTCCGTTAATATAACTCGAGCGCCTGTTAAATTTGAATTGAACTTTAAATAAATGAAAATAATAAATGAAACCTTGGGACAACAATAATCGTAGAATTAAGAGAAAAAGTTATCATTTTGAAATTCCTGAAATTTTAAAATTATAGTCACAATTTTTAAGACACAGGTTTCCAATTTTTTTTAAAAAATACTGGTTCCTCATAAGAAAATAATATTTTTTCGCGAATATACATTATTTTCACGTAATTAATTTGAAATCTGTATACAAAACCTTCAAACTTAAAAGCAAACCCTGAATTATCGACCTTATTATGGTATATAAAAATCAGAAGTTTTCCTACATATAAATAGGAAAAAAAACAGTATTTTTCTTCAGTTGTTTAAAAAAAAAAACAGCCGTTTTTTTTTAAATAAAAACAACTGCTATAACTGTTAAAAACAACAACTACTGATTACTACACAAACAACTGTCATGTAATAACTGTAAAACTTTTTTGAGTGTAATTATTTAAAAAAAGAGATTTTGTTTTCCTTGTTTGGTATGAAAAATCATTTTCTAATAATTCCACCGGACATCATGAATGAAACTAAAAAAATCGGTAAATTATTTTGAACAAATGTATAAAAAAGTTGAAATAAATATTTATTTGAAATTTGTTAAATAATTTGTTTCACAATTTGTTAAATAAGTTTTGGGACTTTAGCACATTTAATTACTATAAATGCATGTTACTTTATTTTAAACTCAACTGAAAACTTTTTTTTTTAACTACAATCAGTAAACTATATAATATTCTGCGTGTATAAAAATAAATGTTGTAGGTAAACTAAATATTAACCGATTTTCTCCAATTTTGGTACATCTTCATGGAATCGGATCTAAATATTATGTATGGCGCGTATCCAGGGAGGGGGCTGAGGGTGATGCACTTAAAAATTATGCCTTTGTATTTTGCACTTAAATATTTTTTGTATAATTTAAATAATTTTCTCTTGAATCCAATCTGTAACGTGAATATAATCTTTTGATAAAATAACTTTAAAAATATATTTTTAGTCCAATTTTGTATAATAGGTATTATCCCAGATATCAAAACATGTATACTTTTTTAAGGGTTTTTACTCTATGAGTCGAAAATAAATCGTAATCATACAAAAATTCAAAAAATCATTCAATCCAAAAAATGGTTCAGAATTGCCTTTTAATTGAATTGCTTTTGAATATTTTGTAAACAATAAGAAAAGATGCAAAAAAAAAATTATTTTTTAGTCTATACAAATTTTTTAAATATCTTTTTTGAGTAATTTTTGAATAAATCACTTTCATAGAAAATTTTTAATAACATATTTTGAGCTGTAACAGTAGTTATTTTTTAATAAGAGATTTTCGTTTGTTAAAAACACTTTATAAAATTATTTTATAAATCTAACTTTATATTTAAACCAGTAGGTACACAGAAAAAACTAAAAACGGGTTTCAATTAAAAATTTTATTGAATCAATTAATATTTTAATTGATTTTGCACCTACGACTGAAATGATAGTATTTACTAAAAAAATTTGCAGACAGTTTATTAAAACTCTTTCAATTAAAATAATAATAATATCAATTAAAAGAGTTATTGTTTTTCTTTACAACCTCAATTAAAAAGTTTAGTTAAATTGATTAAAACTTTAATTGAAACTTGAGAAGAAAACAATGGTAGTTTTAATTGAAAACTCGTATTTTTTATTTTTGTTATATGCCCCCATTAAATACAAAAAGAAATGTAGGTTTGTAAATTAAATTGACATTTTATTTATAATAAAATTAAACCTTTTTAATATAAAAATGTATTATAAGAAAACAAATAAAAGTAAACACAAAATTTTTGTTTTGCTTGTCTTGTCTTGAACTTTTTTTTGTAATTGAATTGCTTTCTTAAAAAAAATCACACAACTTTAAAATGATAGTTTAATGACACTTATACTTATTGAAAATTTGATTATTTACAAAAATAATAGCTTAATTGTCCTTTTTCGATAAGGTCTATTTAAATCCACATGTGCACTTTTATTAACAGAGATAAAACACGAAACTAAATTAAGTTTTCGTGCGTACACGAATATCTCAACAAAAAGAGTGTTGCAAATTCTAGTGAAATAACTACGATTTTGCGTGTATTTGAAATCGGTAAACTATTCAACTTAGTAAAAGTTAATCATTTGCGATTATTTTCTTTTACAAATTACAAATTAAATAATATATTGATATAATTAAACCTTTGTTTGATTATTTAATCTAAATAAAATAAAAAAAATAGTTTGCCAAATTTTTAAAAATTTTGTTTACATGTTGTCAACACTGTATGGATATATTAGAAAATTCAATAAATTTTTTAATTAAATCAATTAAAAAAATTGTTTAAATTGCCATTGATATTCAAACAACCGATTAATTAGATATTTTTGGCCCATAATTTTTTCTGTGTACTTTACTTTTTAAAAATCAAATTCTATAAAAGAAATATACAATTTAAGGGATTTGAGAGTTTAATTAATTTTTAAGATTTATGAGATAAAGTAGTAACCAGAAGAAGTTTCTGAAAAATGTTTGTACTATTTACTTAAAAAATTGTTTAGAAAAAAACAAAAGTCTTAAGAACTAATAGTTTTTAGTTGTAGTGCAAATTGTGTTCTAGTTTTAATAAAAAAATTAAAATATGTTCATTCGATAGTATTGAATCTGAAAAGTAAAAAAAGTATCTTTTATAAAAAAACTATTTGAATTGTTAAAGTTTAATTTTTTAGATAAAAATCAAAAAATAAATTTTTTATATATACCAAAAAAATACGAAAGATTTTCATTATTTTCGTAAAATTTGTCAATTTTTGCCTAAACTGACTTTCGTATAATGTACGAAATGTAACTACTAAAATTTTTTTTTCCTAAAATGTTGAATGGCTGTTTTTTAGCTCAGGTACCATTAATATATGTTAAAGATTAATTTTAGTTTAAAAAAAAATCACTTTACTAATACTGTCTTATTACGATGTTACATACACATTATAGACTCTTAAAGATGTCGCCTTAAAGATTCCTTATTAAAATTTATTTTTTGATTTTTATCTAAAAAAAATAAACTTTAACAATTCAAATAGTTTTTTAAATTTAAAAACAAAACTAACACAATTTTTTTAAGTAAAATAACTCTTAATTTATAATTCCCCTTTAAGAACTACGTTAAAAATCCTTTAGTAATGAATGAAATATTATAATTATCCACACAGATCGATATGTCGACCTTGGTGTAACTCGCTGCGAGGTGATGCTACGAGTCATGGCCTGATGAGGGTAGCTGTGGGATTGATCCCCAGTCACGACACGAAGTAAAAAGTTTTTTATAAAGAGCAGTTGAACAATTTAAAATTAATTGCAAATATACAGAGGTTGAAAGCTCGTTATAAATTAAAAAAATACTCTCGATGTATATAATAACAAAAAAAAAAGAAAAAAACTTTAAAAAATATTACTTCAGCCAGAGTAAAAACTAAAATTTTTTTATATAAATAAAACATTTTTGGTCTTCAAAGTTTAGTAACGTCATCATGCTTGTTAGGAAAACACCCTATCCACGTGTTTGAATACTAAGATGACAAAAATGGAGCGAAATTGATGATTAGTAGAATTTTTGTTAAAGCTCTGCCTATTCTGGGGGCTCTAGCTTCTCTAAAACTTCGGGTTCTGATGAGATCTTTAGCCAGATCGAAATACTAATATCAACCTAACTAATATGTTTGATTTGGTTTATTTTTGTAAATATACACATTTAAATAATCTCGATGTATATAAAAACAAATAAAGAATTAAACTGTTCAAATACTATTATCAATTGACACATAAACTAATACTGACGAGTTTTTCGTTTATACGAAACTGCGGCAAACTGGTATATTCCCTTGTGTCAGTTAAATTGGTCAATACAAATATTTTCTTCTTGTTTTTGTAAATGGACTCTAGACAATTCTAAAGTAATTAATTCTTATCAAATGAAAGGTATTATAAAGAAATATATGGGCAACTTCAAAAATTTACGGCACCTAGACATTTTTTTTTTAAGTTTTTTTTTTTGTCTGACATCAATGTCGATTTGCGTGTGTATAAACCGATATTTGAGCATGTGAAATCCGTTCGCGTTAATCATTTTTATTAAACGGCGCAAATTTTACGGCGGTTTAAAGTTAAAAATTAAAAAAAAATATTAAAATTACAGTTTTTGTTAAAATTGAAAAAGGATAACGCGTGTGGATAATACCGCTTAAGGGCTTTCTTAGCACACTAAAATATTTGGAAAAGCTTCAATACTTTTTAAAATACACTGAGAAAAAAAAAAAAAAAAAAATTTTTTATCATGTATGCATATAAAAATTTATTTAAAATTGTTAAACATTTTACAAAATTACGGCTAGTATAAGACATAATTTGCAATATTTGCCTATCTCTATTGGTTTAAGAGATATAACCATTTAAACTTTACCACTCATGATTTTTTTACTGTTTCAATTGTTTTGTTGAAATTTGTTATTGTTTAGAAATATAGTCTCACTTTATAGGAGTTCAAAAAAACGGGTTTTTTTTGCAAATATTAATATTGGACCGATTATAAAATACTTGTTGGGATTCTGGGTTACTTATAAACCCGAATTCAAAAATAATTCTTTTAAATTTTCAAAATCAAATATTTCATACAAGGATGCTTTTTGAGGTTAGAAACATTTTGTTTCCTCCATAAAATTTTAAATCCTTAAAATCAAACACCTTAGTATCAAACACAGTAAAGTCTTAAATTCGATGTAGGTTTGAGCGGAATTGATACAGCGCTTTAGTTGTCACAAAGCGAAATGTGTTTGGAAAAAACTGCCGCTGCACGCGCCAGGATTGAAAAAAATAATTTTTTTTGCACTTTATCAGTTTAGTCCGTCGCGAAGAATCTATTTAGATACCTAAACAAGTTCCCATGCCATGTTTTGATATGAAAAAAGCTTAAAAAAAATTGTTTTTTTGCAAAAATAGTTCATAAAATTTTTGCGTTTAAAAATTTTAAAGTGCGTTTCGCCTCGGAGGTGCACTTTACGTAGTTACTCACATCACGTAATACACTAGCCAACGTAAAAAAACAATTCAGATTGTCAGACGCAAAAAAGAGACATTTTCAAAAAATTTACGCTAATTTCTTTTAAGTTTTGATGTCCGTGATACGTTATTGGTGCGTGAAACCAACTTGATATACCTCAAACTTTATAAAATTACGCCATTTTTTTAATTCTGCATTTAAAACTCATTTTTATTAAACGGCGCAAAAACCCTATTTAAAATCTTCAAAAAGTTCAAAATTCGGAAAATTTTGGTTTCACTTGTAAACCACCATTCAACTTTTCACCTAGCAGCGATATCAAAAAAAATTTTTTTGTGGATATATCCTCCAAGTCTAGTGACTATATTTTGTATTGGTTTGGATCTGAAAGCTAAAAACTATTACAAAGAAAAACGGAATGAATGAAAAAACTCTTGCAAGTTTCAAGTCGTTTTTTGTAATTTTTCGAATGTTAGATGACCACCAATTCTTAAGGTGAAGACTTTTCAAAGTAAAATTTTGCACGTCATATCCTTCAAGTATAGTCATTCAAACCCTGTACAACGTTTTATTCAATTCATAAAATTTAACGAAATAAGAGCAATAGTACGGTTTCAGCAGGTGCTCAAAAAATTTGAAATAGCCCATATAACAAGTTTTATTTTACACCCATACATTTCCAGCAGGTATAGAGGTTTGAATTTAAATAACTCTGAATTCTGGTCATCAATGTTCCCCTTAAACTAATAGTTTAAGCTCCTCATTTTTTTCTATACCAAATTAAACTCAGAAAATTTATTGGGCCATAAGCATTCATATTCCGCTTTAAGAGTTGCAAAAATTTAAAAATAAAAATTTCATTCACGTTTCAAGTGGCCTAGTGTAGGTTGTCATTCTAGCTGAGTGTATTACAAAACAGGTTTGAAAAGTTGCAATTTACCCATAAAATTTTTAGATAACGGTGAAAGAGTAATTTTTTCCACTGGCGCATTTTAAAATTTGTAATTCAGTCATTTTTTAACCGATTTGGAAATTTCAAACATTATTTAAAATAAAATACCTGTAGTGCAATTCAGCAAATTTTTAACGATCCGACAATCGCAAAATATGTTGAAAACTTTTGTTGTTTGTACTAACGATTAAGCGATTCACTAAGAACACCTTAACGATTGTCGACAACTCTAGTTTTCTATTTAAAATTTTAACTTTTTATCGACAACAAAAAAATTGTTGTCGTTTAGATAACAACAACAGCTGACTTTTACAATAGCGAATATCGCTTATAAATTTTAATAACAAAATCGTTAATTTTGTTGTTTACTTTTTTAAACAATTCGATTATCGTTAAAACAAGTTACTGAATCGCACTACAGTAGTGCAGGTATGATCACCTGCGAGAATATATCATTCCTGTATTTTAATATATGGACATGTATGACCTCGAATGACTTCATATAAGAGCATGAATGAGTTCATAAATGTTCATAAATGGATGCATATATATACATACATATGTTGATGTTTAACCTAGTACATACAAAATTTTGAAATTTTTAATTTTTTTAATACTTTTTCAACTCCTGCGTAGGTTTTTTTTTAATCTTCTTTTGAAACAACAATATTCTTAAAGTTAGTGTTTTCTTAAGTAAAAGGTAATCTGTAGTCCGGAGTATTGTAATGGATCCCCGTTTCATCAACAGTTAGAAAACGCCGCAAAAACTCATTCGAATTGCGGTTAAACAACTCCAAACAATCCTTAGAAGTTGTCACACGATTACGTTTATGGTCAATTGAGAGCAAACGCGGCATCCCTTTTGCAGACAGCTTTCTTAAACCCAACTGATAATTTAAAATCGAAACCATACTGCCATATGAAATTCTTATGGCATCAACAATCTCACGTACTTTTACTCTTCGATCGGCCAACACCATATCGTGGATTTTTTCGACATTTTCGGGTGTATTGACCTCAATTGGCCGTCCAGAACGTTCGGCGTCATTTGTACTTGTGCGACCACAACGAAAGTCAGTAAACCACTTTTTTACCATTGAAATCGATTTTGCAGAGTCCCCATAGTATCTAGCTTTTCTTTGGTTTGATTGACTGTTTTTTTCGCAAATAATAATGTTTAATAAGCACTCGAAATTAACTTTTTTCCATTTTTAAAAAAATCCACTAGGTTGTATGTTCTGAACAGCTGTTAAACGCAAAGTAAATGACTTGCTCATAATTTGACATTGGTCTATTAACAGGTGGTACTTGATGGGAGCAGTGTTGCATTTCATATAACTACGAGGGAAGATCGAAAAGTCACGGACTTATTGATCCGCATTCGTAAACAAATTGAAAAATTTTGGGGAGTTTTACACATGATTAGTTCATATACATAGACAAAAATCTGTAAATTATCAAACTTGCTTAAAAAAATGCATTTAAAAAAAAAGTAACGAAATTGCGATTTTCGCAAAAATATTACGTGGTTGGAGAATTCGAAGAGCAGAATCTTGCGATCAACGTATGCAAGATCCAGACAATACTTTCATGTCGAGGATATCCGTGTTATTCAAAATAACCTACAGCAGAGGAATTCCGTTAAAATTTTAGCGATTTTTAAAATTATTACAAAAAAAAATTAGCGCATTAAATGGATTCCATTGAATACTGTGTAACTACTGCATTATCCGAATTTTTTGTAAAAGTCCAAATTTGTTAAAAACGATTGAAAGTTGTGGTACTTTTTCTATATGTTTCAGTTTTTTTTTTTTTTTGTTCAAATTCTACGAGGGCAATATTCATAAAAGTTAGTATTTTCCTGAGTAAAATGAAAATTCATTCGTTAAAATCGGCAGTAAGTTGACAGTTGTGGTAATTTTTCAATATATACAAAATATTGTTTCTTCCTCCTTCACACTATTGCATTAGTTTGCATTAGAAAAACCAAAACCCACTAGATTTTTAGATTTTAGATAGTTTTCTTTATTTTTTCATAAAATTTGTTTACAATAGTTTTTAGTTTGTATTACTAGTTTACATCTTATATAAAGAAAAGTGGCTTGGTTTTATATAAAAAACCGTTTGCCAGAGTGTTAGGCCGTTACCTATTTAAAATTTTTACGTTCTATCCTGCTTAGTTTTATTTAAAAATTTAATTCATTTGTAAGCATTCTCCTATAACTAGTTGCCTCTTTAACATAACCGTATAGATTTAACCAACTTGCATCTTCACCATTTAATATATTCACTATGCTACTATCTGAAAGCCGTATATTACCAAAATGTTTCATTCTTAATTCGTTTAGAATAGTCTCATTGTCTCTATTTCTCTTAGGTTGCACATTGAGCATAATCTTTGACTACCTATCCTGTATTTGTTGCCACTTAACCAAAGTAAATCACCTCTGGCCTTCATAATAAAACTTATTTGCACCATATTATAACTCTGATTACAATAAGTAGGACTTTTGGTGGGGTCGAGTAGTCTGTAAATTCTCTGTTGACTTTTCTGAGAATTCCCACTACGTTTATGTAGAAAAAGTACCATAACTTTGTCAATTTTTAACCGATTTTAACAAATTCACCGTTTACTCAGAAAAACACTAACTTTAAGAATATTGTTATATTAAAGAAGATTCGAAAAAATCCTTTTACAAGTTGAAAAAGTTTGAAAAAAAATTAAAATTGTTATTTTAGAAATGTTGAGGTTAAGAAGAAGAATAAACGTTTTTCTCTAAAAATTATAAAGACTATTAATTTTTAAATCAGACTAGACTATTTTCTGGCTTTTTATGGACAGTCTCATCAGTGATTTTAAATTTGAATTGTATTATTATTTGTGTCTTATAATTGTCAGATTGTCTCTATATGATAAATTTTTCAACAACCTGCGGCTGTAAGAATCAAACCTGCGCTCATCTTACATTACAAACGTAACAATACCAAGTCATGACCGTTTAGCGATCACACCCAACTATGGCCTCGAATGTAATGCAGCTAAATTGCAGTTTTCTTTCCTATTAGCTTTTTCTGTTATTGTATATTATACTCAGATGTGACAACACTAACAACACAAATATTCTATTTTTAGGTTTTTGTTTATTTTCTAATCTCCTCCGTCTCTATTTTTTATTTTATTGTTATTAAGAAAATCTCTACACACAAAGAAAAGTTTAGCTCTTTTCCAACAGAAATTTGGTTACTTCGACTCAAAATCGGTTATAACGAATTTCAGTCGGTTGATACAACTGAACATTAGTTTTCACAACTAGGTGCGGTTAATTCAACTGCATTTTAGTTGCAGCACCCAAAACTATTCAGAAATCGAATGTAAATATTGTTGTACTAACTGAATTTATAAGTTGTTAGCATTAAAATAGACTTTTCAATTAGGTTGGCACTTTATTTCTCTGTGTGTATATATTTATATCAATAGTATATTTTCGAAAGATCAGGTAATTTTCTTTAAAATGCCGTTTAAAAATTCAATATTGGCTAACAAATTTCTGAGTTACAAATGTTTAAATGCGCCTGTAGCAAAAAATAGTCTTTTACAGTTATCTCGAAAATTTGAGGGTATGTTGCAACTTCTCAAACCGGTTTTGTAATACACTCAGCTAGACTAAGTCATTTGATTGGGGATTTTTCTGTGTAGCACAGTGTTATTAAAATTGGAACAAAATATAAATATAATTTTTGACATGGTCTCTTCAACCCAGTTCTAACCGCTCTGAAACGGGTCGGTAAAAATCAATGAAACTTTATCATTTGTAAAAAATATAAACATTAAAAAAATTTTATTTTTAAGCTTTAATTTTTTTTTTTAGATCTTCATGTTTGGCCAGGAAGTATGGTTGATTACAAAAATACAAAAAATGGTAAATAATAATTATAATACAAGTTGTAATTTGAAGGAATATATTGTTCTAGAGTTTGTAATATTTTTTCCGAGAGTTAAAAAAATATTTTTTTTCGTGAAAATCCCTTTGAATTTTTTTTTTCGCGAATGCAGACAAAAATAGGTAAAATCAAGAACTGACCCAAATCAAAAATAATATTAGCTAACAATGCTGTAAACTCGGTTAAAAATTATTTTTTGAATCAGGTATAATTAGACGCTGAAATTCGATTTGGATAATTGGAACAAATAAAATAATATAAAATTAGATATAAAAATATATTATTTGATTCGATTGTACCGGATTTTTAGTCTCATCTAATTTTATCTCATTAATCCAATCTTATAGAAATTGACATAATTTGATATGGTCACATATCAAATAATATATGCTACAATATAAAACTGTATATGGTATATACATAATCATATCAAATTGTATAAGTGAATATACTTAAATATAAATTCATGTTTAACCGGGAGGTAACTAATTATATCAATTTCCCCCTTACCTACAAAGATCGCGAATGTCACTGGTCGATTTTGCCACCACTGCACTGTGGGTTCAAATGATGTCAAAAGTGCCGATTAATTGAAATTTAGAAATAAAGTTTTCATAATTAAATTAAAACTAAAATTCTTTGTGATTCAACTACTTATTGTTTCTGTTAAATCTTTAAAAAGTAAAACTTTTGGTATTTTAGTATATAGTAAATACTTTTTTGTTTAAAAAACATATGTGGAAATATTTTTAATAATTTTTTTTAAAAAAGGTCCAAAATTGAGACATTTTCCGCATTTAATGGACTGAACTTATTAAGTAAGTTATATTTTTGTTTAGTTTTGTAGATTTTAAAAAAGTATATGATGTCTGTTTGTATTTACAAAAAAAAAACAAAAAGTCAAAAGCAATACGTTTCCCTTTTTGTTATTTTCGTTTTTGTATAAAAAGTCTGGTTGTCATTTATTGATCAAAACCGGTAATAGCATTTGTTGTGTTTAAATATTGTCTTTTTCTAAATTTTTGGAATTTTTTTGGTATTGTGTTTGTTGATGCTTTGTGTGTTTAATTTAGAGATGGGTGCGTGAGTTGTTTTGATCACTTAAGCTCACGTACACAAAATTTTGTCACGCACAATTTACAGTAGATTAAAAATTTTTTTAATACCTCTAGCAAAGTTCAACTGATTAAATTGCATTTCAATCACGATCACAATCACAAATGATTTACTCACGCTCACGAATTTATGCTCACGCACTAAAATTTCGTAATCAAAAGCTATGGAAACCATATAATTTATTTATGTATTTTATTTTATTTTATATTAATTTTATTTTATATTAATTTAACTAAATGAAATTTTTTAATATTAAACTTACACATCTTTATTACTTTATTCTCGCATCCTGCGATAACGCTTGATTTGTGAAAAAAAAATGTATCACTGGAGCATCTCTATTCCGTATTTTTTGTGTGTTTGTTTTGTATTGCTGTGATATTATTTATTATTGTTTAAAATGGCAGGTGATTTTTAAGTTTTTAATAAGTTTTGCGTCAAATTAGGTATTCGGTATTTGGAAACTCGGGAATCGAATAAAACTTTAATATTCGCTTGAAGGAATCAAATTTGTTTTAGTTCTTGAAGAGAAATTTACAATTGTATGAGAAATGTCGAAGTAAATGATTGCAGAGGCAAAATTAATATTCTTAAAATGAAAATATTTTGATTAATCCCTGCGGGAAATGGACCAGTCATTGGTATGGTCACGTGACTAGAACTTTGTGTGTACGAACCAGTCCTAGTTTCGGTTCTGTTATATGAAAGTGACCAGTACTTTTAACATGGGCTTGTCATAGGAGGTGACAATTTATGTGGCGAATAACTTGACCAAGGTAACCTATCACCGTACCTACTGAAATGAATATGCCACGGGACAAGTTAGAAGTATGTATAGTCAAAGTATGACCATTTTAGGATTTATGTGATATGCAACAGAACCAGTGGGAAAAAAAATATCACATGGCTGGTGTGTACGTGTCGTAGAACTCGAGAAAAATTGTTGAAGGAAAACTGGTCACATATTAAGCGCAATGTATTCTGGTATAGAGGTAGTTTGAGTAGAATAGTTTTGTAAAGTACCACTGCAGTGGTCTAAGGGGTACATGTTGCCGAGCATGCGAAAAGTAATTAGCAAATAACCTGTCACTTTTTATTCAGCGTGTGTCATATTATGTACGGGTTGCTAAATAGCCCGTCCGGTAGCAGTCACTGCACTTATTCAAAACAGAGTGTCATACCACCTGTTCAAAAAACCTTCAAAAAACCACAACAAAAATCAATTTTAAAATTAGTTTATTTTGTCTATACATAACAAAAAAATATAACATTACAATAAATTCATTATAACAATTTAAAAGTACATAAACTAGACAAGAAGTCCGGATGTCCAAAATATAGATTTTTTACAAGTTTTTTCGTTATTTAACATTTTCTACTACATTTTCTCACTTTTAAAAAGCACTTCATGAACATTTTAATTTTGCATTCTGCATTATAATTCTAGTTCACAATATCTTTATAAAAAGAAGGAGCTGCAACAATTCAGCACAAATTTAATATATAACTTATAAAGCAGAGTAACAAAATATATACTCAGTTTCAATTTTGTTCCCAAAGAAAGAAAAATCGTTCCCAAAAATCTTGTAAAATATATAAACCAAATATTTCGAAACCAATATGCAGAAATTTTTAAATTTTAATTTATATTCTTGTAAAGTGTTTTAAGTTTTTGAATAAGTTTGGTAGCGATATTTTATGTGTAAAATCGCCATCACTCGAAAAATAGCCAGTGTCGGCATTTCAAAAATTAACTTGCAAAACGAGTATTAAGATCGCGACGTTTGGCGAGAAATCGATAGATCTGACAAACTTGGTCACTGTCTAAACAGTTCCGTATTCAGTTATTTTAAACCAGTGGAGTATTACGTCTTCATTTCTACTGTCACAAAGTCGGTACATAAAAATTCCTTCAGTGTTATGTCCACTTTGTAGCAGTCAAGGAACTGCATCCTTTGGTACTAATTGCCATGTTTTCATTCACTGCTAAAGGTTTTGAACCAGTTCAATGACCAGTAGCAACTTCAACTGCTACGACTCTAGTTGCTTCAGTACACTTTGATGTTATGTTACTTTTTCTCGAGTTACATGATATATCTGGTACCAACCAGTGAAAGTTTTGTCACCATAACTATAGTCACGTGATTGTACATTTCACCCAAATTAACAATTTTTGGTGCACCACAATTTTGGTTTCACCAATTTAGTGACGTGCTTCCCCACTCATATATCACAGAATGACCACTTTGGATCAGTCGACCCTTCATTTCCCGCAGGGATGATTTAGGAATACTATTATCGACTTTAAATTTTTTTATTTTGATTATTTTTATTATTTTTTTACCATTTTTTTTTTTTTTATAAACTGCTGTGTTTTTATGTATGTGTGATTATTCATCAATAAAAAATTATTATATTCTCTTATGTGACTTCTTTCGCATAAATTTGTAATTTATGTGATTTAGTCAAAAACAAGAATTGGATTTTAAGTTAAATTTATACTAAGATAAATAAATATAACACATTAATTCTTTGATTTTTTTAATAACACATTAAGTACGCTCTAATTTTATCGCTTTTCGTTCTAAAGTTACAGCCAAAATGGTCAGCTAAGATCTTTTTTCAGAAAAACAATAAAAAAACACACCTAACTGGTTAAAACTAATTTTTCTTACATTTTTTCGAAAATATTGTGTTTTTATGTTTTTATGATTGTTCATCAAAAAAAAAAAAAATTATAATATTCTCTTTTGTGACTTTTTTGAGATAAATTTGTACATTTATGGAATTTAGTGAGAAACAAAAATTTGAGTTTAAGTTAAATTTATACTTATATAAATACATATAATATATTTATACTTTAAAGTTTTTTTAAGCACATTAATTACGCTCTAATTTCCAAATTTATTTATTAATTTATCGCTTTTCGTTCCAAAGTTACAGTCAAAAATGTGAACTAAGGTCGTTTTTTCCGAAAAACAAAAAACCGTCTAATAGGTTAAAAAAAGTTTCTCCAACTTTTTTTTCCAAAAATGCTGTGTTTTTATGTATTTATGATAACTCATCAATACAAAATTTGATTTGCTTTATTGTTGTAAATATACACTGATAGAAAAACCGTCATAACCCTAATGTATTTTGACATCAGTTCTATGACAAATGTCTTCGTTTTTGACCCCATGACACTTGTCATCACGGTGATGTCAGCCTTAACATCACTTAACCAAATTGTCATCAGGGTCGAAAACTTAAATTGTGTCATCAATGGGATGAGACATCGGCATCACATAAATGACGAATCGGAGTCAATTTAATAAAAAAAATGTCATCATTGCGATGACAGATAATTAGTTTTATCCTTCCGCTGAACGAATATGGTTGTGTATACGCTTGAACAACGCTGGGAAATATTGCGACATTACTTTGAAAATCATGGTAATATTGCAGAATGTGTGCGAAAATGAATGATGCCGATTTTGCCAAAAAAATCATCTTTTCAGATGAAGCTCATTTTGATCTTGGCGGGTATGTAAACAAGCAAAATTGTCGCATTTGAGGCACAGAAAACCTGCACGCATACATTGAAAAGCCGATACACCCAAAACGAGTCACTGTTTGGTGCGGATTTTGGTCCAGAGGCATAATTGGGCCATAATTGGACCGATCGATGTATGGCCAGCCGAGGCAGCCATTTGAATGAAATTATTTTCCATTATTAACCGGAAGGATTGTACTTTCAAATAAAAAAAGAAATTTGAGAAAATATTCAGTAGTTTTTTTTATAGCATTTTCAAAAAAAAAATGTTATTTGGCGGACCCGTTGTAATGATTACATGTCATCAATATGAATGTTATTTATTGTATTAAGTGCTTCTTGCTTTGACAACGAATGTACATCAATATGATGTATCTTATGCAAGTTTTAGAAATGCGTCTAAAAACAAAAAATAAGGAATACACATTTTTACTAAAACACACTTTACAAACATTTTAACGTTATTTAGTTTTATTCTTTATTCGTACTTTTATTGTTATTAATGCACAAAATGTGGCATCGAATTGATGTCACTGTTGTCATAGCACAGATGACGCGTAAAATATGACAAAATTATATGATAACGTTCGTCATTAAATTGATGTCACTTATTGCATCATTGATGTCATTTGTAATAACATTGATGTCACAATTCTGATGTTAGGGCATCATCAATAAGAAGACGAATTTTTCTATCAGTGTACGGAGGTTGAAAGCTCGTTATAAATTGAAAATAACATAAAAATAATCTCGATGTAAACTAATATAACTGTAAAAAATATTACTTTAGCCAGAGTACAAACTAAAAATTTTTTATACAAATAGAACATTTTTGGTCTTCAAAGTTTAGTAACGTCATGATGCTTGTTAGGAAAAGACCTAACCACGTGCTTGATTACTAAGAAGACAAGAATGGAGCAAAATTGATTATTAATAGCTTTTTTGTTAAAGTTCTGCCTATTATGGAGGCTCTAACTTTTCTAAAACTTCGGGTTCTGATGAGATCTTTAGCCAGATCGAAATACTAGTATCAACCTAGCTAATATGTTTGATTTGCTTTATTTTTGTAAATATACGGAGGTTGAAAGCTCGTTATAAATTGAAAATAACAAAATTTTTAAGTTTAAAACTACGCCTTTCCTGAATTTATCGCCATTCTGGGTATCATCGAACACACTGTGCACTGCTGGGAAATGGTTTAAAGCAGTATATTTATTAACTTAAAAGTTTTATTGACTTTTTGTATTGAATTTTTCCAGCTGTAGTAGTAAGTTGTTTAAGGTAAACGAAATAGCCTAATAAATACCTTTTAGTTCTAGTTGTTGTGGTGGATTCTGTTGTTGTTGTTGTTGTTTTGTATCCAAAATTTGTTGTGTCGATTGTTGCTGCTGATGATTATCTTGCTGTTGCTGCAAGATATCCTGTATTTGCGGTTGTTGTTGTTGCGGTGGTACATTAATTGTTGGTTGCTCCTTAATGAGATGTGAATCATCATTTAGCAAAACAGGAACAGGAGCTGAAACAGTAGCGGCAACAACAGCAGCATCCGTAACAGAGCTTTTATCCAAAACATCCGCCATTATAAAAAAAAAGGTTATACGAAAAACCCGTTGACTAAATTCTCTCTCTCTCTCTCTTAAATGAGAATAAGTGTATACTACGTATACTTAACGGTATATACAGACAGAATCCTTAAAATTTTGTTGTTAATAATTTTTTTTTTTTTTTTTTTTGTGTGTATATGATGAGTAAAAATTCCTTATTTTTTCGAAATTTGTTTTAATTTTTCGTTTTGTTTTAAATTTTTTTATTTAAAATTATATAATTTTTGTTGAATATGATAATTGGAATGATTTTACACAATTTAAGTTTAAAGACTAAAAAAGAGAATACAGGGAAATTAAATAAAAAAAAAATATCTTAAATCGACGTTTAATGATGCTTATTTTTTTTGCTAAAAAATCGACTATTGAAAAAACTTTAAACAAATAAAAGACACTAAAAATTCTAAATTATTTTGGCAATTAGTGAAATAACATTAATTTTTTCTATTCCGCTTTTAACCGGTTGTGGTATTGTTTTTTCATTTCTTTTTTTTTATTATTTTGCACCTGCAATTTATGTTTTTTTTTTTTATGTATTAAAAACAGAAAACGCAGTTGTTTTTTATTTAATTTATAAAATACCGTAATAATATCTTAAAGGTTTGTTATCTCGTATTCAACTGATTTTGATATGCCGCACAGTATTGTTAATTAACGTCCGAAATACCGACGATTTCTTTCCCCCTGTGTGTTTGTTGTACAAAGCTTTTAGACGCTTTATCATCTCTCTGTTTTAAAGATAGCAATAAACTTTTTAGCACAATATGAGGGGAAATAGCTTTTTTTATTATGACGCCATCTTTGGTATGTGTATGGTATTTGTATTTAATATTGTAACGGTTGCAGAAATTTCAAACTTCGACTATGGTTTCTAACAAAAACTCGTTAATTTAAATATGAGTAATTTCAAAAATATTCGACACTTCTTGACAACAGACTTTTAATGACTCTTATTTCTCAAGGTTTTTTGAATTGAGAGACACAATGGACAATGTTGGGTGGGATGCACTTAACAACTAGGACAAGCAAAGTTTCACGTTAAGAATGTATGGCCATTAAAAGGTCGAAAAATTAAAAAAAAATACTGAAAACTTAGAAAACTTTTTGAATTCATTTTATTTTTTTTTGCTCATACTTTTTAGTTTTTAGCTTTTAGTTCCAAACCAATACAAAATGAATTCACCAGACTCGGGAGATATATTCACTGAAAAAGCAATTTCCATATAGCTGCTTGGTGGAAAATTTTATGCTGGTGTACAAGTGAAACCAAAAAAGAGACTAACTAAAATAAAATTCTACAGTAATAAATTAAAAATTAATTACGATTGTCATTATCTGACGGTTGCAAAACACTTTCTAACAAAAAAAATTTAGGTTTTTAAACTTTCGCAGTTTATTTTTATAGGGTTTTTGTGCCGTTTAATGGCATTGAGTTATGAGAACAGTATTTTAAAAACCATGTACTCTTATACAGTTCGAGGTATACCCAGTTGGTGTTAACTCGCTTATAACGAGTTACGAACATTACAAACTTATAAGGAATTGGCGTAAATTTTTTGAATATGTTGCTTTCCAGGCCAACTTTCCCGCTACAGGAAAAAGTATATCGCACCAATGTTAAACTAACAGTATCTGATCTCCTATAGAAGACTAAGAAAATATGAAACAACTTTTTAAATTTTTCCAAAAAATGGGCAAAGTAGGCGTGGTTAAATATTGACAAATTTTGCAATAATTTTTGGTATAATGAAAATGAAAATTATTCATGTTCAAGGCCATACTCTATATTTCTTTATTGGGATATTTATTATGTATATTATATTTTTTATTATTCTTTAACTAAATTTGGAAATGATAGGAATTTTACAACGTCAATATAAGTTTTTTTTTTTTTAAATTCAAAACTAGTTCCAAATTTATAGAGTTATGCAAAACTCAATTTATCTAAAAATCGGAAAAGATTTTTGTTCTGATTGTTTTTAATTGCAAAAAATGGTTAGACGTTTTTTATAGATTTGGAAAGTTTTATTGTGTAACTGGTACCAGCTCTGAAGAAAATATTCGCTGAATAATGTCCTTCACATTTATGAAATTTCCATAGATTAATTTTGTTTCACCACAACATCATTAAGTTTGAAACAAATAATATTGTTTTAAATTGAAAGATGTAGTGGACCAAAATTACTCTATGAAATTTCTATAAATATATTTCCAAAAATATGTTCAGCATTACTAAACTTTAGAGCCCCATTTTGTAAAAAAATTCAAAAAAAATACGGGTACTATAAGTATTCTCGATTTTTTATTTTTCCCATAATTAACTGGAAAATACTTATCGTTTGAGCACTATTACGTAAAATTGTCCACTTTGGGAACAAGTATTAAAACTTAAAAAAGATTTATGCGGGAAATTTTTTGAAAACCCAAAAAAAGTAATACGTTTCTTAATATTTTTTTATGGGCTTAACGGATATGATAGGATCAACATATATTTGTATTCATACAATCTTATACAAAAATGTAACACTTAGTGCAATTTTACCAGACTAAAACTCGGATCTAATTATGTTTAGACGTTCAGTCAAAATCCTAATACAATAATATCTGGGTTTTTATATAATTATATTTATTTGTATCAGTTTTATAAACTGATACAATTATATACAAACTGATACAATCTAATACAATTTTATCGGGTCATAATTCGTATTGTACTGGGCATCTATCTAATTGCATCAGATTAGATCTAAACCCATATAAACAGATACAATTTTATGGATCATATTTCGGATAAAATTTAATAAGATTACATATAGCGTCACATATAAATTGATAAGACTACATAAAGTTCCATATCAATTTTTTTTAATCGGGTAATCAATTTCAACTTTATACCCAAAGAAATTCTCACAAGTCGCCAATTACTTACACATAAAAAATCGTTGCCAAAAAAAAATATCTTAACAAAATATTTCGAAACCAATGCGCAACAATTTTAATTTATATTCTTGTAAAATGTTTCATGTTTTTGAATAAGTTGCGCAAAAAATAATATGCTGGTGATATATTTCTAGTTTTTTGGCAGCGATATTATAAGTGTAAAATTGCCATTCACTCGAAAAATCGCCCGTCACCATTTCAAAAATTAATTCGCTAAACGAGTTTTAAAAATACCATGTTTGGCGAAAAAACTCCATATCTGACAATCCAGCACCAAGTTTCCGCATCGAAAAAAGTTTCGCATAAAACATGTAAAATACAACATTGCTCTGCTTTACATAGGGTGAGTCACAGACACAAACGCTGCGTTTACTTTGCGCATTAGATACAGAAACGGGGTACAGGTCACCATCTAAACAGTTCCGTATCCAGTTCTTTTAAACCAATGTTGTGTTAAGCCTTCATTCTACTGTGACAAAGTCGGTACAGATAAAATTCTTTCGGTGTTATGTCCGCTTTGTAGCAGTCAAGGGACTGAGTCCTTCGGCACTAACTTCCATGTTTTCATCCACTGATTACGGTTTTGAACCAGTTCAATGACCAGTAACAACAGTTCAATGACCAGTAACAACTGGTACTGGTTTCATTAATCATATTAAGTTCGGATAAGTGGGAGATTGACCCTCTGCATCCAAGGCTGGTGTTGGGGCTGCCAACTTATAGCCTCCAGCCCGACATCTTCGTTGCTCACACTAGCTAGCTAGTGTTTAATACTATTGCTCGGTGTCCACCTGCCCAAGAGGGTCGGAGGTCGTGAGTCTTCTTAGATGGTTACAACAGCAAGGATTAGTTCTGAACCAACCAGGTATTTTAAGTCACTATTACTATAGTCACGTGGTTGGTCATTTCACCCAAATTAACAGTTTTTGGTACACCACAATTTTGGTTTTGCCAGTTTCGTGACGACAGAAAGTCAACCTGATTTAAAACAGGGTGTGTTACAGGGCACAGTGGGGTGTCTAACAAATGTTTTGGAAATAATTCAGCCATTTCTCACTCGTTAATCGGATTGCCATGAAACTTTAAACGATAATCAACGTAATTTGAAGCTTAGGGGGCCACTAGATCCAACATGTATTTATCAATTAGACTCCAAAGTAAGATACCTCGGGTACTCAACAATTTTAAGAGCTTGCCAATGTTATATTTATCTACCGATTTTCAAAATTAAACATTTCTGTAATCTACTTGTAATTTCTAATATTTATTAGATACACTTACTCATGTGGGTTTTCATTTAAAGTGCAAAATTTATCCGCATTTGAAAACCAAAATTTAAATTGAAGGACCTGCACCCGTTCTTCATTTTCCAATTTCGGTAGTGCACTCAGAGAAAAACTTGGTTAAAGTTGAAATTTGAGTAAAAGAATTGTCGAATGCGGAGTGGTCTGGGGGGGAAACTATATATGTATAAACACTATAAAAGTTCCTAAAGAAACTTTTAATCTGGAGGTAAAATAGTTTTGCTAGCTTTTTAAACAAAAAATTACTAAATTCAGGTGTTTTTTATAATTTGCAACTTTGGAGGCAGTTTATTTTAAGCATGAACAAGATATTGCATTGAAGTTTTTTATTTAATTAAATAACTTGTTACTATAACGAACACTTTTCAAAGCAATCGGACTTGATTGGCCTTTTCCATTGGCAAAAAATCGTACAAGGTTATTGCAAAATTGCAAAATTGTGATTTTCAAATTCTTATAACGTTGGCACTTTAAGAGATAACCCACCTGTTGGAAATTGCAAGCAAATTACAAAAATGTTTCAATTTTGAAAATCGGTTGATAAATACAAAATTGGAAAGCTCTCAATATTTTGTAATACCCAATGTGTCCTACTTTTGAGTCTAACTGATCAGCGCCTGATGGATCTAGTGGGCCCTTCTTTCAAACTTAAGCTTAGAATTACGTTGATTATGGCTGTGTGAAGTTTAATTGCAATGCAATCAGCCAGTAATAAATGGCTAAATTATTTCCAAAATGTTTGTGCAGGGTGATATCCAAACTTTATAATTTTCTTGTCTCGAAAAAAAATTAAAGTTTTTTTTTTTTATCCCAAATTTGCAAAGTATTTGTTAAATCGCACAGGGCGGAAATGTACAAAATGCATTTAAAAATTGCTTTAGCAGTAAACAAAAGTTTTTAGAAAGAACTGGTTATTTTTGGATTACAGATCGTAAAAGAAGACAATTGGAGCCAATAGATGCTTTGTAAATTTTTAAAGTACTAAATCTACTTCAAAGTACAGTATGTTTAAATTTTTTAAGTTTATGAAATATTTAAAACTTGAATAAAATCGCTAGTTTTGAAAATTTTAAAGATCTAAAAGCGGAAATTTATGTATTGCTTCATAGTCTTCTAGTTGAAAATATAAGGAAATTTGGATGGCATGACGTCAAAAATTGCTAATTTTTTAATGTACTTTCATGGAATGAACGATATATTTTAGATGCATTTTTATACAATAACTTAAAAACAACAGCTAACTCATAAAAACTAAAAGAAATTACAACTTCCACATATTCGAATTAACATTTTGTTTAATCCTGAAATATATCCGGCCTAATGGGTCTACTTTAAAATAACTTTGATAAAATTAAATAAAAAAGATTACTTTTTTGGTCCAGAAGTTTATTTAATTAGACAAAATTAACTTAAGTCCAAATAAAAGCTAATGCATCTTAAAAGCAGCCTTACATTTTCTCATTACAATTGCAAAATTGTTAAATTAACATCGGCCGAATTTAAAAGCAAATCTCAAATGGAATAAATTACAATTACATTTTCTTAAAGCATAAAGAAATGTAAATTCAAGCTTTTAAAATTCGAATTAACAAAATTTTGGGCGATATTTAATGCTAATACAAAATAGTGATTTAAAATTTGCAAGACTGACTTTTAAATGACTTAAAATGAGTTACTTAAGTATAATAAATGTATGTGGCGGTGAGAGAGCTAAAGAGATAGTGTGTCTGCCAAGTGTGCTAGTAAGGGGAGAAGTTGAAACGAGAGCTTGCTGAGAGTTTCCTGTAGATCTGTGTTGTATGTTAATTAAAACCCATTGTAAAAATATTTTTTTAAAATGTTTTGTTAATAAAATAATCTTAACTTATTTTTGATATAAAGTTTTTCCTATATCGTCATTATCTTGTTGGTATTTCTATATCAGTTTTTATTTATGGTATTTTAATTTAATTTTAAAAAAATGAACAACAAATTTATTTTTTTAAATTTTTCTTCTTTTTTTGTGATTTTTTCATAAAGTTTTGTTAAAATTATAATAAAATATGTATTTTTTCTTAAAATTCTTAATTTTTTTTTAAAAATAAGGTTTTTAAATTTTATTTTTTTCTTCTATTTGCAGATGTTTATGCAACCGAGTTGTATCTTTAGTTTTTGGTGTTCTTTTAAGATTTTAATTAATTAAATTAAATTATTAATTAATCATTACGAGAGAGAGTGATGAAATAGCATCTATGGAGAATGGTTTGTTTGCTAAACAATTTTACAGATGGTAAACAAAATTCATTTTAGCATATCAGGTCTGTCGCACATTTTGGCAAGAAATGCTGTAAAAAGAAAAAAAATTAAGATTAGAAAATTGTTGAAAAAAGGTGAGAAATTTTTTTTGATTCAATGAACTGAAAATTAAAAAATCGTATGCAATAATTTTGTTTCACTACCAATTCCTAAATATCCCAGTGTAGAGAAGTCATTACTTTCATATGGGTATGTCGCTCAAAATAATGACTTATCATTACAAAACACCTTACAAAAAATAGAAAAATATGTTGTTACATATATGCTTACCAGTATGGACAAAAATCATGAGTCTTAAATTAATTTTTAAAGAAATATATATTTAATAAAACAATGTTTTTTTTATTGAAAAATTTTTTTTTTTTAAACAAAATGTGGCCACATTTTATTTGAACCGGGGCCTCCAGATTGTCAGTCAACCGCTCTACCATGACTTAAATGACTTGATTGCCATGAGGTCATTACTTTCCAGCTTACAAAAAACAAAAATAAGTAGTTATATATGTACTTACTAGAAGTGAAAAAATAATTAGTCTAAAAATATATTTTTAAAAACTATTTCCGGACGGGCTATTTCGCAACCCCCTACATAATACGACACACGCTGAATAAAAAGTGACTGGTTACTTGCTAATTAGTTTTCGCATGCCCGGCGACATGTACCCCTTAGACCAGTGCAATGGTACTTTACAAAACTATTCCACTCAAACTACCTCTATAACAGAACATATTGCGTTTAATGTGTGACCAGTTTTCCTTCAACAATTTTTCTCCAGTTCTACTACCTTGGTCAAGTTATTCGCCACGTCACACAGTGCTCCACAGGTAGCAATTGTCACCTCCTATGACAAGCCCATGTTAAAAGTACCGGTCACTTTCATATAACAGAACCGAAGCTATGACAGGTACACACAAAGTTCTAGTGACGTGACCATACCAGTGACTGGTCCATTTCCCGCAGGGGAATTAATGGGAAAATGAACTAGTTATTACACTTAAAGAATTGGCCTTCATGATATTAATGGGAAAATGAACTAGTTATTACACTGAAAGAATTGTCCTTCATGATATTAATGAAACAATTCCATATAATTTTTTTTCGTAGAATTAATAAAGAATTTCATTATATCCATGAAATTTTATTTATATTAAGAAATTTTTCATAAACTTTTTTCATAAAACTTCATAGTTTCATAAAAAAAATCATTCGTTTTCATAAATTATCTCTTCATAACTTTAATGAAAATTTTATTTAAAGCTATAAAATTAGTTTAAAGATTTATTTTTTTAATTTTTTCAAAAATTTTCATAATTTCATTAATTTTCATCAATTTCAAACTTTAGTTTTAAAATTTAACTCTATAGTATTCTACATATTTTGTAAATTGCTTTAATATTTCAATGTAGCCTTTTATTAATTTTGGACTTCAATGAAATTGTTTAAAAAATCATATGAAGTGGTTTATTGGCTAAGTTCAAATGCATTTTCAGGACATTCATGAAGACTTTTATTAATTCAAGGGAACTTCTTAATATTAAAAATTTTTATGAAACTGTTTCATAAATTCTATAAACGCTTCATTGTCGAAAAAATTCATTAATTTTATGAAGATTATCATTAATTCTATAAACATTTCATAAACATTGACTTTAATGAAATGTGTTTCATAGATTTTCCAGTGATAATTTTAATTAAAGTTATAAGGTAATTCATTACTAAAGTAAAGATGATTCTCTCAGTGTAGTAAGTCCTTATTATTTGTGTTAACGTAATGCAGAGAGTAAGCTGGTGTCATTACTGGTAGTGAGAAAAGTAATGACATGTCATTGCCGCTTCTACACTGGAATATGTACTAAGAGAATCAGTGATCTATCTTTAGCAGTTTTCTCTCGCGTGCAAATGTCCCTTAAGAATAAATTATAAACTCTTTTCCTGAAAATTTTTAAAAATGTGTCTATGTCCACAGAAAATGTTTAACTATTTGGAGCTTTGCTGTATTTTTTTGCTAAATTTAGCAACACATGTCTGCTGAACTGTAGTAAAACGAAATTAGTAGAAAAAATTAGTAGCCGCTACTAAATTTAAGTAAAAATTTCAGTAAACTGCAATTAATTTTCTAAAATCAGCAAAAAAGTACACCCAATATATCTTCACAAAATAAAAATTAAAAAAGTTAATTATAATGACTTTGTTTTCCCAATCATTTACACTTTTTTCCTAATAGATTGACATTATTTTAATTTTAACTCTGTAATAAAAAAATTTTTTTTTTTTATATTTTGTGATTAGCAAAGTTTTTCCTAACTGGTTTTCAAAAATTAGTAAAATTTTTTGCTAAAATCAGCACAAAATTTAGTGCCAAATTCATTGTACTACAAATTGAGTACATAAATAGTAAAGTGCAATTGAAAATTTTTTCTACTACCTTTTTTTCTGCGTGAAGGTTTTGCAAGAAACCCCTGTTTTACAATTTTAAGATAAATTTTACAACGCTATCTCTGGGAAGAGACCAATGATCAAAGATACAGTTTAGTTAGGCTGCCCTCTTCGCCGATTTTTAATTCGTATTTTCATCATGACATTTATCACAGATCAAAGGTTATCGTTTATAACGTTTTACTATATCCCTTTGAGAATTTCCAAAATTTGCTAAACAGAGCGAGTAATTTATCGCGTAAACTATCTACATTTCAAATATCAAGTATGACACAACTAATGTGTTTTATTAGGCAGGCAGTTCAGATGAATATTTAACCACGTTTTATATTCCCATTGTTATTACATAATTAATTTTAAAAACTTCATATTTGTCGGGTCCGCAAAAAGTTACTAATACAAGGTTTTAGATTTTCAGCTAAAAATAAAAATTCCTAATGAAAATTCCTTAAAAATACTTTATTAGTGAACATATGGGGCAAAAGTTATCCAATACTTCCACCCAAAACGAAACATTCTTCAAATTTGCCATGAATATTTTCTAACCTGATTAAAATTTTTCTTAAAATAACATTTTTCAGTTTTGTTAAAAATAGTCGCGGCAAACATAGACAAATTTGTTATACTATATGTCATGATGCTCCTTTTGCTGTGTTTTTCTGAGAAAATTATACAATTTGATATTTTGCAAGTTTGATATAATTTTTATTAAAAATAAAAATTATGTTTTTTCGACCTTTAATTGTCCACTGAAAATTAAATTAACTTGAATAATTTTCATTTTCTTTGATATTTTCCTTTTCGTAATGATTTTCATATGAGCCATCGAATGGTGAAATAGTTTTTTTTTTAAAAATTTCGGAACTATATATGATTGTTTTAAGTCAAATATCGATTTATCTTATAATGTAATTTTTAGTTTTTTTATATATTTAATCGAAAGAGAAAATGGTTTTCTACCGATACAGAAACAGTCAGAAACCCTAAATTTTTTTTCGAGAAAATTTACTTGCAGTTTAGTCACGACGTCATTTTAGACTCTTTACATTTTAGGTATATAGGTCAAGTTTTTGGGATGTAGATTAGCTATGTTTGTTAATTAACCCTTGAATTTTGTTTTTCAAATATGGTTTATATTGTTTTTAATATGGTATGAGTTCTTCAACAAAAAAACAGCTGCTGGATAATAATTATGTGATGCCACAATGCAATATTTTTACAAAGAAAATATAAAACGCAATCACTTTTTTTAAACAAATCCAGCTGTAAATTACTATTTTTGTCACAATCAATGTGGCAACATCATGAAATTTAACATTTCTTAAACTAGGACTGAAAAACGGCAGTTCTAATTAAATTCAGGTTAATTTTGTATTAAGATTAACTAAACAGGCCAATAAACTCAGTTTAATTGCAATCCAAAAAACTAGGCATTAGACTATAGAATGGTTGGGCTACTTACACGTAGGAATAATAGTATCATGTTATGATAGTTCAAGAGCATCATATTATGATTGAAACACGTAACAATCATAATAAAGAATGGCGCAGTTATAATCTGGACGCACAAAAGTAGTTATAACTTTGTAAATAACAGACGCGTTTTTATAAATTATACACCAAATTAAAGGAAATTTATTCAGCTTTAAGGAAAATCATACAAATAAATTAATTTTCTTTGTTACGAATAAAAGAACGGACATGTTTGTTGATACTCCCCATTAATTTTTGCACATCCTTCGGCTTTACTTTTTTAGTACTCTGGTTCCATTTTTGTAACATTATAACTTAATTTTTTGCTTCTTTATTACTCTTCTTCAATTAATTTTTTTCATTTGCCCAATATCTTTTGATTGGTCGAAATTGTGGGCAGTTAGGAGGATTCATGTGTTTGTTTTTCGAACCACTGAATGTTGGATTTTCTAAGAAAGTGTGCAAAATTTCTTCACGTCTTTTTTGTTCCATGGCGTCTGTACGAAATACTATTCGAACGACAGACTTGAAAATTATGTCAAATAACGGTATATGTCTTGTCAACAACATATGTTAATGGTTTAAAATTTCAAACACTGGGGGCGCTGTAACAACGTTATGAATGCGTCCAGATTATAACTGGGCCATTCTTTATTATTCACATAATGATTCTAGATAATAATAAAATCGCCCCCATTGGTCATAATATGATCAGCCAGAATCAATTTTATGATTGTTAGGATCACAATATAATCATTTTTGTAGGCAATCATGCTGAATCATATGTTTTCTCTGCGTGTACAGCACAGTAAACGAAGTTCTCTATTTCCATTTTAAATACAAAAAAAATCGAATTCAATAGAAGTGAGTAGTTTTGAGTAGTCAAAAGAAATAAGATTTTACAACATTTACGTGATATTTTCAAATACACAGTTCAACAAAATCAGAAAAAGTTTATGCAACGATGTTGAGACCTATCTTTTCTAAAAGACTTTGGGACGCAAATCACGATAAACTTTTTGCAAAGAAGTACAAAATGTTAAACAAAACACTACTTTTTTACAAAATTTGAATAGTTTGAAATATGCTCTTTAATTTAATTTATTACACGTTTCGAAAAGTGCGATAATTTTCCGTATGCATGTATTTAAATTTAAAATTTCTCATTTTTCAAGATTTCGTTAACAAAAAATCTACAACGATAAGAAGAACCAAAATGAAATATGTACCTTTAGAAAACATCATTTCTCTTTTAGTTTAAGGAAAAAATTGTTTAAACTACAAAAATTTGAACACGATTATAATGAACGATTTTTTTGTCCCAACGCATTTATTAATATATAAACTTCTGCTTTTTACCTTAAACTTTACTGAAAAGAATAAAAGTTGGTATGAAACGTAATTTAATAGAAGAATTGTTTCAAAATTACAAAGAAAAAATTAAAAACCAGGGTAAAGAAAAATTTCCTATAATTTCATTAATTTTTGGAAAATGTTTACCACGCTTATAGCGAACTTCGCTTATAACGAACTAAATTGTCAGGTCCCTACGAGTTTGTTATAACCGTGCTCCACTGTATTTGAATGCCTCAAAAATATGCAGTCCGTGACAAATCTTAATTAATAAAATTCAGAAAAAAACGTTCAAGTACGTTTAACACATGTTTTCTATTCAATACCAATAAAGTTATTGTTAATTGAAGTGCGTTTTCCTAAAAAATAACGATTTTAAATTATACCAGTTCAAAAATTCATTTTTCTATTTTCCCCTAGCAGTAATACATACAAAATTATTTTTTTAAAAAAAGTTATAAAAATTCTACTTCAGATTGAATTTTCTGAAAATGTTGATGTACAATTAATAGGTTTTTTTTATTAAATGATTACATGATTTTTTGATTAAATGAGTGAAATATAATTTTACAGCATGTGCTAAAATTTTGCAAATTCTATTAAGTGATTTTATAATATTCTCAAAATATAAAAAATAAGTCATATTTTCTCTTTAATTGAAAGATCCTTCACCCAAGCGCAATAAATTTATATGGTTCGTAAACCTTAAAGTCTATAATTTGAAGCAATATTAAAAATTGTTCGTAGTTTAGTCAAGTATACGAAATAATAAAAAAAATCAAAGAAAAAAAATAGATTTTTGGTAAAAGTTTTTTTTTTTTTTTTTTATTATTAATTAATAATCATATAATTACAAATTATATACTATTACCCTAACCGAGCACTAGCTACTAAGGCTTTCGGCGCGTTGTAGCGAAAACAGACCAGTGCCTCTGGTGGGAATCGAACCCACGACCCCCGCACTGATAAGCCAGCACGCTACCAACTAGCCTACCGGGGCGCACTGGTAAAAGTTAAATTCGCTAATATATATTGAGAAGTAGAGCTAATATTAAAATTTGGTGTTCACATTTGTGATCTACGACCTCAAATCTATCAGAACTGTTTAACAGTGATATCAACCGATTTAAACAATGCTAACAGGAATTCAGGAAACTGAGTTTGAGAATGAGTCACTCCTGTTACACACAAAAAAATAAAACCCCATTTCAATCACGAAAACCACCGATTCAATAACTTTAATTGTGTCTGCGGAGGAGGACACGTGGGGCCACGATCTACATTCTATCTGACAGCCAGGCGGCACTTGAGGGCTCAAGATGTGTCGTCTGGTCTGGTCAAGGAATGTATCGACTCTCTAAATCGTCTAGGACTTAACAACTCCTTGACACTGGGCTGGGTTCCTGGCCATGAAGGGCATGAGGGCAACAAACGGGCTAACTGTTTAGCCAACTGCGGAGCTCGTCGACAATTCATTGGCCCTGAACCCTTCTGTGGCGTACCCAATGGGTATGTCAGAGAGAGGCTCAGAAGATGGAGGGAGTCGGAGTTTGGGGCCTATTGGGCCAGATCGCCTGGGCAGCGACAGGCGAGGCTGTTTATATCTCCCTCTGGGGAGAGGTCGCGGAAACTCTTGTCTATGACGAGGGACGAACTAAGGACCGTGACGGGTTACCTCACGGGACACTGTGGCCTTAGGCACCAATTGTACAAGATGGGACGATCCTCTACGGATACGTGCAGGTTTTGTGAATTGGAACCCGAGACCTCAGAGCATGTTCTCTGCAAATGGCCGAGGCTCTCCGACAGGAGGGTGCGTTATTTTGCTGGTCGAATAGGGACGCCATCGGACCTTTGGAACTGTTTACCTGGTAGGATAGTTGGCTTCGTAGGGAGCCTGAACCTATAGGGTGTATTCGCTGGCAGCACGAAATACAAACTTCTCGTCGCGGTGCATAGTGCCACTCTAGTCTAATCTAAATAACTTTAATTGCTATAATTCCGCCAACAACGAAAATTACTAATTCAATTAGAAATTGATAGCTCTTTAAATGAATTATTTTTCAATTAAATAATAACTCATTTGATTAAAAAGTGATCAATATCGTTGGTATGCCATACCAACTGTTTTTTATAGCTTGAATTTTATACACTCATAATAATCCATGCATAAATATACGAAATTATTATCAAAACTACAAAAACTTTCGTTAAATGTACAAATTTTCGTTTTTTTTACCAAAAATTTGGATATTTTGACATTTTTTCGTAATTTTACGCATGGATTATTATCAGTGTAACATTGAACTTAAACCGGCATGAAATTCTAACTGAAATATCAGTTAAATCGGTTTGTTGAAAATTTTAAAAGCTGTCAATTAAAAATTTTGCTCAAATTCGGAACTTGCTAAGATTTTTTATATTATTGCCCAAAAGCAAACATCAACACATTGTTATTGTTTTTTGTAATATTTATGTAGTTGTTTTTTATAAATATTTATGTTTAGTGGTATTAGTAATAAATATTTTAAATTCATTTCAATTAGATTAGCTATTAATTCTTAGTAGGTTTATTACTTTATTATGTTAAATAGTTTAGCTTCAGTTGTTTGAATCTGTATATTTATTTATTCTAAAACATTATCATAAAATTGATAATGTAATTTTTAAAGTTTAATATCGATTAATAAAAAACTTTTTAAATAGAAAGAAAATACAGAAAATGAATGAAAAATTATTTTAAACAAAAAAAAAAAATACTCTGATTTCAACAAAAGGGCTAATTTCTGCCAAGAAAATATCCACAAAAAAATGTTTGCCATAACCCCTACACTTCAATAGAAAGAAAAAACTAGTTTCTGTGTGAATTTGTTCATATACTTAAGTATAAATAAATCTGCTAACTAAATGAGAATTTCATGCCGGTTTAAATTCAATATTATAAAATTCAAGCTGTTAAATCCATTTCTATAAAAAAAACATTTTGTATGGCAACAACAACTTTTTTTTTATTTGTTTTTGTTAAGGTATACGATATTGATCACTTTTTAATCAACTGAGTTATTATTTAATTGAAAAATAATTCAATTTCTAATTGAATTATCAAAATTCGTTATTGGCGAAATTTCAGCAATTAAAGTTATTTTTCGTGATTGAAATTACACTTTATTTTGTCCAATAGTGTATCTCGTATTTGTCCGCCCTAAATAGGATAAAATGCTACTATGGATGACACATTTACCCTGCAGGCACACGATTAAGATTTTCTTGATAGTCTTTTACATATACTGTTTGTCAAAATATGTAAAAATTGACAGCTGTGACGTAGGTTGCACGCAAGTTGAAAGCAATTTCAATATTTGTGAAAGGAACAATTTCAAAAGAATTGTAATCAGCCGTTTTTTTTGAACGTAAATTGATACACTCCACTTGAAAGAGAAATCTGAAGCAAGTTCGTTTCAATTTTAAAAAGTGTGAGTGTATTAAAACTTGATAGGCAAAACTTGAACGTGTAACCATCAAGTTATTGGTATATATCTCGTATTTGGTAAATAATAAGATAATAAGATATGAACTGGTCCAATCTTGAACCAAGTACACATATTCAAATTTTTTTAAATACTCATGCAACCGGCAATTAAAATGTTTAGATAAATTGATTGTAAATTATTATTTAATAGGTGGCTTTGGTTGCAGATCTATTTCAATTAATTAAAATGTTGGACCCAAGAAGTGGTTGATTTTCAATTATACTAAATCGGTATTGGCCGACTTTAACATTTTACTTCATCAAAATTTCTTACTGCTCAAGACCGTGATATGCAATAAGTTTAACTTAATTATTTAAAACTAGCAGGGTAATACAATTAGCTTTAAAGGACAATAACTCATAAACAATATTACCAAATTAAAGGACACAAATTGTTTTATCCAAAATTTGGCTAAAAGATATTTGTGTTATAAAGTAGCAAAACTGAACAAAGTTTATATACTTAAGGTTGTGGTAAAATTTAAACCCTTTCGATCGACGAGGGTTTCATTTCAGTCTGTTCAAATGTACACTCAAATAATTATGTTGGTAATAATTAACCGCAATTGCTATAAAGATGGTGTTGTGCAATGTATGTAAAATTTACTGATATTGCATTTAACTAATTAACTAACATTGTCAGTTAAAAATGACTTTAAATAAAATTTCCCATGGTTGGCAAACACTACCTTTTCTTGAGAACAATAACGCCCACATCAATACTAATATAAAATTTTTAAAATTCCGATTCCAATAGTGAGATTTGTCTTTTAATTTTACGGGGTTATAAATTGGCGTTTCGCAATTTAACTTAATTTTAATTGTAGTTATATATGTGGTAGGCGAATACCCTTATTATGAATATATCATCCATTCTTTGATAAATAATTAAAAAAAATTGTAATGTCTTCCGATTTTCTTTATATTAAAACATATATTCTCGATGAAGCTTATAACACATCACTATATTCAGTTTTTAAATTTTTCAAAAACTCACGATTTTTTCACGGTTTTAACTTTTAAAAAAACTTTAAAAAGTTTGATATAATTTTTATTAAAAATAAAAATAGTTTTTTTTCATTTCATTTTCATTGCAAAATCTTAAAAATCTTAAAAGTATGTAACCGTGTACTCGAAAGTTGTCATCGCATTTCGCTGATTCCAAAAGCGTTTAATTTTAACCGTTGTCCTCTTTCACACTAATGCAGTAAAAGCAATGAATATTTTAAGCAAATGCAATTTTTGAATGCATTTTCGAAATTGTAGTCCCTCTTCAAAATGTTTTAAGAATGGATATGTCGAAAATTCACTTGCTCGAGTATCCTGGAATCAAACAAAAACAATTGCCAGAGATAGAATCAGATGGAGAGAATTTGTTGACGCCCTATGTTCACACTGAACTTTATTTAAGTATTTATGGTGTTCAGAAATGTAATTCTATTTATATTTAGATAAATAAAGGACATATATATATATATATATATATATATATATATATATATATGTCGAAAATTCAACATTTTTTTATAAATTTAAGTTTCGCTTTTTCTGTGACGCAAATGTCATCTAATTTTCTAGATTTTTTTTAAGGAAAAAAAAGCATTATCCATTATTTCATTACAAAAAAATTAATTTTTTTTGTATATTGATTTATTTTAGTTATTTTTATCTAAAAAATCATAGTTGATGCAAATGCAATTTTTGGATGCATTTTGCAAAATTGCATTTGCATCAAAAATACATTTATTGGGCAGATAAACCTAAAGAAATCAATTTTTAATAAAGAATGTGTTGTGAATTTCAAACTGTTTAAAAAAATGTTCAAAATATAAAAATTAAAAAAAAATGATTTGTATAAATACAAAAAATTTAATTGTATTGTATTGTATTGTATAGAAATAATGGATAAGTTTATTTTAATTCGAGAAAATTAGTTGATATTCGCGTCACAGAAAAAGCGAAATTTAATTTAATATAAATAATGTTAAATTTTTGATTTATCCATGTTTAACAAATTTCGTACGTGGCAAACAATTTCGAAAATGCATCTAAAAATTGCATTTGCATAAAAAATACATGTTTTTTTAATATGCATTTTTTTATTGCATACTTGTGAAAAAGGACAACCATATAAAGCAAATGCTTTTTGAAGCAGAGAAATCTAATAACAACTCTCGAATATACAGCTCTTCAAAATTACATACTTTTGCAATTTTTAACTTTTTTTTGAAAATTAAAAAAGTGAAAAAAATTTTGAGTTTTTGAACATTTGAAAAACTGAATATGGCGTTATGGAGTATGTTTGTGCAAAAATTAAACAAATTTGAAAACTCTCGATTCCATATGTACTGTACCATGGAACTCATGATATAATGAATGCCAACCATGCTTTTTCTGTAGTTATCGCAGTTGATTTTATCGCCATTAATGTGGGAGTGCAGATGAACTTACTTTTTTTAAAAACTATAATGTTTTTGATATAAAGTTTGAGCAGGCATCATAACATGTTATTAAGATGACTCATGCAGAGAAAAAAATATATCGTTTAAGAGAATCATATTATGATTGGGTGAATATAGTATGATTCTAATTATCATAACACCAGTCGCTGTTATCTTAATATGATCAATTGGAATCATTATATAATCAGTTGTGATCATATTTTTTATCATAAGGATTATGTTATGATATATTCGAATTTCTAGTTGTCACATGATGCTCTTAAGCCATATTTTTTTTCTGCATGTAAAAGGTGGAGGTAGTGCTTTAGGTGTATTTATTTAAGGTAGAGATGGTAAAACGGGCTTGAAAATAGGTTATTTTTTCAGTTTTTTAAAGCATGCACAACACTTGCTTATGTCAATAATTTGTATTGGTATAATTTTCATTAAAATTTATTTTTTAAAAGCCATTAAAAATTATTGCAAATGCAAGTCTCATGTCATAAAGAGAGTTGAAAAGAGAACGTGCTTTGATAAAAGGGTCTATTATTGGCACTATAAAACTTTAAACTAATTTGTAAATCAATTTTTAAAGAAATTTCTTTTAACAAAAATTTACATAATTTTTTTATGTAAAGTTTTTATGTTTTCCTGCACTGTTATTTTTTTTTTTTTTTTGGTTTTTCTATATCAGTTTTTATTTATATGGTATTTTAATTTAATTTAAAAAAAATGAACAACAACATAATTTTTTAAATTTTTTCTTCTTTTTTTTGTGATTTTGTTTTTTCATATAAGTTTTGTTAAAATTATAATAAAATATTTTTTTCTTAGAATTGTTTTATTTTTTAAAAAATAAGAATTTCTAAATTAGTTTTTTCTATATTTCTTTCAAATTGCAGATGTTGGTGCAAATAAGTTAGGTTTGGTTTTTTTTTTTTTTTTTGTTTGTTAATATTAATTAAATTATTAATTAAATATTACGAGGGAGAGGATGATGAAATAGTTAAATGACATCAATGGAGAATGGATTGGAGCTATACACAATTTTAAAGATGGTATACAAAATTTATAGCATATCGGGTCTGTCGCACATTTTGGCAAGAAATGCTGTAAAAAGTGGAGAAGAAAAAGGAAAAGAAAAATGGAGATTAGAAAAAATATTTCAAGATAGGTTAGTGAGTTTCAATAAGATTAAAATATAACAATTAATTTACATGATAACCATCTCTATCTAGATTAATCTAAACTAACAGAAAAAATTAGTAAAAATGTTTGCTAAAACTACTAAGACTTAGTTAAAGATTACGTTGCAGAAAAAACTGCTAAAATTATCACATTTTTTTTTTTTTTGCTAAATATAAGTAAGATATAAAAAGGAAACATAAATCTGTTGAATCTACAAATATTTAGTTGTATTTGAGATAAATTTTAGTTAATTGAGAATAACAAATTAATCTACTAAAATCAGCAAGAAATTTGCAAAATATTAATAAACAAAAAAAAAATCATAAAAATATTTTAAATTTTTAAATATTATTTTTAAATTTTTTTTAATTTGAAAAAAATCGGAACATCTCTAACAAAAACTTCTGCTGATTTTAGCAAAATTTACTGTTATTTACATTTTACTAAAAATCATAAAAAAATTTTAAATTTTTAAATATTATTTTTAGATTTTTTTTAATTTGAAAAAAATCGGAACATCTCTAACAAAAACTTCGGCTGATTTTAGCAAAATTTACTGTTATTTACATTTTACTAAATTTGGAGTAAAATTATTGCCAAAATAATGTAATTTAAACTTTTGTTTCTTTAAACACACTTTCAATTAAAAGTTTAATAATATGTATTTTATGTTTACTTGAAAATGTATTTGGTGTACACAAAATTTCCAGCTTTTCAAAATTTTAAAAAAGTCACCAAAATTTTAAAAAAACATCCCAAAAGCTTTAAAAATTCGTCATACGGAAATAAATCGTTAAATTGAAAAAAAAAAATTACCAAAAATTAAAAAAAATCACCAAAATTTAAAAATAACACGAGTCGTACAAATTATTTATAAAATTATTTCAAGTAAGCATTTTAATTATTTCTGATTGGGAAGATGATGACAATGCCAGTAATGCGGTACAGACACATTATGAACAAGATTTAAATAGAACTGGCGGACAAGGAAGTCCACGATCGCCACCATATAACAATCGAAGAGGTGACAGATATGATGACGAAAAACGCCAAGAACGTGGTCGAGATGGGGGACGAGATAATGGTCGCAGTGGCGACGGAGGTCGTAGCTATAACCATAAAGATACCAAAGATGTGCGTAGAGAATGTATAGGCATGATTATTGGTAAAGCCGGTTCAAATATTCAACGTTTGCAAATTGATTTCGATGAACGTGTTAATTTGGATAAAGACTGTAACGGTACAGGGCAATCGAGAAAGTACGTCACAATTCTTTTTAATTTCGGACAATTTCGGACAATTTTGAGATTTTTTTTTTTAATTTTTGTGATTTTCGCAAATTTGACAGTTTTTTTAAATTTTAACGATTTTTAAACTATTAGGGATTTTTATTATTGGGTATTTTTTTCAATTTTAACGTTTTTTTTTTTTTAATTTAAAAAAAATAAATTTCCTATTTTTTAGCAAACTATTTAAATTGATACTATAATTTCCTTAATAACACCGAATTCAATAAAAAGTTTAATTGAATCAACAAATATTTTAATTAAAACTCGATTTTAGTTTTTTTCTGTGAATAACAAAAATTTTGTTGTTATAACAGTTTTTGTTTGCTGTTTTTAGTCCATAAATATTTAGTAAAAGTTTTGTCTAATTTTAGCAGAGTAAATTGTTATTTTCAATTAACTAAAATTCAACTCGAATATAACTAAAATTTTGTAAAGTTAACAGTTAAATTTTTGTTGTTCTTATTTCATTAATATTTAGCAAAAAAAAAATTGCTAATTTTAGCAAGTTTTTTACAACGTAATATTTTTTTTTAAAAGTGTACTATTTCCCAGTGAAGGGGATATGAACTGTCAATATTTTTTTTAATTCTATTTCGAAAATAACATTTTATATACTGAATATTGGGAAAAAGTAAATATGGATAGAGATGGTCAAATTAAAGACCCTCAATTCTGAGGTTGAATTTATTCAGCTGCTTTTCTCAACAAAATTCAAATGTACCCCCTGATTTCATAAAGCTAACGGAATAATTCCTCGATAAAAATTATATGTATTTTGTTATTGTAACATTGAACAAAATACATATTTCACTTTTTCAAAACGAAAGGTTATTGTAGATGAACTTTATTTTTATTACATTTACTCGGGAAATTTTGCTACCAAAGAAAAATCCCTTATTTATGGCCTATTTAAAAATAAATTAATTGAAATTCTGAAATTCTATTCAAAATTCCTTAAACATCAATTGAGTTTAGAATTTCCTTTTGAAATTAAGAACGCATCAATTGAAATTCAGATTTTCCATTTGAAATTCAGAAAATATCATTTGAAATTTTGAAAATATCATTTGAAATTCAGATAATATCAATTGTAATTCGTATTCTGAATTGCAATCATTTAAAATTCTAAAAATCTTCATTGAAATTCAGAAAGACATCAACTGAAATTCGGAAAATATTAATTGTAATTGATATGATATGAAATGAAATGAAATGTTTCCAGAATTTCAATTAATATATTATGAATTTCACGTGATATTTTCTAAATTACAATTGATATTTTCTGAATATTAATTTTTATTTTCTAATTATTTTCGTTTATTTAACCTTATGTCTTGTTTTTAAATATTCTAATTATTTGAGTTAAGGTTTGTTTTTTTTATATAAAAGTTTTTTTTTTTATTTTCAATATTTCGCTACTCCTTTGTGTAGCATCTTCAAGAAAATAAATAAATATTTTTCTGAAGAGTATATATTTATTTATTTTCCTGAAGATGCTACACAAAGGAGTAGCGAAATATTGAAAATAAAAAAAAACTTTTATATAAAAAAACAAACCTTAACTCAAATAATTAGAAAATTTAAAAATTTTTATTTTCTTAATTACAATTAATGCGTTTCTTAATTTCAATTGATATAGTCGAAAAACCAACTGATATTTTCTGAATTTCAATTGATGTTCGCTGAATTCAACTGATATTTTCTAAATTTTAAATGGATATTCTAAATTTCCGTTGATTTTTCCTGAATTTCCAATGGAAAATCTTATATTTTCTGAATTTCAAATCAAAATTCCAAATTTCAATTGACCTTTTCTGAATTTCAAATGGAATTTCTACATTTCAGTTGATATTTTCTGAATTACAATTGCGAAAGGTGTAGTGTATTTTCTTATTAATTAATTAAAAAAATTTATAATTTTAAACATAAAAAAATACTTTAACAAATAAAAAAACAAAATAGTTGACAAAAACTACATAAGTTATATACATATATTTACTATAAGTTTACCATCCAAAGATCGTATCAGAAATATATTTAATATATTCGGACCATTACTTACCGTTTAGTCGAAAACAACGGGATCGCTCATCAATCTTTGGATGAATTCTGCATCGGTGAAATAACATTAAGTGCACATGGGGGTGTTGGGGAAGATTGTGTGTATGGGGTAGTGTTTGTGCATTGGATTTTTGGAATTTTGTGTTTATAAATAAGTGCAAATGTTGATGTTGGTGCAAAAGTGCAATGGTGTTTGTTTCACACATAAAAAGGTGCACATAAAAATGTTCGTTGATTTGACAATTTAAATCGGGATGGTGCCAGGTTTTCACACGCACACACATATTAACACAAATAATTGACATGAAAATAATACAAATAATAATTTGAAAAAGAAATACAAATATTAACAAAAGTACTTTCCACAAGTAAATACAATTTTCTACATATTTAAAATATAAACTAAAACTTACGGGAATAGGGGATGAAACCTTCATCATCCTCGGGGTCCAAACAGTCAGCGAAAAGTTCTTCAACTTGTTCATCAGCCAAACATTCACCCAAGGAGAGGAGGGCATGTTGTAATTCAGCCAAGAGCATGGTACCATTTTCAGCCTTGTCGTACAATTTCAAACATTCAATGAAATCTTCGTAGCAACCTTGTTCCTTTTCCTTTTTAACTTGAGAGTAGATGGGAAGGAATTCTTCGATTTTGAGTTTCTTTTCACCACGCTTCTTGGTGCCACCCATCTTTTCGATCATAGCCAAAGTGGGGTTCAAGTTAAGGGAGCGGAGGGCATCACCTAGATCAACGGCATCAATACCTTCACCGGGAGAACCCATAACTTCGAATACGAATTCGACATCTAGTTAGGAAAGAAAAGCAAAAAAGAAAATTTGATTAATAGGAATTTAAGTTTCTCCATTATAACATTACAACACAAGAAAGAAAATTACTTTAACCCCCATTTATGATTACCTAAAATATATGCTATTATTTTCTCGCTTACTACGAAGCTATTTCGTAATGATATAATAATAAGAAGTTTATAGCATACTTTACAGATTATCGTAAATGTAAAAGCATTTTCTCTTGATATAAAAAGTTAAATATTGTAATGCAATAATTTCTTAGTATTTAAGGTGTTTTCCGATTTTTAGAGTCCAGTATATATTTATCAAATTCTAACCTCAAAATGCCGGTTTATTTTTTTTTTTTTTCACTTTCAAAACCATAACTATTAAAAAGTATAAATTTGTATTTGCTTTATTTTTGAATAACCCAGATTTGAAATACACTATGCGAAATAATTATAAAGCCACATATATTTTCAGGGATATCTGCTGAACGCGAATTGATTTGTTTTAACAAAATACTGTTTATAGGTTAGTTATATAAATGTACACACAGAAAAAAGTTTTGCTATTTACCAACTGAAGCTCTGTTACTACGACTCAAATTCGGTTATAATGAATTTCAGTCAGTTGGCACACTATTAGATTTCACAACAAAGTTCGGTTAATTAAACTAAATTTTAGTTTCTACACCTACTATATAAATTATAAAGATTTTTCATAAAGTTAAAAAAATCTTCTTTCACTTTGTGGAAAAAGTGAAAAATTTCATTAAAACATTAAAAATCGGTAGGGACGAACTTCAAAATACCAGAAAAATGGGTTCGTTATAAGTTGGTATCAGACTTGGGCGACGTCAATTACATTTCAAAATCGTTCACTTATGAAGTTTTTCTATATCATTAATAATATCAGACCTACACTCACACTTGTGAATTGTAAAATTTGTAAAATCTTTAATACCAAACATGGGGATTAGTAACAACATCTGGGTATTTAATTACAGGGCAATTACTCAATAACACCCAATTACATGTAATTGAACATAAAAAAGTAATTGGCCTGTAATTAAATACACAGATATTGGAATTATGTCCCATGTCTGGTATTGACAAAATGGAAAATTTCCCAAGGAAGCATTTAAGCCCACAAGTGTGAGTGTAGGTCTGAAATTATTAATGATATAGAAAAATTTCACAAGTGAACGATTTTGAAATGTAATTGACGTCGCCCAAGTCTGGTTGGTATTAACCGGGCTAATATTTGTATCAAAAATTTTAATTTGCCCACAAAATAGTCAAAATTTCTATAAAACTTTTTAAAATGCTGATATTTTTTCATTTTAGTTCTTATATATGAAGTTTGCGATACATCTAAGAAAAAATGTTTGTGTTTTCGGTTTAAAATTTGTTAAAGTTCAACGAAATTTTAGAAATATGTTGCTTATGAGACTGCCGTCTTAAACGAGTGTTCGTATTAACAGGTGTTTTTTACATTGAAATTTTTTAGTAATAACAAAGTTCGTCTTAAAGGAGTTTAAATGTATATTTCGATTATATTTTTTAACTTTGTTTTCCATTCCTTCTTTGGAATATATTTGTGCTTCCATGAGAAACACTAATAAAAATACAGAATTTTTCTAAAACTTGAACGAAAAGCTACAAAATATAACGAATTTATCATAATTATGACATTAAAATATTATATTTTGAAATTTCTTAGAATTTAGTCAATAACTTTTTATATTATTTAATGAATATTTCAATTGTACCCAAGAAAAATTGTATGCTTTAAAAAAATGTTTCGTGTAAAGAAAAGTTTTACATATTTTATAAAACTTCTTTTGAATATAAAAAACACTTCGCTCGTGCTAAAAATAAAATCATAAATAATAAAATAAAAATGCTCGAGCTCGAGGCCAGTTGTAGTTAATATATAATTAATTTATTTCTCGATATTTCGACATTCGTCGAATGTCATCTTCAGGAGAAGTATCTATCTGTGCATATATGTAAATACTTCAATTGACTGATTTTTGTATTTTGTGTTATCATGTGTATTTTGTTGAAGGTTTTTACTTAAATTATTGTACTAAATGTTGTTCTATTGTTTTTTGTTAAATCTTTTAGATACTTCTCCTGAAGATGACATTCGACGAATGTCGAAATATCGAGAAATAAATTAATTTTATATTAACTACAACTGGCCTCGAGCTCGAGCATTTTTATTTTATTAAAACTGAAAGGTCGAATAAATACAACTTTTAATTAAAATCATAAATTTAATAAGAGTTTCATTGTCTAGATTTCAATTAAAAAATTTAAATAATTAAAATTTTAAAATATTACAGGTAATGAAATAATTGTTTGTATTTGTTGAAAAATGTTAGCAAATCGACCCATAAATTTCAAAGTTTAATTAAAAATTAAATTAATTGGAAAATTTTGTAAAAGTCTGCACTGAAATAATAAAAAAAAAATCTTTCATTTCTTTCCGCAGATTTAATGAAGAATTTATTAAGAAATTTTTCATAAACATTTTTTTTCATAAAATTTCATAGTTTCATAAAAAAAAACTCATTCGATTTCATAAAAACCTCTTCATAAATTTAATGAAAATTTTCTTTAGAGCTATGAAATTTTTTCAAAGAATTATTTTTTTTTATTTTTGCATAAAATTTCACAATTTCATTAGTTTTCATACATTTCAAACTTTAGTTTAAAGATTTAATTCTCAAGTATTCAATATATTTTATGAAGTGCTTTATTATTTCAATGTAGTCTTGTATTAATTTTGATATTCTATGAAATTGTTTGAAAAATCATATGAAGCGATTCATTGTCATTTTATAAGACATTCATGAAGAGTTTTATTAATTCAACCAACTGCTTAATATTAAAAAATTGTACGCAACTGTTTCATATACACTATAAACGTTTCATTGTCGATATGATTCATTAGTTTTATGGAAATTTTCATTAATTCTACAAAAATTTCATAAATGAAACCTGTTTCATACATTTTATGAAAAGTTTCAATCGTCGAGTTCCAGTGACAATTTTCATTAAAGCTATGAAGAAACTCATTACTTAAGTGAAGATAATTCTCTCAGTGTGTAAACAAAATGCATGACCTTTTGAAATTTAAAAATATTCTACATATTTACTTGAAATTTATAATTACTTTCAGGAGGTCACTAGATTAGAAGCGCCAAATTTTGTATTAAGGGTCTGCACAAACGTATCAAATGCATGACCTTAATATTTACTAAAAAAATAGTTTCGAAATTCTTTAAATGTCAAATTATAAAACATTTCGAAAATAACATATTTCAAGTTTTAAAAATACAAAATTCTTAGAATAACAACAATAAAATATTTCAAATTCTTTCACAATATCAATTGCCAACATTTATTATTTTTTCTATATCTATACCCCCTTCGGAAAAAACTGGGCGTCTTAAGATTATGTCATAACAGCAAAAACATATACGAAATTCGACACCCAAAAATAAATTTCCCGAAGTCTTAACTACACACAATCTACATATATCTTTAAAATCCACATACACTTTTTTTTTTGTTTTAATATATAAAAATATCTCGCGCAATACAAAATGTTCTCTTTAATGAACAGTATTCGAGAAAAAAAAAACTGAAAACTATTTGGTTGAGTAAACACAATGAATTTTAGACACTTTTGCCAAAATTAGACATGCGTTTGTTGGGCTTGTAGGCATTTAGATATATAATTTATTTTTCAATACGATCATATACGATTTATCCGAACTTCCGAACTATGTGCATTCATTACTCTTTGGCATTGGTTCTTTTTTTGAATTTTTTTACTCTTATACACATTATTTTATATATTTTTTTCTAGTTTTTCAACATTTTCTCTCATTTTTGAATGAGTTTCGAAATGTATATTTTAGAGAGATTTCGAGTCAATATGTATCTTTGTTTTAAAAATAGAACACTTTTTCAGCAAACAACTATAAACATATTTTAAGTATATTTTATTTATTTTTTTTTTATAATGAATTATAATTTTTCTTGGGTTATAGACACTTTTTTAAACACTTTAATATATGTGTTTTAAATAAAAACATAGTTCTTTAAATGTATTTTGATTTTTTTCATTAATCACTTTTTTCAATAATTAGTTTTGAAATTAAATTCCTTTTATGTTATATAATTATTTTTTTTTTTTTTCCTTTTTTAGTATAATTTATAATTTTTCAGTTTATTTTTTTTTTTTTTTTTTGAGTTGTTTCAACATTCTACGATGTTTTTTTAACAGTTCGCTT
Organism: Delia radicum; assembly: GCA_021234595.1. NCBI lineage: Eukaryota > Metazoa > Arthropoda > Insecta > Diptera > Anthomyiidae > Delia > Delia radicum. The sequence continues at coordinate 207,171,075 of CM037851.1, forward strand.
TTTCACTTTTTTATACAATTTTTGTAATTTTTATATTTTTGATCAACATTTTGAGGTTAGAATTATTTTGTCGAAGTGTTTGGTTATGTAGTCAGTTTAGTATTCAAAATCTGGTAATCCATAAGTTTTTTTAGTTACTGCTGCAGTTCTCTAACTTACTTTCAACTTCACGTTTTGGTACATCGGCCTATTAATGGTGGAAAAAAAGAAAAAAAAAATAACAAAAACTTAATAAAGAATTCAAAAAAATATTTGTTTCATTTATAATTTTTCTATGAAACATTTAAATATAAAAATTGTTTCACTTTTTATTATTTTTTTATCGGAGCGCTTTTCCACTCACCATTTTGACTGTTGGATGAGAATATTCAACTAACTCGCGGATGAGCTCGGTCTCGACTGAACACTTTTCGTCGTTAACAATTTGTAAAGGTAGTTCCTAAGGTGGGATATCTTAACGCACCAGATACACATACAAATATATGCTCCGATATACACATTCACAGCTTTTATAAATGTGTTGAACAAATTCTGAATGTATTCATACAATACAATCATAGTTGATGTAACTATAGAATAAATGAAATGACGAAATCATTAGTATTGGTATTAGTGACGACCTCACTAATACTTAGATATCGAAAAGGAAAACAAATTTTTGTAGTTTAGTCAATCTCTTCAATTTACTTTGAAAATTTAAATGATTTTGAAAAAAAATATCTGAAAATACCTAGTACTGTCAGGGTTGCCAGATTTTTCGGTTTACACTGGTTATTTTGTTTAAAATTAAAAAATGGTAACTTATCTCAAAATAACTAAAAAGTAGGGCTTATCCGTACACAAAGACAATAAATTGTTTGGAATTACATTTTAACCAACAAGATTTAATAATTATTCAGTCATTTTAATTGTAAAAAATTAAAATTCATCATCATAATAAATAAACTATATTGTGAACAGAAAATATATAAAATTAACCAAAACACAGTCACATCATTCAAAATATTGGTTTTTATCAATATTGAAAAAATATGAAATGCATTTCTATGAAATTTGAATTACGCCAGAATTGAATAAAAAATTTTTTTTCCCAGTTTTTAAAGCGCACCGTTTAGGTTATAGAGTGAACGGAAAACGAACTCTAACACACATACACAGAAGCAGGATTTGAGCTAAAAAAAATGCTATAAACATTTTCGATACACAGAAACAACTGAAAACAGGGTTTCAATTAAAAAATTTGTTAAATCAATTAATATTTTATCACGGCAATGATAATATCAATTAAAACTTTTATTGAAAATTAAAAAGGAAAAAAAGTTATAAATAACTTCTACAAAAAAAAAAATATGATACTCACAAAAAATGTGTGTTAACCATACGTTGGTATGTGTTTTTTTTTTTTGTACCTACGTCTGTTTGTGTGTGTGTTTGTTTTGTTTGTAAACTTGAAATTCATTTGGTATTTTATACTAAAAATTTTCTATTTAAGCATACAGTGTATGAAAAATTTTTTCTGTATATCGCGACCTGTTAAAAAGTTGTTGATCGATAAAATATTGCATTTTAGTAAAGACAACATTTTGAAAACCTAATAACTTTTTACTGGGTCACCATAAAGCGAACCTTTTTGCACCATTTGTCTCAGCTTAAAATGCATTTTGATTGTGCGTCATAAAAAAATGCTTCATAAGTTTATTGAAGATATCCCCTCATTTACCGCTTTTTTCATTCAATTTTGGATTTTACGTCATATTTAATGACTTCGATTGGCAACAATGACTTTATCTACTGTGTTTTCGAATAAAACTTAATTCACTTTTAAGCCATAAATATATGAAAAATTAAAAAAAAAAACCGAGCACAAAGTCGACTTTTCGTCTTTTTCATCAAAAGAAAGTCGACCTCCAAAAAGTTGATTAGTCGAAAGTCGATTTATACTACCCTAGTAGTTTCCCTGTTAGTTTTTTTTTTTTTGCATTTCTATATAATTTTTAATACTAAATCATTTTCCACCAGTTTGACATAACAGCTTAAAAAATAGGGTTATAACGGCATTATTAAGCGAGAGGCTGAATTTTTTTCAATTCCAGGAATAACTTTTTTAAAACTACTTAGTTTTTGTAAATCTATTATATTTCCTTTAATTCAGACTGTTTTCAACCATCTTGATGCAAAAGTTTAATAATAATATTGCGATATTTTTTAATGATGATTTTTCTTTTGGCGGAGTTTTATTTATTCTTCCACAAAAAAGATTTTCTTGTGATGTTAACGCAATGGTACACTAATTAAAACAAACAATATTTTATAAAAAAAAAGCATTTTCGTAGTCACTTTCGGTGCGTGAGGCTTTTTTCCAAGGTTCTGCCTTGGGTGCTTGCACACAAAAAATAATTATATCCCTAATCTACAATTCAAGACATATTGGACCTAGAATTTTTGAAGATGGGAGTGTGCTTTTTAAGATTTCCTGTTTGGAAGTTATACAGAACATTAACTGCAGATTACGATATCATATCTCAAAAAATTAATCGCATTTAGCACTCTTGGTGGAACAAAAGCTTGGTTAATCCTATTAGGAAGGTAAAAATTTCGGTTTTTGTTAAAATGTAAATTTTCACTATTCAATAAAATATTCTTTAATATACATAATCCAATTATTTTTTGGACTTAAATAGACTTTTCTAAGTTAATAATGTGAAATATATGTCCAAAATTATGATATGATGTCAGCAATTCCACAATTCCCAAAAATAAAAATAAAATTTTCAAAAATTGAATTTTTTACATTTGTTGCTGCCATGTCTACATTTAAAGCAGAGATTGAAAGAGACTTACATAACAAATTAGGTATATGTTGGAGTATCTACAACCGTTTCCGCTACCAAATTTAAGGCGTGCACAACTTGTAACAGTGCGTTACAATTGATATTTGTCTTAAAAATGTGGCACTTTTAAAAGCGGCTGGGAGAAAAAGTATATATAAATCAAACATTTTTTTTAACACAACTTGCTTTTATATAAAAAAAATTAAGAATAGTATGTATGTCCAGAAAGAAAATATTTATCTGGAGGTAAGATACTGTTGGTGCTTTTTGGATAAAAATCGAAAATATTTGAATCTTTTTTTTAATTTCGACTTTAAACGAACGTAGTTTTTGAGTGAAACAAGATATTGCATTCATTTCTTATTTAATCAAGAATTAATTTTGTTAGATAAGCAATATTTTGAAAAAGAAATTTGCCGCGATTTCGTCCCGCTTTTCCAAAAAAGCTGGACCTGAGTCGAACCAAATTTAGAATTTCACATTTTAAAAATCATAACTTAAGCTCGATATTACGTCACTTATGACCGTTCCAAATTACATTGCAATCGGACTACTAAGTAAGAAATGGATTAAAAATATGGTGAAGCACATACACTCAAAAAATAATTTAGTAGAAAAGTTAGTAAAACATCTTGTAAATCAGGTATACTATTTGTTAGGAAATTTTTTCCTTAATTTCTGTTCTAAGCTAAAATTTTTGTTATACTTATTCTCCACTTAACTGTTTTATACTAATGCTTTACTAATATTATACTAATGTTTTACTAATTAATTTTGCTAAAAAAAATTGTGCTGATAAGCACATTAATAGTGTGGACGACAACCAGATTGAAAGATATGCGCAGAATGAAGCAGATGTCGCGGCATGTCAAGATGTAGTAGAGAAGAGGAAAATGATACTAAAAAGTACAACTCTAATAAGACATATAAAAAAATCAACCATGGAAGATTTTTGTATCTGTTTTTCATACATAAAACAAAATTGAGGATTAAAACAACTTAAATTTTGCGTTGTCACCCGGCTTGTGAAAATAATTGTCTATTAATTAAATAAAAGACAAAACAAAATATTTAAATTTAATATGTATTTCTAAACTAAATGTTTATAGATTAATAATCTAGTGTGGTCAAATTGCAAACAAATATATACAGACATGTAGACAGAGTAAAGCGAAAGACAAAGACACACATCTTAGGTAGATTTTTATGGTTCCTTTTTATTATTGCGAAAAAAGGGATGTTTTTTTCATTTTGTTTGTTTTTGTTTATTTTTTCGTTTCGTTTCTATAATTATCTTCGGCAGTTGCGTCCTTTAAAAGATAGCATCATTAAGACAACCATTGATGTAAGTAGTTGAAAGAAAATTTTTGTTATACATATATTTAATTCATGTCGTCAATGTGGGAAAATGAAAATTTTTATATTTCGTAATTATTGTAAATTATTTTCAAAAGAATCACAAAAATATGTTTTATGATTTTCAGCACATAAATTAACTAAATTACAATTTTTCTACAAATTTTTTGCGTTTTTTTTTTAGTCTACTAAAATTTAGCAAAAAATTTATTAATTTTTAGCAAGGCTTTTTTATTTCTAATCCACTAAGTGTTAGCAAAACTTTTGCTGAATCTACTAATTTTGTTGCTTAAATTCAGCAAAAGATTTTGCTGACATAAGCAATTTTTTTGCAAGCATCCTCCTGACTAAAATTTTGCTGACTAAGCAACATTTTTTGCTGACTTTACAAACTGTTTTTTTTTTTTGAGTGTAGGTAAAGTACTCAAGAAAACAAAAAATATACCCATATTGCCTATATTGTAGAGTTAGACTGGACAACAAGAATATTTTACTTTTTGGACAACAAGAATACTTTTAAGCCTTATACATTCATATATAAAGTTTTCTCAGAAAAAAAAGCTTTTATTTGGTACCAATTTTGTCAATAGTTTTTTTAAAATAGAACAAAATAATCCGAAAAACAAAAATGAAGTAATTTTTTAGCGGCCCCAAAACTTGAATGGCGGCACCCATTAATTTTGTATTCTCTGCAACATTTCCAGTTAATTACGATCTTCAGGTCCGGCTCGGGATACCTCACTAGCAAGTGGTCCGATTAAGTATAATTTATTTACGCTGTAGTTTTTAGGCGTTGCGAAATATGATTCGATTTTAGTTTTCAAAATACCGGATCCAATATGTGATGAACTCTCTTTTATTAATTTTAAAGGTAAGTTAATTAACCATGATATGAAATAAGTTTTTTGGTTAAAAAAATTTTTCAGATCAAAAAACATCTGGCAACACTAAGCACAGTATGTTGAATTGTGCGGCATATAGAGAAAATTTTGTATAATTTTTTTTTTCTTTCATTCTATTCTAAGACGCCATTCTTATAGCTTCTAAAGAAAGAAATAAAAAATACTACACAACCGCCTGTTGTTTATAAGAGCATCTCTTTATTGACTTGTTTAAGTTATTCGTACATATATTATATTTTATATAGATATTTATTATACATAAAATTCGGGCAACATCATTCCACCTCCACCTTGTATGAGTAGTATTTAAATAATTTATTTTTGTTGCCCCGTGTTGCCTTGTATTGTGCTATTTTTATATTATTTTTTTTGTTTTTGTTTCGTTAAAATAATTATAATTTTTAGTGTGTTTTATTTCGTTTCATATGGTCTAGTGTTGAATATCATTTGAACATAAATATTTTTTTTTTGAAAAAGAAAAACTAATAAAAATTTCAAAACTTTTCGTTCATTGATTTAATGTTTTTAGTTGGTTCCGCCATATTTTTTTTTATTAGTGAAATGTTTTGCTTTCAATATAAATTTCAATTCAATTTGATTTGATTTGATTCGAGTTTTTGTTGTTGTTTGTATGACCCTGCCAGTTTTTTTTTTATTGCTGATGTTGTTGGAATTCGTTTATGCGTTTGCCAAATTCAAATTATTTGCAAATACTTTTTTTTTTTGTTTATATTTTTATTTAAATTAAGCATACGTACTCAATTTTTTAGATTTATATCTGGCAATGCTATTATTTGCATTTATTTTCGTGGGTTATTTTAATTTATTCATGTCTTTGGTATTTCGGCCAAAATACACACATTAGCATAGCATTTTTATATGTCGTATATGAAAATATGTGTGTGTGTGTGTGTGTGTGTGTGTAAGCTTAAACGTAAATATGTGTAATAATTTTGAATATTTATTCTATTCAAAATGTTATTTCCTAATTGTACTTGACCATAATAGTTCAAATTAAAAGTAATTATTTTTGGCAACGAAATCATGTTAAAGATTAGAAACAAAACTAATAATTATTGCAATTAACCGTGTAATTTTGGCTGACTTTGACGAACAAAAATATTTAAAAGCATATGGCTGTTCTTCTAAGCAGTTGTGTAAAAAGAAACGACATTAGATATTACACGTTATAGAAAAATCTATAAAGAAATTCAAACTGCTCTAAGAATAAAAAATAATATAAAAGCATATAATATATGAAAGCATATAAAATTCTGATTTGAACCAAACTTGGTACAAAAGATGTATATCATAGAACTATAACTTCGTCTAAATTTACTGTACAATCAAATAAAAAAGTTAATAAAGTCAGCAAAAACTTTTGCTGAGTCAGCAAAATTTTAGTCAGGAGGGTGCTTGCAAAAAAATTGCTAAAGTCAGCGTGCTGACTTTTAGCAACAAAGTTAGTAGATTGAGCAAAAGTTTTGCTAACACTTAGTGGATTAGAAATTAAAAAACCCTTGCTAAACATTAATAAAATTTTTGCTGAATATTAGTAGACTGAAAAAAACTCAAAAAATTTGTAGAAAACTTTTACTTTAGTTAATTTATTTTGCTGAAAATCATAAAACATATTTTTGTGATTCTTTTTAAAATAATTTACAATACGTTACAAAATATAAAAATTTTCATACTCCCACATTGACAACATGAATTGATGTAATATCTGCAAATATATAGAAATAATTATATATAACATAAAAAAAAATTATCTTTCAACTACTTACATCAATGGTTGTCTCAATGCTGCTATCTTTTAAAGGAACGCTAATGCCGCAGAGAATTATCGAAATGAAACGAAAAAATAACAAAATGTAACATATACAACCCGTTTTTTTGGAATAAGATAAAGGAAACATAAAAATTTACTTAAGATACCTGCTGTATATTTGTTATCAACTTGACCACCCAATTTGACTACAAATACACAAATTTAAATATTATATTTTGTCTTTTATTTATTAAATAGACAATTACTTTCACAAGCCAGTGAAAACCCAAAATTTAAGTTGTTCAAATCCACCATTTTGTTTTATGTATGAAAAACAGATACAAAAAGCTTCCATGGTTGATTTTTTTTATGTGTCTAGTACTTTGTACTTTTTGGTATAATTTTCCTCGTCACTACTACATCTTGACATCTAATTCATTCTGCGTATAACTTTTAATCTGGTTGTCGTTCACACTATCCATGTGCTAATTAGCACAATTTTTTTTAGCAAAATAAATTAGTAAAACATTAGTAAAATATTAGTAAAACATTTGTTCAAAACAGTTAAGTGCTGACTAAGTATAACTAAAATTTTAGTTTAAAACATAATTTTAGCAAAAAATGTGCTGAAAAATAGTATACCTGATTTACAAGATGTTTTACTAACTTTTCTACTAACTTATTTTTTGAGTGCAGTTAATCCTAGCGAATATTGAAATATCGCGTTTCAAAATTTTAAAAATATTCGAAACAATTACAAAAGTAGTCGTCAATATATTTTTAGCTTGCTTGATATATTTTTAGCATCTTAAGCTACGAGAGTCATTGTTGAAAGCTACTTAAATTGTGGTTTTACTGGTTCACACTGCAAAATGCATTTCTACACTGCAAAATGCATTGTTTTTAAAAACTTCGGTTCAAAAAACTGTATTTCTAAAAATTGGTTTTTTAAAAGTTTAAAAAAAATATATATAACTAAATATTTAACTCTAAAGGTATCCTGAGTTATGAATACGAATGTGAAAAAATTTAATTAAAAAGTCGAGTAACATGCCGGAGTACCACATAGGGATTTGGAAATGGTGTATAAGAATAATTTATAAATAACATATATTTTTTAAACATTTTACACACACAGAAGAGATTCGTTGTGGCAACCGAATTTTGGTATCGCATTATTGGGTTGTAGTTACGTTAAATTCAATAGATCCAAACGAATTGGTTTAATAATTAAATAAAAAAACACTGTTTCCCTTATTTTTTTATTTTTTACAGATTAAAAATAAAATAGAAATATACTACAAAAATATGATATTTAGATATAAACATAAAACACTTACATAATAAATAGAGATTTACACAGATTCTGAAAATTATTGTCGCAGGAAACCCCTCATATTCTAGGAATTTTTTTTCTACAAAAAATTAATTATTGGCAAAGAATTTTTTATAAATAGCATAAATAATAATTTAAATTTTTTTTTTTTTAATATCGCTTATATTTTTTCCTGCTGATAAAAAGAAGATATATTTGAAATGCTACTTTGATAATTTTTTATTGATGATAAAAAAAAGACATTGCCGTAATATTTTCTCGACGAAATATCTTCAAAATTTTTGCAGGGACAGGTTGCAGAGAAACTTTTACTGTAGTATAATAGGTTCTAATTTATGTTCTACAACCGATTCGTTTTATGTGGAATTTGTCCTATTTGCAATAGGTTCTTTACCTGGTTGCTTTAGAAGTGGTTCTAGAACCATTTATAGAACTGGTTCTATGACAGTAGCTTATTTTGACTTCCAGAAACCCGTTATAGAACCGGTTCCATGCAACTGGTGGTAAATCTGTTACGGAATAGATTTAGAGGTAACAAGTTAAAAAAAAATTTGCTGGATTGTACTAACAGCCAAAAACAATTGAAAATGTTAGTTGAATTTATTGAAATGTTAATTGTGCTGTTTTCGAATGAAATTTCACTTTTTTAACTACATTTGCAGTGGTCTTTAGATTTCTGAAATTTCCAAAGTATCCATTGTAAGCGGATGTTTATGCTGTATTAAACACCAACACAACAAATTTAAAGTTCCTCTCTTTTTAACGGTTTTGTCCTCTTTTTGGCACTCCCCGTAGAACTTTCCAAGCATACCTCCTAAGCGAAATTAGAACCTACATACTAAATTTTAAGATTGTAGCTTTAGCGGTTTGTCTAGGACGACAAGGGGAGACATTCGAACCCCTTGTTCTATAACATTCCTGTCCAAAATTGCAAAAAGTAGCATACCAATGTGCCCGGTCATTTTCGAAAAAACTTATATAAAAAATTTCAGGTTGCTAGGCAACTTTAGGCTAGGCACTTTTTGCCCCTCTCCGTATTTCTTTTCAAAAATCCTCTAAGTACTGATGTCTACTCGTGATTAGGAATCCACATACCAAATTTTAAGTTCCTCACTTGGTTTGGCCAGTCCTCCAGGTCACAGTGGGATATATCACAACATTTTTGGAAATAATTCGGCCATTTCTTACTTAGTAGTCTGATTGTAATGAAATTTCTAGACCCAACGGGATCGGCAATGTGATCATCCAAAATAGGGAACTTTTTGCATATCAATAGTAGAGACTAACAAAAAACATGCTTACGTGCTAATAGTGCCCGAAATATTCCAATTTGAAATTGTTAAATTCCAAATTTGTTCCGCCAGGTCTTTTGCCAAAAGCACATATATCAAAAATATACATTTTATAAATTTGTATAAATTGTTCTTACAAATTCTACACCTTTCATTATATTGTTTTAACGAAATTGGTGCATAGAGTTACAATACTGTATTCTATCATTTTCAAACATAGTTACCCGCCCATAGTTACCATATGGAAACAGGGCATTCAGAATGACCTGAAGGCAGGACATTCAGAATGCATAATGACTTGGGTCATTACTAAAGCATATGTAAAATATATTTTCAAAATTCAGCAAAAAAAAATTTCTAGGGTATTTCGGGTTCAAAAAAAAAACACTACATGAAGTATGAATAATAAAATATTAATCATACGTGCTTGTAGCACAGTGATGAAACTTGACTTTTTTTGAGCAAATTTACCTACATTTTTAAGCGAATTAAAAAAACAAACTCTATGAATATAATATTTTATTTATTTTATATTCCTTAATCGAATGAGCGAAATTAAAATTTGTTTAATATTTGTGCTTTAAAAAATTTAAATTTTTAATCTTAAACTAATGCAATTTTTTTTTTTTTTTAATTTAACCAATACTCAGGGGATGCCCCTACTCATGCAGTGCATTGTATTGATCAGGAAAATTGGGTATGGGAAGAAGGAAAGAGAGTGTAATGTTTGTGGATATTTGATTTAAATTTATCTAAATTGTAAGTAACAGGGAAGACTTCTGCGGGAAGTTTGTTCCACATACGAATCGTTCGACTAAAAAACGAATTTTCTCTGTAATGCGTTGTGCGAAACACAGGACAATCAACTACAAACGGATGTGCTCTACTAGATAATAAGTTCACTTATCTCAGATGAGCATCTCCCATGGTAATATCGATAGAAAAGTGTCACACAACCCACATTACGACGATGCTCCAATGAATCAATAGAGTTGGATACACTACTGTCATTGATAAGCTTCACCGCCCTCCCCTGAACACGGTCCAGAAGCTTCAGAACTGACAGTGCAGCCCCTGCCCATATATGAGAGTTGTATTTTTATTCTCTATTGATACTTCATCAATTGTTATAAGTAGTAGAAATATAAAAAGAAATGAAATTTCAATAACTGCTGATATATTAAAAATATAATATGAATGATTTTTTAAATCGGCCATGAGGAATAAATCTGGAATATAGTCTCCATGTGTTAAACAAATTTTCTCTAAAACAGTCCAATTTTTGCCCACTGTGTGTGGCAAAGTAAATTTTAAAAATTAGAAAATTGTGTTAATTCTTAAAATTTATATTTTTCAGTCGTAGGTAGTAATTTGAATTAAGTAAAGGAATAGACATAATATTAACATCGATTTACTTTTGCACTACATGTAGTACAACCACAGCAAATTTTTTGCTAAAATTATGTTTTAAATTAAAATTTTAGTTATACTTAGTCAGCACTTAACTGTTTTGAACTAATGTTTTACTAATATTTTACTAATGTTTTACTAATTTATTTTCCTAACAAAAATTGCGCTGATTAGCACATCAATAGTGTGAATAAATTAGATGTCAAGATGTAGTAGTGACGAGGAAAATTTTGCTAAAAAGTACAACTCTAGTAAGACACATAAAAAAAATCAACCATGGAAGATTTTGTATCTGTTTTTCATACATAAAACAAAATTGTGGATTGAAACAACTTAAATTTTGTGTTTTAACCGGCTTGTGAAAGTAATTGTCTATTAATTAAATAAAAGACAAAATAAAATATTTAAATTTAAAAAACTTTAAATGTGTATTTGTAGTCAAATTGAGTGGTCAAGTTGCAAACAAATATACACCAGGTACACAGAAAGATTTTTATGTTTCCTTTTTCTTATTGCAAAAAAAGGGTTGTATATGTTACATTTTTTTATTTTTTCGTTTCGTTTCTACAATTCTCTGCGCCATTAGCGTTCCTTTAAAAGATAGCATCATTGAGACAACCATTGATGTAAGTAGTTGAAGGATAATTTTATTTATGTTATGTATAATTATTTCTATATATTTGCAGATATTACATTAATTCATGTCGTCAATGTGGGAGTATGAAAATTTTTATATTTTGTAACGTATTGTAAATTATTTTAAAAAGAATCACAAAAATATGTTTTATGATTTTCAGCAAAATAAATTAACTAAATAAAAATGTTCTACAAATTTTTTGAGTTTTTTTCATTCTAAAGGGTTCGCCATCTAACGTTTTTTTTCAACTAGTGCTTATTTCGTGAATGGTAACACTTAGCTCATGTCTGATTTGACAGATAATTAGTTTTATCCTTCCGCTGAACGAATATGGTTGTGTATACGCTTGAACAACGCTGGGAAATATTGCGACATTACTTTGAAAATCATGGTAATGTTGCAGAATGTGTGCGAAAATTGCGTACGGATTTTATGGGATCGATATCGGGCCATGTTGAACGAATTTTTGTTCACAAAAATTGAAGAGGAGGATATTGTCAACATTTGTTTTTAACAGGACGGCGCTACGTGCCACACAGCCGAAGCTACACTCGATGTTTTGCGCCCTGTTTTTGAAGATCGCATTATCAGCCGCAGAGCTGATGTCGTTTGGCCACCTCGGAGCTGCGATTTGACACCGTTGGACTATTATTTGTGGGGTGCCGTCAAAGATAAGTGTGACGCCAAGTTTTAGCAAAACTTTTGCTGAATCTACTAAGATTTTGCTGACATTAACCATTTTTTTTTATTTGAGTGTACCGAAAGTACGTATATTTCTATAGTTTGGTTTGTAAACTGCAGATAGAAAAAGTTGAAAAATATATTTCTATGTATTTTAATTGATTCTTCATTTGAAAGCAAACTTTACGTATTGTATAACTTCATAAATAAACTGGAATCGGTAACAGAAAATATATTGTGAGTGCGGGATTTTAAGTGGCTGCCGCTCTACCCATTATACCACAAATACTAATTAAATGTTACTCATACGTACTGTTACCCAATGTAACTAAAGTTAAAAAAAAAAACTGAAAAGCTTTTTGTATATAATTTTTAATTTTTCCTAAAACCCTCTATTAAACAAAAACTAATTAGAAAAATAAAACATTTGTATTATATGTTGGATACAAACGCACTTAAGTAATATAAAATGGGTTCAAATTCAAGCACAAAAAATCACAAAATATACAAATGTAACTGACAACATACTGACACATTTGCTTTTTTTAACAATAGCAAAAAAATTTTTCACATTTCCACAAGTGGAAATAAAATGAAAATAAATCTGTAAAGGTTTTTAATGTTACTTTGTTGTTTCTCGTATATTTTTTGTGAGATTATTAAATATAAAAATCATTCACACGCCACACAGTGGGTTATATCAGAAAATTTTTGGAAGTAGTCCTATTGCAATGAAATTTAGAACAGGCATAAGTAACGTAATATTGAGCTTAAGTTTTGATCTTGAACATTCCAGACCCACCGGGGGCGGCAATATGAACACCCAAAAAAGGAAACTTTTTGCATAACAAATTTTGAGTGCTCGCCATTTTTTTTTTTTTTTTTGTTTCTAATCCGATTTTCAAAAAATTAATATAATTGATAATCTGCTGGTAGAAACTAATATTTCCAGAGATATTCCCATTTGAAAATGCCAAACTCCAAATTTGGTCCCTCTCAGTTCCAGTTTTTTGCGAATAGGGGCATGAAATCGGCGCAATTTTTTTTTAAACTATTGCTTATATAACTAAACAAATTCTTGTTTTAATAAAAAAAAATAATGCAATACCTTGTTCCACTCAAAAACTACATTTGTTTAAAGTAGAAATTGGAAAAAATCTATTCTTGCGATTTTTTCCGCTAAAAGGACCAACAGTAGGGTGGGGCGATTAGTATGGAAGGAAACAAATCTTAATGGGCGCTTCGCGTTTCTGATTCTTGGGATTGTACTGAGCAAAAAAGTCCACTAGACCATACGTCTACGGTGAAAATCGAGCTTCCAGATTTTGACTTTACGGCAAAAAAGCCCTATTTTGAAATTAAAAATTAACCCCTTAAACCCCACCCACAAATATGATTGATGCATTAATCTGCTAGAGAATCTTCCAAAGAAGAGATTGATACCATGGATAAGCTCCTCCTACTTCCTGAGATATATCCATCCCACACATTGTTACTTTCACAAAATACGGCTAAAAAGTCAAAATCTGGAAGCTCACCGTAGACGTATGGTCTAGTGGACTTTTTTGCTCAGTACAATCCCAAGAATCAGAAACGCGAAGCGCCCATTAAGATGTTCAAATCGCCCCACCCTAACCAACAGTCTTTTACTTTCAGATAAATATTTTCTTTCTGAACATATAAAGTGTGCATACTATTTTAAAAGGTCTTTTATATAAAAGCGAGCTGTTGTAAAAAAAATTTTGATTCAAATTTCATTGCAATCGGACCACTAAGTAAGAAATGACCTAATTATTTCCAAAAATTTTGTGATATATCCCATTGTGCAGGGGCAGACTTTTTTCCTTCATGCCCTTCCCTATAAATTTCCACAAATACCGCCTTATTTCCACAAATATTGCCTTATTGCCATGGGATAAGGAACATGCGAAATTTTGAGTTCCAAGCTTTAGTGGTTTTGACAGGCCGCCAAGAGAGAAACTTTCCCCTTTTAACCCATATTTTACCACGTTCCTGGTAGCGCCATATCTGTGAGTTAGATCTTGTTCTACGGTACACATATTGACGGGTTAATTAAAAAAAATAGTTTTTGTAATTCATACAGTATCGGACAAATCATTTGCAACTATCATACAAATTTGATAATCAGTTCTAAAAAAATACGTGGGATTGTGTTATTTTAATTTAAATTTTATTTATATGTATAATAAAGTAAACTTCATTAACAATTTTAAATCAAAATTATTTGAATTTTTTCAATATTTCGAATTCTTTGTAACATAAAATAAATTTAGTCACTACTTCAGCAAGACAAAACAATTGCAACTTAAAAATATTTCATGTTTAACTACTCGTATTTTGTTTTTAATATTTTGTAGCGAAGCCCTTATTTTTAATAACAGCTTTGCATCGTCGCGGCATGGACTCTATTAAATGATTAATTGTATCCTGTGGTATACAATACCATGCATCTTGAATCCGGTTGAAAAAATCTTCGGTGTTTTGAACGTTATTGCGATCAATTCTCTGTTTCACAATTGACCAAAGGTTTTCCATCAGGTTAAGGTCCGGTGATTGAGGTGGCCATTGTATTACATTAACACTTTGTTGTCTAAACCCATTTGTAAACCCATCTATCCACTATACCATTAATACGATGAAATGGGCCTAACCCATTGGCAGAAAAACATGCGCATGCCATGACATGGCAACATCCATGCTTTACCGTTTTTACACAAAACACTTTTTGAACTCGTTTTCCTTTTGGGCCTTCTTACATGAGACATACCATCACTGGCGATAATATTAAATTTTGATTCGTCGCTGAAAAGAACGTTTTTCCACTGGTCCACTGTCCAACTAACATAATCTTGAGCAAATTGCAGCCGCTTTAATTGGTTACGCTTACACTGATAGAATTTTCCTTTATAGTATTAATGAAACGATTTCATTAAAATCGATTCATTGGTTTAATGAAAAATTTCATTAACTGAATGAAACTTCATTAATATTGGTGTTTCTTTCATTAACATTTTTTATGATTTTTTCATAATTTCATATAAAAAATTCATTAAATCAATAGAAAAATTTAAAATTTTTTTCAATAAAAATTTTGACTTGTAATAAGAAAAAAAATGATAGTCATTTTGAAATAAAAAAAAAATGAAAACTTTGATATAAATAATTTTTTTTATTAAATTTGCCTAGACCTAACAGTTTTTGACGAATTTGAATAGTTGGTCCCAAAATACCAGGGAACAGATTCTCTAAGAAAAACGATATAGTTTTGAGAAATAAATTGTTATCGTTTTGACGATGTTACACAAAAACGTTATGCTAAACAATAATAAATAAATTGTTTTTTAACAACATTGTTAACAATATTTAACATTTTTATCTAATATGGTCTAATATTTAACATTTTTATCGTAACTACAAAAAGTGGACTATAATCGTCGATGTGTGGCCCTTTGTTCCCAATAGGAACCACAGGACATAATATATAATCGTCGATCGTTCTACAGAATTCCTAGCCAGATCGATAAAAAATTACATATTTTGCACCGACATATAAGAAAATATGTCATCTGCTAACACAAATTATAAAAAATGTAAAGAAAGGTTGAACAATTTTGTAAAAATAAAACAATAAAAACAGAAATAAATGAAAATTGGTTTTTTTAGTTCAGCTTTTAAAATTGTAATGCTTGTTAATTATATTTAAACGATTTTTTCAATCATTAAAGTTCTTAATATACATAATTTAAAAAAAGTACAATAACTAAAATATTTCTTTTTTATGAATAAAAAAAATTTTATTTTTAAAATTTGTAATTTGTATGCTAAAATAATCATAAAAAGTGCAAATTATTAAATATCAACGAAAATATTTCATACAAACTATTAATTTTATTCATTAAACACATGAAACTTTCATAACGATTAGGTAAGGATTAATGAAAAAAATGTCATATACTTTATGATATTTTCATTGGGTCAATGAAACCATTCATTATAATTGATTTAATGAAACACCTTTCATTGACTCAATGAAACGTTTCTTTGGGGACTTTTTTATGAAAAAATTCATTGCATTAATGAAGGAATTCATTAATACTACGCACAAATTTCTATCAGTGTAGATATGAGGGCTTTTTCGCTGGCCGATAGGCTAGCAAACCAGCGTCAACGAGACGTCGGGAAATTGTTCTTGCGCTTAATAGTAATTTTAATTCTTTTGCCAATTTCGAAGCCGGTTTAAAAGGAAACTTTTTAATCTCTGTCACTATTAATGAGTCTGTTCTTTGGTCAGTTTTTCGTTGGCCGACCGCCTTTGCTGATCACCTCCACAGATTTAGTTTTTTGAAAACGCAATAAAATTCGAGAAATTGATGATTTATGCACTTTATATTTAATAGATAGTTCTTTTTGAGAAATTCCCTTGTTGAAATCGTCCACAATACGCTTTCGTAATTCTTTTCCGAATTTATCTGGTGCCATTATTACGAGTATCAATATTTCGGAATAATATCCCAACTTGTGTTTCTTTTTAAATATTTTTACAACTAATGAAAAATGTGACGCTAAACCAAAAAAAAAAACTGCGAATGTGATCAAAACAAAACATAACGGTTTTTATTCTATTAACAAGAGAAACTTTAGCAGTTGCAACTGTTTTGTCTCGTCAAAACAATATCTATATTCACATAATACACTATATAATGCGAATTCCCAAAATATCTCTAAAATTACTGAAATAACAAATACCCTTGAACTACCAAAAAAAAAAAACTTTGAAAAGTGGGAACAAATTAATTTTACGGACCAAAACTTAAATTTTGAATTAAGTTTTGTCTGATTCGTATATACAAATACAGGTATCTATCAATTTCAACCAAACAATGAAGAATATTTAAGATTATATAGACCCTATGGGGAATGGGACCGGTTCTGCTTGTGCCACGGGATTGGTCCCTTCGTGCCAGAGACCAGTCCTCTGCTAACCCCTGCCCTATGTAAACAACTGGCAACTTTAACATTGGCTTGTCATAGAAGGGGGTCATTTGTCCTGCTTTAAACCACATAGTGGCATGCTACAGGACCAACCAAAGATGGATACACCACAAGACTGTCGCAAAAGGCCCATGTCGTATAAAATAAACGAAAACTAAACAGCTTCCAATGGGTAAAATTCTGATCAACTGGCTTTTACTTGTTAATAAGCATTCTAGTTGAGTGGTATGTCCTCCCTTTACCAGACACAGGATTGGTAAGTTTAGGACAATTGACACTGCTTAACCCACTTCAGTATTAAATTATACCAGTCCTGTGATAAGTCCTTCTTTAACCAGTCACTTTTAGGACAATTGACTTCTCATTCCCCATAGGGAGATTGTTAGTCACTCTGACCCAAAGGAGGTACTAGGTTTAATTTCCAAAATTTTTATGGCTGAACTTTTAATTAAAATAAATCTACATACTTTCGCTAAATAATGTATAAAGCAAGCGAGTTTCAGATATTCATTTCATATAAATAGTAGAATAACTGTATATATAGATGACTTTTGACCGCAATGCGCGTCCCGAAAGCACTGTCCGATTTGGCTCAAATTTTAAGCACTGAAGTTTTAGACCTCGTGTCACAATATTGCGACCCGCACACCTTGAAATAAAAAAATACAAATCTAATGCCATCCTAATACGCATACATATTTTAAATTATTTTGCTAGTTAGAGAAATTTATTTTATTTTGTCTAAAAAGAGAAAAATGCATAACATTCTAACACATGTTCACCATAAAAAATATGAACATTTTATTTTTATTAGACAAATTTCCTATTTATTAGATCAGTCACTATGGATTGCAAAATATTTGGCAAGCACATTTTCACATATAATTTCAAAAACAAAAAAACATAATTTAGCAAATCGCTAATTTCATGAGTAATTTCGCAATCATTTTTTTATTAAAAACGCAATCATAAAATTGCATTCGAGTAAAAAAATTTATATTTTATATATTGTATGGACTAGACATCATGGTGTATAAATGGTAATAAAATATTTTTTATATGCCCTTAATTTTAAAAAATTTCTTATAGACGAAAATGTAAAACTGAATGGAATGAATACCTAATTTTTCTTTTGCATGTATAGAGGAGTGTATTTTAAATAAAATTATTTACAATTTATGTGAGTCATTTACTGTATACATATGAAAATATGCGTATATAAAAACATATTATTAACCCTCTAACCGGCAAGCCCGCCTACAGGCGGGTCATTTTAAATGGGCAATAAGTGCGCCAAATGAAGTTTTGATAGTAAGAATTTTAGCTATTTCGATAGAAAACAACATTTACAAATATTTTGCGAAGTAATTCTGGAAGCGAGAAAGCGTTAAAGTTAAAATTTCCCGAAATTTAAAAAAAAAAAAATATTTTAAAATGCAATTTTCAAAAATCTTGAAAACATATATTTATGTTGACTATCGCCTAAAATAGGCAACGAAAAACTATTTGGTAAAATATTGTTTATTTTTCGTGTCCAACAAGTGGTATAAATTTAATTTCAAAAAAGCTTAGGCCGGTTTAAGGGTTAACCTTAAACATTGTGAAAAGAAAATATGTCAGGTGGGATTTTGATATATAAACTACGGAATTTATCACATGGCAGGGAGAGGAAATAAAATAATCGATTTAATATCAGCCAGTCGAAAAGAAAAAAATAAATTTTTGACACATTCGGTACATAATTCGAATTATTTTTATAGTTTGTAGAATAATTTTATATAAGCCTAAGATTCTATTTCTACTTTAAATTACCGGATCGCAGGTGACACAAAGGACAGGTATAAAGTTGGCAGGTCGTTAGGTAATATTTATAAATACCCAGCCAGAAACATACGAACGGCAAAGCATTGGCCCAGTGCTTTCAACGGTGGTATGAGCGTTGGCAGAGCGTTGGATTTTTGAAGATTTAAGTTCTTTGCCAACCCCAAAATTATAACACTAGGCAGGCTTTGGCCGTTTCTTTTTTAAAACGTTGGCAAAGCACTGGCAATGCGATCTTTGCCAGTACCAAAACAATGTAGTTATGATTTTTAGAAAATACACTCATTCTTCTCTACCACGCCTTTCACAACCAAAACCATAATTTTAAAACGTTGGCAAATCATTGGGAGAACAACCAATAAAGTTGGGAAAGCCTTGTGAACAAGGGCTGTGCCACTGTTTTTATTATATAAACGGTTGTAAATTTTGTAAATAAGTACTGGCAATGTACTGTTTTCCCATGTTGGGAAGCGTTCTAAGCCAATATGATGCCAGTGCTTTTTTATTTGTACTGTTGTAAATTTTGTAAATCAAGTACTGGCAATGCACTTTTTACGAACGTGGGCAGAGCGTTCTTAGCCAGGGCTGTGTCAGTGCTTTTATTATATTTACTGTTGTAAATTTTGTTTATTAAGTTCTGGCAAAGCAGTTTTCACTAAAGTTGGCCGAACGTTGTAAATTAGTGCTTTGGTAGCACTTTATTTGTTGGACCATTTTATAACAGTGATCTGCCAGTGCTTGATTTTTCAGACTATTGGCAATTTCTGGCTGGGTAGATTTTCAAATAAATCGATTTGGCTTCAGTAGAACTCGCACACTGAACTTTCTGTTTACAAGACAAACGCTCTACCGGCTGAGCAAATTGTAGGCGGTTTACAGCAAACTTATGTATATTTTTTGCGTGTACGTTCAAATACAATAAAAAAAACAGTTTAAGAACAAATTTTAATTTAAATTTAAATAGAAAAATTAAAAAACGGAGAATGAAATAAAAAAAATAATAATTAACAAAATTGCAAAAATAGCGCTTAAAAGAAATAAATAATATTGTAAAGAAAAAAATACTCAAATCATACTAACTCATCATAGATCCGCTGGACTTTTTTTAACCAAAATTTGCAGACACATAGAAAAACGCTTCTTTCATTAAGAAATTTTTGTATTTTTTTTTTGCCTTAAAACGCACTCTAGTGGAAATATTAGCAAGCAAAGTTAGAACTTCAACAGAATATAAACCTTCACCAGAGGTGGTAATAACTTTTTTGGTGCGTGCCAAAACGGATATATTTTAATTATATATTTTTAAAGCCCTTTTCTAGTGCAATATTTTGAAATTCAGAAATTATTTTCTTTTAAAATTTGCATTACCAGGGAAGACGAATTTTTATTTTTTTATTTTGTTTTGAATTTTAAATTTTTGATTACTCTTGTTAATTCTTGTTAAGATTTTTGGGTTTCAAAAAAATTTAATTTTTTTTAAATTCTTGGTTTTTAAAGTGTTTTTCCAACCTTTTACATTTTTGGTTTTTTTTCTGTAGTTTTGATTTCAATTTTGTTGCAGATTTTTTATTTTTTTTAATTTTTTAGCATATTTCCGATTATGAGTTATTTTCTAATCGATACATTTTAAACTTCTATTAATCTAAAATTACAAATATTTAAATTTTTTATTACACATTCTGAAGTGTCGAACACTGTTGATGATAGAAATGTTATAAAAAGGGTAAAAACGGTGCTCCGAAAAGCTTGTTTAACTTTGATTCTTACAAGCAAAAAAAGACACTTTTGAATATGTTTGGAGGTAATTACAATGATTCAAATTTTCAAACCTGAACAAAGATATATTTGCAATTTTTAGATATTATGTTTGGGACATGCAAACACTCTTGTAATAAACATATATATTAGAGTTCGTTTTCAATTTTTTTTTATTTTGATTTCTGGATATTATCACTTTTTAGAAGGTTTTTGTATCAATAAAAATAATGGCGTATTTTTTTTTTAATTCCTACTCCTTGCCGTGCCTATAGGCAACTCAAATCGCGGATTTTGGGTCCCTTTTCCCATACAACAAAAACGGCAAAATATATGTCAAATCGTACTTCAGTATTCGATTCTACTTGAAAACTTAGGCCCATAGGCTTTTTTTAGTTTTTGGAATGCAACAGAATGCATAATTAGAGTGGTCGAAAAAAATATTTTTTAAAAAAAAAAATTAAAATATTTTTTTTTGTTAAATTTTTTTTTTTTACAATGAAAAAATACTTACATCTGAGAAAAATGGTCCAAAAATTTTAATTTTGTAGTTACCCGTTCAAAAGTTATTAAAGATTAAAAATTTAATTTTTTAGTGAATACAAAATAATTTATTGGTTTATATAATAATTTATTGGATTTGAGTCGCCTATAGGCACGGGAAGGAGTTGGAATTAAAAAAAAAAAAAAAACGCCATTATTTTTATTGATACAAAAACCTTATAAAAAGTGATAATATCCAAAAATCTATTTTTCAAAATTAACTCTAATATATATATTTGAAACATACACCTAGAATTCTATGTAGGTAAAGACCACTGCAATTGTAGTTAAAAACATATGAAATTTCACTTGATGAAAGGAATACTTATATTTCAGTAAATTTAACTAACATTGTCATTTGTTTTTTACTGTTCAAAAAATGAACCACAATTGTAGTAAAAATTAACCACATATGCAGTAAAAAATAACCAAACATTTATTTGTTTTATTTTTTAAATAAAAAAAAACAACTGTATAAAATTAATGTACAATCATAATACAGTAATTTGATGTGGTTTGTTTTTTCAAATGAACTACAATTGTCGTCATAACTGAAATGTCTTCTACAAATGACTGTTTTTTTGTTTTCACTTAAAAATATATATACGTATTTTTTGCCAATCGTTGCGACCGAATTTTTCGGTTGTAATAACAATAACAAGAGTAGCAACACAGGAAATTCTTTCTATTTATTAATGTGTTGCTTTCTTTGGAAAGGAGATAGTGGAGAGATGAAAGTAGGGGACGACGAAGGGCTTCAACCATGTCAACACTGTAATTGCGCTAGAAGATAAGTCGTAGAAAAGTTGTTGCTCGCCGCCTGATGGAGAGTTGGCGAACTTATTGAAGCTTTTTGGTTCATAGCCCTGATTCATTATTTTACTTCGGTGGGGTTAGGTGCTATGGGAACACCGAAGGTGGGCGCTGCGATACATATTTTTCTAAGTTGATGTTGCCGTCACCGGGAATCGAACCCGGGACCATCTGTGTAACAGTCCTACGCGCTAACCATTACACCACAGCGCCCACAACAAACGTTCGGTCACTACAATAGAATTTCGGTTGCCTCAACAGAAATTCTGTGATAACTACAAAAAAAATTCGATAGCTGAATAGTGGCTTCTTACGAGTCTGTTTTTCTAATAAAATTACAAAATTTTAAAATATTGAAAATACCAAAAATACACGCGAGCGGACTATGCCACTACTGGCACGAGTGCCATAATTTTGCCAATCCTGTCATAAACGGTTAAAGATATTTTAAAAATTTTTATTTTGTAAACAAGTCATTGAAAAATTTGTGTCAACTTTTAAGAAAAATATAGTGGTTTTGAACATTTTTGAAAATTGCCATATGACAACACTGACATTATAATTTTTATAAGTGTAGTAGTATTTTATTAAGATCCAGCCATTATTAATGTTTTGAGTGAAAGCTGAATAATTTTTGAGATATTTTAGACTTTGTATATTTCAAAATTTCACGGTCCAATTCGTCAGATTTAAAAAAATTATTGAATATTAAAAAAATCGATGAACTAATTTTTAATTTCATCAACATTACATTTAAAATATATAAAAGATTAGGCTTTTTATATTTTTAAATAATTTTTGAAAAAGCTCCCATCAAAAATGCTAGAAAATTGGTTTTTTCAAAATATAGACGTTTAATAGGTCTTATTCTTGTTTTCCTCCATTGATATTCAGTAGTATTGAATTTTCGATATTAATGTAGTAGATCAGACTCGGACTCAGTGCAAATCAAACCTTTAAGATGCACATTTTCATTTTTTAAATTATTAAAAAACCTATTAGACAAGCTAATCAATTTCTATTTTTTACCGAAAATCAAATAATATCACAAATTATCAAAATGAAGAAGCATCTCAAGAAACGTTTATTTTCAGACTAAAATTGGATTTATGCACATAGTCGAAAATACCGATGTTAACTTTTCAGGGTTAATGCTTATTATTCTATTTTTGTATATTTAATCAAAGGGTATATTTTTTGAATACTCACCCACTAAAATAAGTATTTTTTTAGAAATGTATGTGGGAGAGAAAAAACATATGCAATAATTTAAAACGAATAGTAAGTGGATTCATGAAATGTCATCAACAGTATAAATATCGTATATTTATCGCATTTGTGTTAAAAATATGTTACCTACTCTGGAAAATTAATTTTACAATTCAGTTTGCATTTTCATTTCTGTGTTTCAGGCATCCTTAAATATGAATATTCTGAATGTACATTATAAAATATTCTATTTCATAAATAAAGAAATATGTTGAAATAATCAATTAAAAAGAAACGGATTATAATATTGCAAATACGGTTACAATTTTGAAGGTATCTACCTGCAAATACTTTCCGTGTATTTCTGCATCATATACGAGGTGTTTCATGAATCTTCTAAATATTTATGTTTCGTATATTTATATAATTTGAATTTACACAGGAAAATTTTCCAAAATATTTGAAATGCAGAAAGGTGTTATTCTTAACGTAATTATTTTTAGATCCCATCATTTTGTTGTTATTATTCTGTATAGAGAATTGATCTGATCCATTTATATAAACTATGACATAGATTTGAAAAAAATATATGTTAAAAAAAATAAACAAAATTAATTTACAAGGAGAGTCTAATGATGGGTTCTCAATGATACTAATGAACTTCGGATATGTGGTAGCGGAGACAAACATAAGGGACACGTAAGTTTTAAAGTGGCCCAATCTCACGTTAAATTAGAGTTTTTGTGTAGTTCGTGAACGACCTAGTTCAATTGAACTAGCCTTTACTTTCAACTAGTGAGCTAGTTCGCAATCTTCAGCTCTTCTAGGTAGTAAACTCTTTTCTGGTATTTAAGTAATGTTTCTTTTCTTTATGTTGCTTTTGAGTATATTTTCTTTTTTCAATGTTGCCAGCTCAATTTTTTCAATGTTAAAAAGAGTTGTCCAATATGAATAATTCGTTAAAAAATGATCAAACAAACGATCTAACGAACGATTGAACGAAATTGTCAAAGATCGATTGAACTAGAAGAGCGACCTATGTAGTTCATACAAATCAATCGAACAAGAAAGAGCGCTCACTCAAACGAACTAGATTGCCCGAGTCTATGTTAAATGTTAAAAGGTAGGGTCAGAAATTACTACATTTCTGTATGGAAACATGTCTGAAATTAATGAAATTCTGATTAATATGTACGCAACACAGTACTGAAAAAAGCTCAGTTTTTGATAAACATATTGCCTATGCAGTAACTTAGGGTTGCCATTTATTTAAAATATTATAAACGTAGGTGAAAAAAGCTCTTCGGAAAACGTCGCATAAAAGCCAAACAATTACGAATATATACATAATTTTTAACAGGTTAATTCATAACAGCTTAATTAAAATATAATTCCTTAACAAAACGCCAGTGTTTTAATTAGAAAAATAATTGTTATATATCATTCATTCTTTGAAAGACAACGAAAACAATTCCATTTTTTGACCTCAAGCATTCCGATTTTATGAAGCCTTTAACAGTTTTAAAATTGTGATTTTTTTATTGTTGATCTATCTATTTTATTGTTGTATGTGAGATGTTATTTTCGTTCGGTTAAAGATCATGATTTTTTTTTTTTTTCTAAATTTATAGAAAAATTTTAATTTATTTGTAATAATCAGGGACCGAAAGTTTATGCAAATGCATGTGTTTTCCTTAAGTCCGAGAACATTGTAAACAAAATTTCTTTGCGAATCAAAGAGTTTTACGTTAAAATGCCATTGATTTTTTAGTGCATATTTTTGCATATGTCGGCTTTAAATGCATATTTTTACTTATTTTGCTTTAAATGCATATTTGTATCGCCTATTTTTACTTATTTTGCATATGTTTATTGAATTTTTCTTAGTTTTTCGTTAAAAAATCACTTTTAACATTTTATATATTATTTATATTTGACCAACTAAAGATTAGACTAAAGAGGATGCAAGCTGCCCAAGCCATATTAAGTGATCGCTTAAATTGTATTTGCAAACTGGAATTAAGTGATACAGGTTTTGGTGGTATGAGTATTTTTCAATACAAATGATTAAAATTTGTGAATTTTGTATGTATTGAAGATCTTTTAAAATTGCATTTCATTTTGAATTGACAGGTTTGAGATCATAATTAAAATGTTACTATTACAAATAGGAAACACTTATTGTTAATAAATGTAAGAGGAGATGAAAAAAAATCTTGTGATGATCATCACTAGACCGCTATTTCGTCCTAAGCGAGTAAGTCATCTTCAACCTCATTCTAATCCACCAAGTGCGGCACTTGCTTTAGCGCTGATCGCCACAAGGATTTTTTGAACAATTTCAATGTGATGTATACTAATAAATGCGTCTTTAAAACCCATTTTATTTGATATCGCATGTGTCTATAATTTCTTTAAAATAATAAGAAAAAAAAACCGAGGAAATTTAAATTTGGTTAATTTTTCATCTCACCTTTAAACCTAAAAATTGCGCTGCTAAAAAAAATACACGTCTCTTATTTTTCTCCTCTATCACGTATTGGAATTGCATTAAGATCGGAGAGAACCCATCGGCAGACTCTCCTTGTTAATACAAACGATGGGAGAGCATAAATGTAGACGAGTATTATTAGATGAAGAGCAAGAAGATTATATGAATTTTTAGAATTTTCATTCTATATGCTGACTGCAGGTGCGTAATTAGCATCAAAATTCGAATTGTATCAAATAACGCCTAATTTCAACAAATTAGATCTAATTGTATCAAAGAATGTCGAATTGTATCAGATAAGATCTAATATGATACCATTAGATGTTCTCCTTTTTCATATATAATTATGTATCATTTTTTTACATGGGATTTTAAAGTTGCTTAGAAGTTTGAAAGTGATATAAGTCATGTAGATAGTCATATGTCTGATATATTATCAATGACCAATATCCTAACGAACATATTTAAACAAGATATAAAGTTTTGTAAAAAAAATATTATAATGAATATTTTTTATATTTTTTTTGAAATGTGTGCACTACACTGAGAGAATTTTCCTTCGTACTATTAATGAATGTCTTTCATTTAGTTGGATTCATTGGCTTAATGAATAGTTTTCATTAAATTAATGAAAATTTCATTCAATAAATTTAATTTTCATAAAATATTGTTGCTTGATCCTTAGAATTCTACCAGATTTCCACAGGAGGTGCTTCAGCTATTGGAAAAAATTATTTGAATACAAAAATCTAAAAAGGCACATCATTTTGTTTTTGTTATAAGGTCATGTGGCTGGTTGCGGGTTCAAGTCGTGTTCCGGGAGATATATAGATATATAGAAAAATGGAAAATATAAAATCAAAATAAATGTGAATCACGAAAAAAATATTTTTTTCCATTATAATTCATTTAATGAAAAATATTTAAGTAATTCAATGAAACTCTTTTTGGGGACTTCTTAATAAAGAAATTCATTGTATTAGTGATTAATTTCATTAATACAACACAGAACATTCTATCAGTATACGGCTATGACCAAAGTTTGGGCATAGTAACACGAGGTGGACAATGTTGCATTATTAACGAAAAACATTATTTTGGGTCATTTTGGAATAAAAGCTCATTTACTAAATTAATAATTTTTTTTTTATTAATTTAGACCCATTTTCGGGTATGCCGAAATATTTAAGACTCAAATTAGTTAAATGTTTGCATTTTTTTTATTGAAATTAAAAAAAAAAAACATACAAAAATGTTCGCGGTTGGAGGGAAACTTTATGTATACCCCTAATTTATAATTACGGTTCTATCTTTTTGGACATACATATATGTATAGCACATGAAAATATGATAGTTTTCTTAAAATTTAAAAAAGAATACAAATTTAAAACTTTATCGCTGTCGGTGGGTGATCTTTTTGGACGCCAGCGAAAAAGTAAAAACGTATGTCTTCATAGTTTTTTATGCCAATTTTGATATTTCCAAAAAATGTTAAAATGTTATAGCCCCAGTGTACACTGATATTGCAGTCCGGGTTTTGTCGGAAATCTAAAGTTGAAAAATAAATGCCACCTAATGTAGCTACTTGTTGCTAGTGAATTTTATAACATTAAGAGAAAGTTTCTGTTTATCATAAAGTAAACAAAATTAATGGAAAACTAAATAGATTTTTGAGTTTTGAACATTTATAATTATAGACAAACGCTTTGCCATTGCTTTTTGGCTTAACCACATGGTGCGATTAAATACCTTTTTTTATAAATTCGATAGTTAACAAATAATGTTGTTAATAATTATTTCATAACTATTTTTACCGATACTAATAGCTTAAAATATTGCAAGTTATTTTGAAGGGTGGAAAATCTTTGAACAGTGAAAATTTGTTATTGAAAAAAGTGCTAAGCATAAATATTTTGTGCTAAAAATTGCTGCAAGTTTTTATCGTTGCTTTTACAGCGCTTCAATCGAAAGTTTGATATTTGGATGCATCTTGTTTCAATATATGATGCACAGTAGGAGAAATTTTAGTTTTTTGAGTAAATTTGTATACATATAAAACAAATTTAAAAAAGAATAATTTCGAACATTGGCAAACTAAATTTCGGAGACATGCGATGACCGTTTTTTAAAACATTTACTTTCTATTACTTATAAATCGGCAAAACCAGCGAAATTTATATATGTGTGCTTAACAAAATTTAAATCTTTTCGAATTTACGCAAAATATATCTTAACCAATCGCTCATTTTATCACCTAGCTAACAAGGAGAGTGGGTTCTCTCCGACTTAATTAAATTCGGAAATGTGATAAGAAGAAAAACATAAGGAACACGTAATTTTGATTGATACCCATATAATATACGCTTAAACTTAGGGTTGCCATTTATTTTGTTTAAAATGTTGGTGAGCAAAATTTCGCACAAAAGCTGAACATTTACGAATATTGAAAAAAGCTCAGAATTAAATAGGCATTAATATACAGTGCACTCGCCATAATATGAACTAATTAAAACCAAGCCAGTTCACTTTTGCAAGATTGTTCATAGTTGCGAATGTCATCTAATTTACCTTTAAAAACGTTTTTCCAATAAAAATAAAAGTTTCTTATGTTAAATTTTTTATTTATTGTTTATTGGATTAAAAAAAAAACAATTAATTTTTGCAAAAGGAACAAAATTTAAAAGTTATTTTGCGAAAAATACGTTAAAAATACAAAAAATAAGCTGTTCATATTTTAAAGCTTTGGCACTAAGTTGTTCATATTTTAGAGTAGTCAATTTTAAGAATAAAAATGTTCATCTTTTGGGGTGTTCATATTTTAGGGTGTTCATATTTTCGCGAGCGCACTGTTCATAATTTTATGCTTAAACCAAGTATAATTCTTTAAAAAAAAAAAACAGTTTTAATTTCACTTTTTTTCGGCACTTTCAGGTAAAATATTTTAAAAATTTTGGTTAGGTGACAATGAATAACCTTTGTGTATATGTTAGCCGATTTTTAAACACGCTAATTCCATTCGCGTTAATCATTCATATTTAACGGCTCAAAAATTATGACAGTTTTACAAAATACAATCAAATTACAAATATTAAAATTACAGTTTTGGCTTGCATTTAATTGAAGCTACATCAATTTGTAGATCTCATTGTTTTTATCACATTTCAAAATATGCATTACACCACCAAGCAAATATAAAAATACACTCAAAAAATGGTGGTCATATATTAGAACTTAAAAAGAAATCCCCAATTATTTTGGAAATCACGCATTTCTTGGCGGCTTATTGATATTTTTTTAAGTTATGAAAATTTTGTTTGCTTCATAAAATTTAAATCCCTTGAAATTCGTTGATGCCTGTTCGATTTAAGTATTTAGCTCATTAAAATCTCTTATTTGATGTACGTTTTGGCAGATTTGATACAGCACTTTAGTTGTCACTAAGCGAAATGTGTTTGGGAAAAATTGCCACTGTATCCGCTAGGAATGAAAAAAAATTATTCTTTTTGCACTCTATCAATTAAGTTCGTCGTGAAAATTCAATCTGAATAATATACTATGTTCCAAGATTTTTAATAAAAAAAAATGAGAAAATATACAATTCAATTTCGAAAAATTTTTAAAAATTTCATTAAATATTTGCGTTACAAAATTTTCAAATATCTTTTTGATTCGAAGGTTTTGTTTATTTAAAAAACTCAGTACACGCAGTTCGCTAACTAATTTAAAATATAAATGTGAATGTCAGACGCAAAAAAAAACATAAATTTTCAAAAAATGTTCTCCAGCTCCTTATAAGTTTGTGCTGTTCGTATCCCGTTATTGGTGCAATGACATTAACTTGGTATACCTCAAAATGTATAAAATCACATAATTTTTAAATACTGTTCTCAAAATTAAAATCCCTTTAACGGTGCAAAAACCTTATAGAAGAAGCTGCGAAAGTTTAAAAATATGGAAATTTTAGCTTCCTTTGTAAACGTACGCAATACCGATTAAAATTAAAAAAAAAAAATTAACAGGTAATGTTTATAATATTGGTGAAATAATTAATAATAATTATCCAAGTTGAAAGTAAGTTTAAGTTTTCGCCTAAAACGCATTTAGGATTACGTACTTGGAGTTTTTTTTTAGGGTTAACGGAGAAAAGCTATAGTATATTTTGTAATGATACTTAAGTCAAATTTTAACGTTTTTTGCAACGTTAAAAACGTTAGTACCCAACTAATATACTCTAACACTAATAAAGAAAATTAATATTTTTCGAAATTTTGTTTAACAAAATTTTTAAAAAAAATCAATTTAGAGGTTTGAAAAATATGCTATTTTTTACCTTTTTTTGGTACCGGAATAACAAGGGTTAACGATATCCCAAAAACTTTATATTTTTTATCAGAGTATCTCTGGGCAAATGTAAATCAAAAAGTATTTAGGTTTTGATATATTCATTAAATTTAAATTTATAAATTTTTTTCCAATTTTGGCCATTTTGGCCCAGAAGCCCAAATTTTGACCAATTTGAGCAGCATCGTAGGGTTAATCGATTTTGCTAAAATTTTTAGAATTTACTTTTTAGACATCGTTTTACGTTTTTAGGGATTGGAAGCAGCATAAATCGACAAAGTGCAATATAAGGACAACCCTAATATATATACACTCAAAAAAATAAGTTAGTAGAAAAGTTAGTAAAACGTCTTGTAAATCAGGTATACTATTTTTTAGCAAAATTTTTTGCTAAAATTGTGTTTTCAGCTAAAATTTTTGTTATACTTATTCAGCACTTTATACTAATGTTATACTAATTAATTTTGCTAAAAAAAAATTGTGCTGATAAGCACATTAATAGTGTGGACGACAACCAGATTGAAAGATATACGCAGAATGAAGTAGATGTCGCGGCATGTCAAGATGTAGTAGAGAAGAGAAAAATGATACTAAAAAGTACAACTCTAATAAGACATATAAAAAAATCAACCATTGAAGTTTTTGTATCTGTTTTCATACATAAAACAAAATTGAGGATTAAAACAACTTAAGTTTTGCGTTGTCACCGGCTTGTGAAAATAATTGTCTATTAATTAAATAAAAGACAAAATAAAATATTTAAATTTAATATGTATTTCTAAACTAAATGTTTATAGATTAATAATCTAGTGTGGTCAAATTGCAAACAAACATATACAGACATGTAGACAGAGTAAAGCGAAAGACAAAGACATACACCATAGGTAGATTTTTATGGTTCCTTTTTCTTATTGCAAAAAAGGTTTGTTTTTTTCGTTTCGTTTGTTTTTGTTTATTTTTTAGTTTCGTTTCTATAATTATCTTCGGCAGTTGCGTCCTTGAAAAGATAGCATCATTTAGACAACCATTGATGTAAGTAGTTGAAAGAAAATTTTTGTTATGTTATATATATTTCTTTCTATATATTTTCAGATATTAAATTAATTCATGTCGTCAATGTGGGAAAATGAAAACTTTTATATTTTATATATTTTTTTTTTTTTTTTTTTTTATTAATTTTTAGCAAGGCTTTTTTATTTCTAATCTACTAAGTGTTAGCAAAACTTTTGCCGAATCTACTAATTTTGTTGCTAAAAATCAGCTCGCGGATTTTCAGCAAAAGATTTTGCTGACATTAGCAATTTCATTTGCAAGCACCCTCCTGACTAAAATTTTGCTGGTTCAGCAAAATTTTTTGATGACTTTACAAACTTTTTTTTTTTGAGTGTATATATATTTCATTGATATAGGGGATTGTAAGTACAGATGGTGTTGAGTTGAAATATTTTCATTCGAGTGTTTTTAAAAAGAAATCCAAAAGATAGATGGGGTCGAAATTTTATCAAAAAACCTGAAAAATTTTTCGATATGTTAATATTTAAAATTATGTATTTTAAAAACTAAACCTTTTGTAATTGTTATTTACAAAATATCAATTAAAATTCAGAGAATTGAAATTCAGAAAACATCAATTAATTGATTTTAGATTTTCAAATGCAAATTCTAAATATCAATTAATATTTTCTAAATTTCAAATGAAAAATTTGAATTTCAATTGATATTTTCTGAACTGCAATTTGAGAAAGAAGGCCGATTTTAATGGTTGATGGCTTATTTAACATTTTATAAATGTATTTAAATTTCTATATTCTTATCTTTTAGAGTCTTTCTTTTAGTTTTTAACATTCCTTTGCATTTTTCTTCTCTATAACATATTTAAATTTGATCTAAATAAATCGGGGAGTATGAGTTGAGAGGCTTCCCCTGTAATCAGACCGTCAAATTCAAAATAAGTAACTTTTTTAAATACTTGCAAGGGCTTTTAAAGAGAGTACCTTAAACACCTGTTTGATAACATAGATACTTTATTGCAAACAAAGATGATTCTGAAATTTCATCTTATCATTCTCATAAGAATTATAAAAATATTTCTCTATGCTACAGCTGTTTAATTCATGTTTTTCTCATAAACAATTGAAATTTGAATTAAAGCCTGTTGAATTCCTCTTACACAAATATGCAGCCTCCAATATTTTGTTTTGATTCTTATTCCAAATTATCTTTTTTTTTCTCATATCGTTAAAACAGCTGTTGAAAATTGTTTTTATAAATATCTTTGTATCTTCAGTAAACAAAACAAATGCGCAGTTAATTTTGTTTTGTAGATATATGAAGACGTATACGTTATATTTTTTAAATATTTTATTAAGTATACGACACATACGAATAAATCTTTTGCTTGTATTCTTAAAGGTTTTAAGTTTTTATGATGACAGGCAATACCGCTATAATGCCGTTATTGATTCAAAACCTTTTCAGCTGATTACCGTTGTCCCTAAAATATTGTTACCGAAATAATACCGTTATCCGTAAAATACTGAAATGCCGGTATCGCTAAAATACCGTTACCGAAATAATTGAAATAGCGTTATCCTTAAAATACCGTTACCACAATAATCTGACAAAATCAGAAAAAATTTTCGCTAAAATTATCTTAGTCTATGGAAACACTGAAAATAATAAAATATTGTGTACAAAATCAATTTTGAATGTTATCCTTAAAGTACCGTTACCCAAATAACTGAAAACCCGTTCTCCCAAAAAAAAAACGTTACCGAAATAATTAAAATACCGTTACCGCTAAAATACCGATACCCAAATAAGTAAAATACCGTTAACGCTAAAAAACCGTACCCAAAATAACTGAAGTATCGCTACCCCTAAAATACCGTTACCGAAATTAACGAAAATTGCGTTACCCTTACCGATAAATAAAAATCAAAGTTTTACAAAAGATGTTGCACATAATTGTCCATAACTTTTTAAACGGCTTAAGCTACGAGAGTCCTTGATACCTGATTTTAAAGCTACTTAAATCGTGGGTATTCACTTTATGAAGGCAAAATGCATATTTTTCACAATCCGTGGTTCAAACCGCTGTATTTAAAAATTTTTAAAAAAAATATAAGTTAATTATAAATTATTCTTCTATACCGTTGCAAAATCCGTGTATGGTACTCATGCGGGCTTTTTTTAAATTTTTTTTACATTTTTACACTCAGGGAACTGATGCTGTAAATATTTGTAGCTGTTTGAATTGTACTACAGTAATCTTTATTTTTAAGTGAAAACCAGTAATTTGTAGAAGAAATTTTATATTTGACTACATATGTAGTTCATAGTGTCCGACCGAGTATTCGGCTTCGGCTTCGGAGTTCCGCCAAAAAGTGAAGTTCTGCCAAGTTCGGTGTTCGGCCAAATTTTGGCCAAATTTGACCGAACTATCGAACTTTTTATGATTATTTATAAAAAGCACAAATAAATAACCTCTGTGGTTATATTTACTTTTCAGAATTTACAAAAAAAAACTACATAAAAAAAAAACGTTGAATATGATAGAATACCAAAAAAAAAACCACGATAATTCAATATCAATGTGTGTGAAAAAATTTCGAAAAGCCTAAAGAGTTTAAAAAAAAAAATCCAGAAATACAAGACTTACAAGCAAATAATCAAATTTATGCCCGTAATTTCAAGCAATAGATACCTATCGGTGCTTAGATACCTACCCGATTTTGTTCGTGTACACGGTAGGTATCTAAGCACTGGTAGGTATCTATTGCTTGAAATTACGGGCATTAATGCGATATAATTTAAATAAACGTATACTTTTATATTTTGCATTATTAGTGGTAAGTAATCCTAAAAAGAGAATAACAGGTTCATCAATTTCGGATAGACATGATGCAGTACCAGACTTAGAAGTAGCAGAACCAAACGAAAATTTTATTGAAAAAGAAATTAAAATGTTTATTACGGAGCCTTTAAGTCCCGAAATATAAATATATTTGAGTATTGGAATTCAAGTCCATTTACAAATTTAAAAGCTGTAGCAATAAAATATTTATCAACCCCACCAACTAGTTCAGCTTTCGAAGCGCTTTTTAGCGCTGCCGGACAGCTGTATTCTGATAGACGAAGTAATTCACAAGGTGTGAATGCGGAAAAACTGCTTTTCTGTCATTACAATATCAAACTTTTTAATTTTAAATATTAAATATTAAAGTTTAAGTTTTTTTTTTCTATATCAACTTAAAAATCGACCAACTATTTTTCTTTGACTATAAAATATAGTACAAATATTTTATTCTTTTTTTGTACTTAAAATAGTACAACTATTTTCCGAATATGATTTTTTAAAAAAATATACCTATAAATTTTTATTTTTGTTTATGTTTAATAACTTTTTGGTTTAAATTTATTGGTCTAAAAAAATAATTTATAAATTTTTTATTAAAACAAAAAGTTTGGCTTCGGCCGAACATTGATATTATGGCCGAAGTTCTGCGACGGCTTCGGCCGAAAAAAATGAGTTTGGTCGGACACTAGTAGTTGATTTAAAAAACCAAAGCACATCTAATTACTGTATTATGATTTTACATCCATTTTATACAGTTGTTTTTTTCTTTATTTAAAAAAATTAAACAAATAAATGTTTGGTTATTTTTTACTGCATATGTGGTTAACTTTTACTACTATTGTGGTTCGATTTTTTTAACAGGAAAAAACAATGTTAGTTGAACTACATTTGCAGTGGTCTTTACCTTTATCCCAGTAAAAAACGCTGCTTACATGCAAGCAGGTGTGTAAGGGAGTAAGTCAAAAAGAATCCCTTACAAACCTGCTTACATATGCTATGATTTTTATATGGCGAATTCCCACTTGGAAGCATTACTTTTGGGCAAAATAAGCGCTGATTTTAGCGCTTATAAAAAGCTGTGATTTCATGGCTTGCAGTAAAATCATATTTCATGTCTATATTATTACAATTAAAAGTAATAAAATTAATATACCATACATTATTTATTTTACATAAAATTCTACAGACATTAATTTTTTGTTGTTAACATTTTTGACATACACTCAAAAAAATAAGTTAGTACAAAAGTTAGTAAAACGTCTTGTAAATCAGTTATACTATTTTTTAGCAAATTTTTTTGCTAAAATCGTGTTTTCAGCTAAAATTTTTGTTATACTTATTCAGCACTTAACTGTTTTATACTAATGCTTTACTAATATACTAATGTTTTACTAATTAATTTTGCTAAAAAAAAATTGTGCTGATAAGCACATTAATAGTGTGGACGACAACCAGATTGAAAGATATACGCAGAATGAAGCAGATGTCGCGGCATGTCAAGATGTAGTAGAGAAGAGAAAATGATACTAAAAAGTACAACTCTAATAAGACATATAAAAAAATCAACCATGGAAGACTTTTGTATCTGTTTTTCATACATAAAACAAAATTGAGGATTAAAACAACTTAAAGTTTGCGTTGTCACCGGCTTGTGAAAATAATTGTCTATTAATAAAATAAAAGACAAAAGAAAATATTTAAATTTAATATGTATTTCTATAATAAATGTCAATAGATTAATAATCTAGTGTGGTCAAATTGCAAACAAACATATACAGACATGTAGACAGAGTAAAGCGAAAGACAAAGACACACATCTTAGTATGGTTCCTTTTTCTTATTGCAAAAAAAAAGGGTTGTTTTTTTCGTTTCGTTTCAATAATTATCTTCGGCAGTTGCGTCCTTAAAAGATATCATCATTTAGACAACCATTGATGTAAGTAGTTGAAAGAAAATTTTTGTTATGTTATATATATTTATTTCTATATATTTTCAGATATTAAATTAATTCATATCGTCAATGTGGGAAAATGAAAATTTTTATATTTCGTAATTATTGTAAATTATTTTTAAAAGAATCACAAAAATATGTTTTATGATTTTCAGCAAATATATTAACTAAATTACAATTTTTTCACAATTTTTTTTCGTTTTTTTTTCAGTCTACTAAAATTCAGCAAAAAATTCATTAAATTTTACCAACGCTTTTTTATTTCTAATCAACTAAGTGTTAGCAAAACTTTTGCTGAATCTACTAATTTTGTTGCTAAAAATCAGCTCGCTGATTTTCAGCAAAAGATTTTGCTGACATTAGCAATTTTTTTGCTAGCACCCTCCTGACTAAAATTTTGCTGACTCAGCAAAATTTTTTGCTGACTTTACAAACTTTTTTTTTTGAGTGTATATATAATATAATCATTTAATTTTTTTTTACTGCTGCTCCGCGTGCTAGCTCTTCAGAAACAGTTAAATAACTAATTATTTGTTATAACATACTCCAAAACAGCAAACACAATCGGAAATCACTCGGGAAAATTGGTACAGATCGTTTATAATAAATGATATGAAACTTTCTGCATTACAACCTGCATCCTTATAAGGGATTAGGGTAAGCTGCTTACAACCTGCATCCTTGTTAGGGAAAACAGTAAGCTCAAAATTTTTATTTGTTTATTTTTAAACGAAAATTATTCGTTTCTTTTGCTGCTTCTCAGTATTATGTAATAGTAAGCACTTACATCAGCGCATTTCTTTTATCCTGCTTCTAAAAACACGAAAATTTTTTACTGGGATTCTAAGTGTATTCATAACTTTAGATTCCGTAAAAAGGGATTTGGCTACGGCAGAGTGGAATAATTTATAATTAATATATTTTTTTTTGAAACACATCGGTTTGAACCGCTGATTTTGAGAAAAAAAATAATTTTATGTTCAAACAATTATTTTTTTCTTCTAATTTTATTTAAAGTACGAATAGCTTTAAAATAAGATATTTACGAATCGCGTAGCTTCCACCTTTAAAGAAATATAAACAATTTTATACGACTACTTTTGTTAAATTTGCGATTTTTCGAATATATGGACGTTTAAGTACGACTACCTTTGTGAAATTTTCAAATATTTTGCATATTTATTTTGAAACGCGATTTTTCAAGATTCTCTGGGACTAGCTTTCCCAAACAAGCTATCCTATACCAAGATTGATTGAAATCGGAAATGGTGAAGGAAATCGATTAGTTGATTTTATACGTTTTTAGTCTATGGGAACTAGGGTGGTCTTTCGTTGTATGGGCTAAAAATGAGATTTTGACTGTACCCTCCCCCCCCCTCCCCTTTAAATATTTGATAGGGTGTCAAAATACTCCACGCAAAAAATTAGAGTTCTAGCATAACGGGAAGATGTCCCGCATCGCCTTTGAAAATCGGGCCCCTTGAAAAAATGGGCATAATTTAAAAAAAAATTACAAATTTTTTTTCTTCAAAATTAAAAAAATATAAAACAATTTTTGTGTTGGGTTTAATCATAACTACTCAGATAAAAAATATAACTTTCCCAGAAAATCGCTAACTTACCCTAACTTTGTGTCAAAAAAATTAATAAATATTTTGGGTGTACTTTAAAGTGACTTTTTTGCATTTTTGAAAATTTTATTCAACAAAAATCAAAAACCTAGAAACGTAGAACTTAAAACTTAAAACTTTTCCATAATAATAATTTTGAGGGGAAAAAAATTACACTATTAAATTAAAAATACGTTTTTCAAAAATACTCTTGAATATGTACAAAAAAAATCAATTTTAATATGAATACAAATATCTGAATTTATACTAAATAATTAATTTTAATTAATTTTAAAATGTAAATAAATTACAATTAGAAACATAAACAAAAATTTATTTTGTCATCTTTGTGATTTTTGACTCTTTAAAATACGAGGGTCAATTGTGACCCCATGAAAACACAGGTTAACTATGAACACGAAAAATTATACTTTATAATAAAGTTATTACAATTATATAAAATAGCAGACACAATAACATTGATGAAATATTACAAAAATCTTGTTAAAAAAAAAGTCTATACAAATTTAAAAAAAACGTTAAAATCCGCTAGAATCAAAATGCTCTAACAACAATTTTTGCCAATGGATATCCGTAATACTTGGCTTATTTAATACTTGAGATGTGTTTAATGAAATACTTGACAGCAAACACTAGGTTTTTGATTTTTGTTGAATAAAATTAATTTTCAAAAATGCAAAAAAGTCAATTTGAGGTACACCCAAAATATTTATTAATTTTTTTGACACAAAGTTAGGGTAAGTTAGCGATTTAGTGGGAAAGTAATATTTTTTATCTGAGTAGTTATGATTAACCCCAACACAAAATTTTTTTTATTTTTTTCTTAATTTTGAAGAAAAAAAAATTTGTAATTTTTTTTAATTATGCCCATTTTTCCAAGGGGCCCGATTTTCAAGGGCGATGCGGGACATCTTCCCATTATGCTAGAACTCTAATTTTTTGCATCTTGAATTTTTGTACCCAAACAAATATTTTAAGAGGGGGGCAGCCCCAAAAATCGCAAGTTGAAAAATAATTACCACCCTAATGGGAACACTGAAAATAATAAAATATTGTGTACAAAATCAATTTTGGCACTAAAAAATATTGAGTTGAAATATTCTTTTTTCAAATCATTCGATTTCATAAATTATCTAATCAAACATTTTTAAAAAATATTCTTTAAAGCTATGAAATTATTTTAGAGGCCTATTGTTTTATTTTTTAATAAAATTTCATAATTTTTTTTTTGTTTTTTCATTTAATTTTCTTTTGTATTAAGATTTAATTCTGAAGTGTTCAAAATATGCCATATAATGTGCTTTATTATTTCAATTTAGCCTTGTTTAAAAAATTTTATGAGGCAGTTAAAAAATCTTATGAAGCAGTTGAAAAAAATAATTGGCTTAGTTCCAATTCATTTTTCAAGGTATTCATAAAAAGTTTTATTAATTCAACAAACTTCTTAATATTAAAAAATTATATGAAATTCTATAAACGTTTCATTGTCGGAATAATTTTTATGAAAATTTTAGTTTTATGAAGATTTTCATTAATTCTACAAACATTTCATAAACATTGACTTTAATGAAAACTGTTTCATAGATTCCAGTAACAATTTTCATTAAAGCTATGAAAAAATTCATTACTGAAGTGAAAACAATTCTCTCAGTGTATACTTTCTAAAAATGAATAAAAATTATTATGAAGTGGATTAATAATTTTGAAAATTCAAGAATTTGTTTTAAACAAGTCTCAAAATTTTAAATTTTTTAACAAAGCCTTCTGTATAAGCAATTTTATTATTTTTTTAATTGAAAGATGATTCGAAATTCTCGAGGAATCACTTTTTATCTTATTTTTATGTAAGTAATTGTTAAATTATATTTTTCATTGTTATTCATTAAATCAAATACAATGTTTTTACTACAGTTTCAATTATAATTACAGTTCAATTGATTTGTCTGTATATAGCGATAAAATTGATAATTTATACATTTAATTTTTTTGTTTAGAAGTGTTTGCCAGTTTTTATAGTTTATGGCAAAAACCACTACAAAAAGACACCCTCTATTTTATGTGTGTCATATTCAAGTTTGTTTGTATTCTCTTCAATAGACTAAACAGAGGTGTCTTATATTTCCATTTTTAAGGAAGGGTAAATATCTTATAAGTTTGATATAATTTTTATTAAAAATAAAAATTATGTTTTTTCGACCTTTAATTGTGTACTGAAAATGAAAATTATTCAAGTTCGAGGCCATACTCTATATTTCTTTATTAGGATAGTGTCCTAACAAATAATCTATAGAGTTTTTATTTTCAAATTTATTAATTGACCACTGTGAAAATAAAAAGGAGAATAAAAACAAAAAGCGTGTATTGTATATCTACGAAAGGTAGAGCTTGCACATAACGAACAAGTTTTCCATTTATTTTTGATCAATGGTGATAATCTTTAACTTCGAGAGAAAACCAGTTTATATGAATGCTTGATGTTTTGCATGGGATTGTCACTTCTTTTAAAACGTGTTCTGATGATCGGAACCAGAAAATTCCCGAAATAGATCTATCAACGAATTCTTGAAAGTGGTCAATTAATAAATTTGAAAACAAAAACTCTATAGATTATTTGTTAGGACAATATCCTAATAAAGAAATATAGGATATGGCCTCGAACTTGAATAATTTTCATTTTCATTAAATATCTTATATTGAAAGATGCGTAACTTGTCTAAAAAATAATCCAAAATAACCAAAACCAAAAATAACGTCTAAAAAGGTTTACATTTGGAAATCTTTTTAAGCAGAATTATCGGATTTGTGTTTTCAAAAGTTTCGCGAATTTTAACATTCAACACGAACACTGTTAATAAAATGTTTCTGAGCATTATTTTTTTATTTTTCTATACATAAATAATTCTAAATTTTTTGCTTATTTGTGTTTTTTCTATTAACAAAAAATAAACATTTTTGTGAAATTATTAACTTTTAAAAATTCTGTATTAGTCTCATTTTTACAATCTCCCGTTAACTACTAACTGGGACTTTAACTAACACATTTGTTATTGTTTCCCATATACATTTTCAATTTAACTGTTTGTTAAATTTTACCAAGACATTCAGTAGGCAGGCGTTAAACTATCAGTAGTTTCTGAAATTATTTAATTCTTGTTTTATACAGATTAAATTCTTAACTCGTATTTGTAAAGGGCTTATACCGATTTGCAAAACAACTGTCATTGTTAACATTGTGGTGTAATGGTTAACGCGTTGGACTGTTACACAGATGGTCCCGGGTTCGATTCCCGGTGACGATCTGTGTAACAGTCCAAGCAACACTCAGGAAATCCTGAGTGTTGCTTCGCTTAAAAAAAAAAAAAAAATTACTTCATAAAATATTTAAAAACTGATCGTGTGGCAATGCACATTTTTTGGCCAAAACTAAAAAAATATACATATGCATGTATTGAAATTAAACACACTATTGTTAAAAATAAACATTAAATTACATTAAATTTATTAAGTTTTCATGAAAGTAAATCTACCCATCTATAGAAAATGGCACATATTAGTCATTTCATGTTTTACCATATTCAAGTTATTGGTACTTTTTTTGTTGAATTATAACGATTATATTTAAATGAAATCTCTATGATATTATGTTTAAGAAAGATCTGCTTACATAGACTATGTTAAATTTAAACTTTTCAAGTTGATGTTTAATTTGATTTCTTCAACTCATTTTTATAAAGTTAATAAAAAGTGTTCTTCAAAAAAATTAGTCAGTTCGTTTTCCAAAATGAAATTATCTTCTTTAGGTTCATCGTCTGTATTTTCTTCACTATATATTTTTTATATGCAGAAATTTCAGGAAGATCGTCGCAGCTCAATAAATAGATAACTTGAGGAATTAAACCTTCAAAAAGAAATACATCTGTAAAAATAGCAGAAGAAGCTACTAAAAATTATTTTTAAATAACGTTGCAGTAAAAACTGCTAAAATTGGCAAAAACTCATTTATCTTTCAAAAACTCATTTATCTCAAAACTGTATAAAGCCGCATTACCTATGATTATATAAAGCAACATATATTTTTTTTTAAATCAGGTAGTTAGACCTCAAATTATCACATGCTTTTTACGGCATTATTATATCTCACTTGTATCCAAAATTATGGGGCCTTAAAATTAGTTGTTGCTTTAAAGCAACGGCAGTGTAAAAAGGGTTAATTAATAACCCCATTACCCCCAATAGCTGTCTACCACACTGCCTGCTCTATTTGTAAAATGTCAGCTTATCAACTTTGCAACCCTCGCGCAAATAATTCATATGCCAAATACCAGCGCAATATAAAGGAATTTACAAGTTTATTGCATACATACAGACATAGGTTGAGTTCAACTACATCGAGCACAAATGTTTTAATTTGTTATCATTGATAAAATAAAACAAGAAATACAGGGTGTTACTCATTTGTTCGCTAAAATGAGCTACTAAAATAATATATTTTTTTGATGTGTTTCAAAGTTTAAGTCTTTTTTAAATGTTTTACGCATTATTTATTCTTGTCTACTATAGACAATTTTGCAACAATAAAAAATTATCGATTATTTACCGCAGCTAAAAGAGTTAACATTATAAAATGGACGCAGAATTTAAACGGGACATAAAATACATATTTTTATAAACAAAATTTAAATAAATTTTAGTTTAAATACAAATTTTTGTCTTTTTTATATAATTTTCTAACTATTTTATACCTTTTTAGAAAGTTCTTATTAATGGCTCACTTTAGCAAGCAGGTTCACTCTTCGAATTGTTTTGAAAATTGTTATATAACTTTTTATATTGGTTATCACAAGAAATTATTTATAATCAAATCATGACCAAATAGTTGACATAAGCTGAACGCAGAAAAAGAACATCATGTTATGATTAAAACACATAACAATCATAATCATATTATGATTCTATATGATGAAAAATAGTTCCCGGTTATCATAATATGATCAGCCAGAATCATGTTTATGATTTTATTAAAATGACAAT
This sequence comes from Delia radicum, assembly GCA_021234595.1. NCBI lineage: Eukaryota > Metazoa > Arthropoda > Insecta > Diptera > Anthomyiidae > Delia > Delia radicum. The sequence goes on from CM037851.1 coordinate 207,213,749, forward strand.
TCTTTGTCGGCAATCATATTTTTTCTCTGCGTGTTCTGTATTTGGAGTTGGAATTTTCCACTTTGTTCTTATTTATATTTTTTTTTTTCAAAAACCATTTAGTGACCTGCATTAGCAAACATTTCTTAGCTGCAAAAAATTGTTTAATTCGTTTTAAGTTAATTTTTAAATACTTTTATATGAGAAATTTTAAAAATTTTCGACACTGAAGCAATTTGTATTTGTATGATACACTCACAATATTTTTTCCGTAAAGACTACTGAATATACACATTAAATTAAGTAAAAATCAGTTAAAAACAGGACTACTTACTTTTCGTTTAAAACAATTGTATTTTTAGTTTATTTTCAACTGTTGAATATTAATTGACAAAATCCATAAAATCCATATTTATAAATTTGCGATTTTTGGGGCTGCCCCCCTCTTAAAATATTTGTTTGGGTACAAAAACTCACCATGCAAAAAATTAGAGTGGTAGCATAACGGGAAGATGTCCCGCATTGCCCTTGAAAATCGGGCCCCTTGGAAAAATGGGCATAATTTAAAAAAAATTACAAATTTTTTTTCTTCAAAATTAAAAAATATAAAACAATTTTTATGCTTGGTTTAATCATAACTACTCAGATAAAAATATTACTTTCCCAGAAAATCGCTAACTTACCCTAACTTTGTGTCGAAAGAATTAACAAATATTTTGGGTGTACCTCAAAGTGACTTTTTTGCATTATTGAAAATTTTATTCAACAAAAATCAAAAACCTAGTGTTTGCTGTCAAGTATTTTATTAAACACATCTCAAGTATTGTGGATATCCGTTGGCAAATTTTTTTTTTAGAGCATTTTGATTCTCGGCGATTTCATTTTTTTTTTTTATTTTTATACATTTTTAATTTAAAACAAGGTTTTAATAATATTTCATCAATATTATTGTATATGCTCTTTTATATGATTGTAATAACTTTATTATAAAATACTATTTTTTCTGTTGATAGTTAACCCATGTTAACCTGGGGTCAAATATGACCCACGTAAGAAAAATGCAGCTTTGTGTCAAAATTTATAAATGAAATAAAAAAAGGAATAATTCAATTTATATGTATTCTAAAAAATTTTCGTTAACCGTTTCTAGTCTTCGAGTAGGTCAATTTAGTAAAAATTAGAACTTAAAACTTTTCCACAATAATAATTTTGAGGGGAAAAAAAATTACACTATTAAATTAAAAATACATTTTTTTATAAATACTCCTGAATATGTACAAAAAAATCTATTTAAATATGAATACAAATATCTGAATTTATACTAAATAAATAATTTTAATTAATTTTAAAATGCAAATAAATTACAATTAGAAACATAAACAAAAATTTATTTTGTCATCTTTGTGATTTTTGACTCTTTAAAATACGAGGGTCAATTGTGACCCCATGAAAACACAGAAGACGAAAAATTAAACTTTATAATAAAGTTATTACAATTATAATATTTCATTGATGAAATATTACAAAAATCTTGTAAAAAAAAAAAGTCTATACAAATTTAAAAAATCGTTGAAATCCGCTAGAATCAAAATGCTCTAACAAAAATTTTTGCCAACGGATATCCGTAATACTTGGCTTATTTAATACTTGAGATGTGTTTAATAAAATAGATATTGTTGGTTTGAGTGAGACATGGCTTAAGCCTGATATGTTGTCCGAGATGGTTAATATTCCAGGGTATGATATTTGTAGGAGCGATCGTCCAAAACCAAGAAGGGCTGGTGGAGTAGCTTTACTTATTTCCAGGAGGATTAAGTATAAGGTAGTTTATAGGTCTGAAAGATATGGTGAATCAGAATCTATATTCGTTGAAGTGATTCTTCGAGGCATGAAAATTTTAGTTGGTGTCAATTACTTGCCAAATGGTAAATTGAAAGTGTTTGAAGAATCTGTAGGGGATATTCTTGTAGAATATTCCAATGTTTGTATAATGGGTGATTTTAATATGAATATGTTTTGCATTAAGAAGGCTGATGCAGTTCGAGAAATGTGTAGTAGGCTGGACTTAGTGTGCCACCACAATTCGGCCCCCACCCATTATGATATTGATAAGGATTCTACATCCCTTATTGATTACTTTCTTATGAGTCCCTCTCTTAGTGTGAGTAGGTCTGGTCAAATGCAGTGTCCAGGCGTATCACACCATTCCTTAATTTTTATTGCTGTCGATATTCCGGCACCTTCTTCCCGACAATATATATCCTATTTGGATTATAATGCCTTGAATATGGCGGTTTTCGAACAAACTGTTCATTCGCTTGATTTTAGCGGAATGTATTCAACGAATAATGTTAATGCTCAATTGGAAATTTTTATGTCTAACCTCCATGTTGTACACTCCTTAGTTCCATCAGTACGGCGTAAAATTGGTTTCAGGTCTGATAACTGGTTTAACTCCACTGATATTGTTTATCATATCTCTTTACGAGATTTGTCCTTCAAATATTATCTTCAGAATAGAAGTTTAGAGAATTGGTCTATTTATTGTGAGCACAGAAATCGTGCGAAGAGGGTTATTAGAGTAGCGAAGAGGCGTGCCTACTCAAGTATGTTTCGCGATCTTAATCCTAGGCAAATGTGGGGCTATTTGAGGGGAAATGGTGGTTTGGAAAGTTGTAATAGGTTCACTTATGCTAACCCAGACGAGGTTAATGATTATTTTGTTTCATGTCAGATAAATGATGTTCCCAATTCTTTGGACTTTGCAGAGGGTACTTTTGATGATGGTTTTTCATTTCGTTGTGTAGACCAGGGGGAATTATACACAGCATTGAAAAGAATTAAATCTAATGCTGCAGGTCATGATTTTTTGCCTTTAAAATTTATTAAATTAATTTTTCCATTTCTTTCCTCCCATATTCTTCGTTTAGTCAATTCCGTTATTACTACTTCAGTCTTTCCTGACGAGTGGAAGAAAGCTAGAGTAGTACCCATAAAAAAGGATGGTCCTTCTGATTCTTTGGATAATCTGCGTCCGATATCAGTTCTTCCGGTTCTCTCAAAATTAGTCGAACATATTATTAAGGAACAAATGATTCAACACCTTGAGAAAAATTCCTTAATCCACAATTCACAGTCAGGTTTTCGGCGTGGGTATAGTACTGGTGCCCTTCTTCTTGGTCTAACAGATTCTGTTAGAACATTTTTGGATAACGGTAAAAATGTAGTTCTTCTTTCATTGGATTTGTCAAAAGCTTTTGACCGGGTGATACACTCGAAGCTTATAGACAAGTTGTACAACTTGTTTAATTTTTCCTCACAAGCTTGTAAACTTATAACCTGTTACCTTTCTGATAGAAGTCAATATGTATCAATTGGTGAATCTTCTTCTGTGACAAAACCAATAACAAGTGGTGTCCCGCAGGGATCTATTATTGGTCCACTACTGTTCATGATTTACTTAAATGATCTGCTAGCAATAGGGAATGGTATATCCTGTCAGTCTTACGTTTATGCGGATGATGTTCAGTTTCTTTGCTATTCAGATGCACATTTTGTAGATGTCTTGGAGGAAGGTGTGAATTTTATAATGCGTGAAGTCTTGTCTTGGTCGTCAGGCAATGGTTTTGCTGTAAATCCAAGAAAGACAAAGTTAATGGGTTTCGGTGTCGTTGATGATACGATAAACGTTACTCTCAATGGTATGAGAGTTGATTTTGTAGACAAGATGAAGTGTCTTGGAGTTTTAATTGATAATCAGTTAAGTTTCTCATCGCATATTAATAGCGTTTCTTCGAGAACAACTGAGAAGTTTTAGTTTTTCACCACCGGTCTTTAGGCAAAAGCTGAAGGATTATGTGGCTGTTCATGATTTGTAATTTTTTGTGTTCGCTGTCTTTTTTTATCTCTCTCAACTTTTTTTATTTTTTATTAAGATGTAATTTTTTAATTAAAAAGAAATGTTTTTTTTTATTATTTATGATAGTTTTAAGTTATTTATTTTTTATATAGAAAATATTATTAATTAGCTTGTGTTATAAAGTAGCTTTTAATAATCATATATGGCCCTAAGGGCTTGGGTTATGTAAATTGAAGAGAATAAATTCTATATTTATTATGAAAAAAAAAAAAAAAATACTTGACAGAAAACACTAGGTTTTTGATTATTGCTGAATAAAATTTTCAAAAATGCAAAAAAGTCACTTTGAGGTACACCCAAAATATTTATTAATTTTTTTGACACAAAGTTAGGGTAAGTTAGCGATTTTCTGGGAAAGTAATATTTTTTATCTGAGTAGTTATGATTAAACCCAACACAAAAATTATTTTATATTTTTTTAGTTTTGAAGAAAAAAAAATTTGTAATTTTTTTTAAATTATGCCCATTTTTCCAAGGGGCCCGATTTTCAAGGGCAATGCGGGACATCTTCCAGTTATGCTAGAACTCTAATTTTTTGCGTGGCGTATTTTGACACCCTAACAAATTTTTTAAAAGGGGGGGGGGGGGGGGGGGTACAGTCAAAATCTCGTTTTTATTTTTCGCCCATACAACGAAAGACGACCCTAGTGTATGAATAAACTTTTATGAGTGTTTTAAACGATATTTAAGCACGCTGAATCCATCCGAGTTAATCTTTTATCTTTAACGTGTGTCAATTTGACACAACTTTTCAATTGGAAATGTTATTGCGTTATTGTTATTGTTAATGTAAATTACAGATTTTGCATGGGTTTAATTAAAGATCGCATTTAATTTATAGATTTCATTGTATTTATTTATCATATTACAACTTATAACTCACTCATTATATTAAATAACGAGTGATTAATATTAAATTTTGAAATATAAGTAAAATTTTAAATAGAGTAAAATACATTTTCACGACAATAAAAGCAATCACATCGGTCGCGTTGCTCTGAAATTTTCAGGTTTTTAAAGATACCTAGAAACTACTCTTGTACTGACTTTAGAGCAATTAATCACATTTTATTTTTTTTCAAACTCTTTAAAGAGTTCTGTAATTATCTGATAATAAGACCAAGCCAAAATTTAGAAAAAAAAATCTTGAAAGGGCAGCTTTTGAGTGCTTTTAATAATGTGTAACGCGAGCTTAGAAGCCCGATACTTCGTTACCGTTTTTTTTTATATCGGAATATATTTAGAGGGAAATTGAATTATTTTGAACAATAAATTTTTCTTCTAATAAATTTATTTAACCTCATGTAGTGGATGTTTTAATTTAAATTTTCAGATTTCTACCGGAAAGGCTTGGTATGGGTCACTAAACTTTTTAAATTTGTATCTTTTAAACCCTAACTCTAACAAGATTTTATGAAAATTCCAAATAGACCACCATCAGAAGATACCTTTAGAAATCAGACGTTAAGGGAAAAACTTCCTCTTTAAGTTCCTCCCCGTAAACAATTTTAAAGTCCCAGTCTAAGTGATTGAATACATTCCAAATTTTAAAGTTCCTAGCTGCAGTGGTTTTGGGATGCGTTTGTAAGGGTTAGACGTTTCCTTTTTAACTCCATTTCATCTATGCTTTTATTGGAGATTCCAAAAATTGCCTTACGAATGGACTAGGGAACATGTTTCTAAATTTTAATTTTCTTGTTTCAGCGGTTTGGACAGGCCACTAAGAAGTTTCATGGCTTTTTATGAAATATTTTATAAATGTTGTAATACATTTCTATGAAATAAAAAATAGACGAAAATTAGTTTTTAACACAATATTTTTGCAACTATAGTTCAGGATATATCAATTAAAATTCAGAATTTCAAATTGAAATTCAAACATTATCAATTGGTACTCGTTTTGTTTAAAATTCAGAAAAATAAATTTAAATTCAGAATTTTCCTTTGGAATTTAAAAACATTATTTGAAGTTAAGAATTTCTATTTTCACTGATATTTAGAAAATTTAAATTCATATTCACAAAATTCCATTTAAAATTTAGAACACATCAACTGAATAGAATGTCTTACTTTCAATTGATGTTATGATAGTTTCTGAATGTTAAAACAGAAAATCTGAATAAAAAAAAAATACATTTTCTTTATATCAAATAAAGAATCTTAATTTGAATAGATGATTTCTAAATTTCAAATGGAAATTCTTAATTTCAATTGATATAAAAACAAAACAATATTTTAACACGGTTTATGAAACAATGAGTGTAGCTATAACTTGAAAAGACGAATAAGCTTATTAATTTTTTTGGGCAAGGAATAAAATTTTGGCAGAAGAATATATCGTTTATTTTTTGTGCCGAACAAGAGGTATAAATTTCAATGCAAAAATCTTATGCCGGTTTGAGGGTTAGACCAAATTTTTAAATACATGTTCAACAAAAAATAAAATTTTGCAACAATTGTAAAACTATTAGATTGTGTAACCCATTTTTGCAATATTTTTATGTATTAGTAGAACTAACCCCTTATTTAGTAAGCAAGCCAATTGGTACAATGTAACAGATTTATAAAAAAAAATGCCGATAATCAAAAGAGGTAACTGCAAATACAGGTTTCGCAACCAAATATGACATTAAATAAGGGTTTCAGTAGATCGATCCGAATTGTGAATTGCATTGATACTAGACGCAACTAATGATTGGTATTAGCAAACGAACTTAAGACTACCCAGCAAAATTTTTTAGAACAGATTACCTCTGAACCTGTTCTAAAACAACTTATTTTACCGACGGTTACACGGAACCGGTTCTATAACAGTAGTAGTCGAAATGTAAGGTGTCACTGTCATGGTAGTCGAAATGTAAGGTGTCACTGTCCCTGAACCAGTTCCATAACTGGTTCTAGAACAGGTTCTAAAGCAACCTGTTCTTGATTGGAGGTAAAGAACCTATTGCAAATAGGACAAACTCCATATAAAAAGAACCAGTTGTAGAACAGAAATTAGAACCTGTTATAATACAGTATAAGTTGTTCTGCAGCCAGTTATTTGGATTTTACTATTTTACTGGGTATGTTTATTTTTCTAACAAAATACGAAATCCGTGACTTTTTGAATGAAACACAGTTTTCTTTGCAAAAAAAAATTAATTTTTCAACATAATCTCCTTTTAGCTCAATACACTTAGTCCAACGTTTCTCCAATTTTTGTATCCCTTCCAAAAAAAAATAGGATTTTTCGAGGTCCATAAAATAGGCATTTGTTTGATCAATAATTTCATCATCCACCGAGCTATTTCTTTAGGTTTGGAAATAGGAAATAGTCACTGGGTGCTAAATCCCGAGAATATGGCGGATGAGGTACCAATTCATGGAATTTTGCCATTGAGACTGCACACGTGTGCACCCGTGCATTATCTTGATGAAAAAGAACTTTTTTCTTGGCTATATGGGGTCGTTTTTTTTTAAATCCTCGTTAAATTGGTCCAATAAGTTAGCATAATATTCACCGTTTGTTTTTCCTTTTTGAAGGTAATCGATATGGATTATCCCGCGTGCATCCCAAAAACCTGTTGCCATTTAAAATCGAAACCACACTGCCATATGAAATGCCTATGGCATCAACAATCTCACGAAATTCTTCGCAACTCTTCGATCGGCCAACACCTTATCGTGGATTTTTTTCGACATTTACGGGTGTCGGACCCCAATTGGCCGTCCAGAACGTACAGCGTCATTTGTACTTGTGCGACCACAACGAAAGTCAGCAAACCACTTTTTTACCATTGAAATCGAGGGTGCAGAGTCGCAATTTCCTTGGTTTGATTGACGGTTTTTTTTTCGCAAAAAATAATGTTTAATGAGCACTCGAGTAATGTTAAATAAGCACTACAGAAAACATACTTACTATCGGCTAAAACGTTATACAATCAGATATATTTATATCTAATTAGATAAATTTTAATGTCCCGGATATGGACAAATCTCGGATAAAATTGTATCAAATTAGATATAATAATATAATTAGATACGTGTATATGACCCATTTTTCTGGCCAATTTTTGTGAGTTTATATATGGGAACTTATCAAATGAGATATAATTATATTAGACATCATATTAAAACTTTTACCAGGGAATTAATATTATTCAGAAAATATAATTTTTAGTTAAGAATTTGCTTTTAGCATTTAAAAACATTAACTGAGATTAAAAATTTCCGTTTCCACTGAAATTCAGAAAAATTAAATTTATATTCATAAAATTCCGCGCTAAATTTAGAACACATCAACTGATTAGAATTTCTGACATTCAATTGATGTTGTGATGGTCTCTGAATTTGAAATAGAAAATCTAAATTACAAACTACTATTTTTTAACCCTTTGACTACCTTTGTACACTACAGTGTTCACATTTTTCAAAAATATAAAAAATATGATAATGAAATAAAAATTTATATTTTTGTTCAAATATATTTATTAGGAAATTGGTCATTAAGAAAAAAATCATTATATGTATAAACAGTTCATCAGGGCTATATTGTGGCGATATTTATTAATAAAGTTGACAAGCCTTTATCTCTGAAAAATGGGACGTTTCGTGTATCTCGTAAACTAACAAAGCTAGAATCTCGAAATTTGGCATGTAGCTTCATCTACTGGGCAGAATGAAACCCACCAAATTATTTTTGGTTATTCGAATATTTTAGTGGGCTGAAAAAGGGCTGAGAAATTCCAAAAAAACGAGTTTCTGAACCATTTTTTTGGTTTGTTGGCGGGGGAGGGGGCAAATGTGTAAACCATTTTCTTTATAATTTAAGAGCTCGAAACAAGAATCAGAAGTCAAAATAGATATATCCACAAACAAAACAGTCGGTAGTGAAAAGGTTAATTTAAAATGAAAAATCTTAATTTCTATGACGATTTCTAAATTACAAATGAAAATTCTGAATTTCAATTGATTGAAAAACAAACAAACATATGTACACACGGTTTATGAAACTTTTTATGAAATGATTAAGATTTATGAAACCTCTGTCAAAAATTTTTATGAAACTCTTTATCATATCTATGAAAACTTCACATATATGATGAATCATTTATGACAACTATTTATGAAACAGTTTCATCAATATGATGAAACATTTTTCCCTGAGTGTACAGCTTCGTGAATCAAAAATGTATTTAAAATAAGAATACAGGGGTTTTCTTTACATTTCAACAGAAAGGAGTCAGGTTGATTGCATTTTAAAAACGTTATTCTTAACAAACATGCTCAAAACTTTAAAGTAATTTTGTGGAAAACCCCGACAATATATCTAAAAATAAAGTAAGCCATTGAAATCAGTGAACCTAAAATAAACTGAATTTGTCATAAACTTATTCATTTTTAAAAGTTATGATATTGTCCTCCTATGTAATATCTTTATAAATTCTTTAATTTAGATTTTAATCATTTAAATAGAACAAATAATTAAACACCCTGTACTTGGTTGTTTTCACACTAGGACATCCCTCATACGCACTCATACGTACAGTATAGATTGTATGTATCCACTAAAATGAGAATCATCGTCGTCATTTGTCGTTTAATAAGTAAAAACTCCTGGCAGATACATTTTTGGTTGGTTTAGTTACATCCGAGCCCTCTAACTGTTTAAAAGTATTTTAACTTGAACGCAACAATAACCGTTACAATCCGTTAATGTAAGTTTCAAACAAAGAAAAATATTATTTGAAATCAAAAATTATCTAATTGCCAAATAAAAAAAAGTGATAAAATCAAATGAAAATTAACATCGAAATTGTTAACGATTAAAGTGAACAAATGAAATTGCTTAAAATAAGTGAAAATTATATAAATATCAAATAAAAATTTGAAGTAAAAAAAAAAGAAAAGCCAAACCCTTTTTTACCAGTGCTTTGTTAAAGAATCATAAAAAATTGCCACAAAAGAGGTGCGGTTGTAACAAGTGAACAAGGAAAACGGTGCCTGAAGACTTAGAAAGTTAATTATTTCAAAGATTTAATAAGAATTAATACAATAAATTGTAAAATAATTTCATTTTCGCGATTATGTAAGTGGGTGAACATTTTTCACAAAAAAGCAGTGGCGACCTCTACAAGATTTGTGAAAATTTTTCAAGTCTCTATACCTGAAGCTAAAGATTTGGAGTCTGCGTTTATCATACGCACAGATGACGTGAAAAAAAACACTTGTTAAAGAAATAAAAGCCGTTATAAGGGGGTGGTATCATCTGAATGTTTACAAACATTACAACAGATGATACTGTTAATGTGTGTTGATGCTTGTTTAGAATATTGTTGGCAAAGCAAATCATGTTAATAGGGATGTTTTTCATCTTAAACATCTGCTTGACCCACTTCGCTATAAAAAAACAGCCGTTTTATGTTTCATTTGCTCTTTGTTTTTACACTGATTTTCTTGAGTAATAGTAGTTGTAGTAGTAGTAGTAAATGTATATGCCTCCATTTTTCATTCATAAATTTTTTTTATATTTCTCTGGTATTAAATTACTTTCCACTATAGTACAGTATAGTATAGTATCCTTGCTCACGCAAACACTTGTTGCATCTTGATTCTAGTACTTTTTGTTGTTGTGTCAATTAACTTGTCTTAAGGTGGTTGTTTGAGGGTGATTTAAATTGTTGTGGTAGGCTTGTCTGTCTAATGTGTGTGTGTGTATTGAAAAAACACTTAAGTGTTTGTGTTTGAAATACATCACTTTGATTTAATGGCCAATTAGCATGTAAGACTATGTTAGAAATTTTAAACTTCCGTTTGATATGTTAATTTTAAACGCGATTAGAAATAAATTTTTGTACGATATTTGTCAAATTAATTATTTAGGGGAACCCTTAAAAGAATGAACAAATAGGTTCAAAATCATTAATTAAACCACGCTGTTTTTAAATATTTTTTTTTTATTCGTCTTTGGTATAAAATTCGCCAATTTTTTTATTCAATTGCTTCCATTATTATACTTATTTTTATCATCCCTCCTAAAAATAAATTAGTTTGTGACATTTGTTTATAATTTCCAAATTAACAATTTATACAAAATTGGGTTAATAAACCTTGTGCATATACATATCTTTATTAATACCCTTCGGGAAATGAAGGTTCGATTGATCCAAAGTGGTAATTCTGTAATATACGATTGGGGGCACGTCACACATTGGTTCAAGTTCATTGAACGAGCGGCTAAAAATAGAAGAAGTTGTCGAAGGACAATGAAACTTGACACATAGGCATTTTTTGTTTGAATCAAGAAAAAATGGAAAAATCAAAATGATCCGCCCACTTTTACGCCCACCTCCCATACTAAGTAAAAATTAAATTTTGACCTACGGCATTGTTTTTTGGCACATAGCATTTTTAAACACTCAGAATCATTTGTGTGAAATTTGAAAAATATCCGCCCACTTTTACGCCCACTTCCCATACAACTTGTATTGAAAAAGTGGCATAACTCCCTTGATTTTTAATGCATCAATTCAATTTTCACAAAAAGTAATTATTATAATTGTAGAATGGGCTCCTGAAAATATATACCTGATCCGCCCACTTTTACGCCCACCTCCCATAGAAAAAACATGAATAAATAAATTAAGCATAGTCTTTTAATAATTTTTTAACATCATTATCGTACTCCAATTTTTTGATTTGCAGCTTTGAGCGAAATCTATTTATAAATGGGTCTGAAGACAATAAAAGGTTATGCATTACATCTTCATTAGTGGCTACACGTCCAATTCTTCGCGAATGATGTAATCTATAGGCTCTATAATCTTTATTCCTCGCTTCCTGAGCTTCTTCGGACAGCATACCTGATACAAACAATCAATTAAAATGTAAAAAATGAAAATTAAATCATTGAATAAGGGCCTTTAAATAGAGACATACCTATTGGCAGAATAGCTTCTGCTATAATTTTGCTACCATGCACCAGAATCTTATGCACAGTTACAGGCATGTAGTACCAGCCATAGAGATCAACAAACAACTTGGCAGTATCCATGCAATATATATGAAATTTGCTAGTGTCGACTGCTGCATTACAATTTATTGCGGCCAAAATAATTTTAAATCTATGTATTAACTCTTCTTTTATTCCAATTACGTCTGCAGTTTTGGCTGGATTTTCGAAAAACCTTCTTGCCGTATTGCCATCGTTTGTTGTGCCCATACCTTGCGTCACCGCGTCCACATTTATGCCCAGTGTCAACTTTAATCTCTTCTGAATTTCAGCTTTCAATTTTTGTGTAACTATCTGTTCTCCATTTTTTGAAACTTAGACGGTAAGAAATGTGCAGAATGCACTCCATAAATTTGATTCTCGCATGCAAGGGAGAAATACCAAACGCAACTGCTTCTTCCGAACATTTCCTCAAAATCACCGCATCTAAATTATTCATTTCTGTGGGCTTTGCTCCACATATGAAGCAAACCGCCATAGATGAACTTCCAGAAATCGTAGTAGCTACTTTACCATCAATCATTGTTAATTTCAGTGTGTGAGAAATATTGAAGTTTCTGCTATGCAATTCAACGACAGTATTTCTTAAATTTTTTATTTCGTCATTAACACGACTGACCTCTGAATTTATAACTTCAGCTGTTTCTTGTATAAATTCAAATTTTAACGGTCGGCAAAATCTAGTTGATGATGGCTCTGTATTTCTCCAGAACATTGTTGACATGTTATTACGCTCTGTGATGGTCAATGGAACAAGTGACGTTAAGAACATATATTTATCGGAGTCATTTGGATCTGTGAATTTTTGATGGTATTCACTGTGTCCCGAACTTCCGAATTATGGCAACAACAACAAGCATGAACGAAAATTCACGTTTTCTTACTTTATCACTTTATAGTTTTTACTGTTTCTTTTGGAAAGGAGCAGGTATGAGCAGCTGAATTTTTTTTTAGCTTTTAGCTGAGACTTCAAGCTGTAATTTGACGTCTTTCGTTAAACAGCGCTCCACAGCGCTAAAAAGATGCAGTCCACTGAAGTTGATGAACATTGAAATTTTGATGTTGTTTATATTTTGTTCTACGAAATTTTTTATGTGGCACTTTTTCCAACTTTTTTTAATGCAAATCTCATCTATGACAATTGCCATTTACGAAAATATACAACAAAGTCAAATGATAAGTTTACTGTGATTGTACCAAAAGATTGAATATACAGTGAATTTGCATGCCATTTTAAACAAGCGAACATATATGAACTTGGAGCGTGTCTGTCCAAAGAAATACTAAATATATCAGCCTAATATTACGGAATCATAATATTCAACTATCTGACAACAAAATACCAAAAAATTATCCAAATCGGCGAACATGAAAAAAATGAATTTCGGCCACTCTTGAACCAATGTGCGTCACGAAACTGGCGAAAATAAAATTGTGGTACACCAAAAAGTGTTAATTTGGGTGAAATGACCAATCACGTGACTATAATTATGGTGACAAAACATTCACTGGTTGCTACCAGATATATAATGTAACTTAAGAAAAAGTAAAAGTGTACTGATGCAACTAGGGTCGTTGCAGTTGAAGTTGCTATGTGTCATTGAACTGGTTTAAAACCGTTGGCAGTGGATGAAAACATGGCAATTAGTGCCAAAGGATGCAGTTCCTTTACTGCTACAAAGCGGATACAACACTGAAGGAATTTTTTCTGTGCCGATTTTGTGACTGTAGAAATGAAGACGTAACACTCCACTGGTTTAAAAGAACTGAATACGGAACTGTTTTGATAGTGACCAAGTTTGTAAGATATGACGATTTCTAGAGAAACGTCGCGATACTAAACTTAGTTTTTTGTTGGATATAGACAAAATAAACTAGTTTTAAAATTAATTTTTTTTTTGTGTGTCTTTTTGAAGGTTTTTTGAACGGGGGGAAGGACATAATGTTTTGGATAAGTGCAGTGATTGGTTCTGAACGGGCTATTTAGCAACCCGTGCATAATACGACACACGCTGAATCAAATGTGACAGGTTACCGGCTAATTACTTTTCGCATGCCTGGCGACATGTACCCCTTAAATCAGTGCAGTGGTATGTCGCAAAACTATTCTATTCATACTACCCATATAACAGAACACATTGCGCTTAATATATGACTAGTTCTCTTTCAAAAATTGTTCTCCAGTTCTACGATACGTACACCTACCTACACCAGTCACGTGATAATTTTTTTCCCACTGGTTCTGTTGCATATCACATAAATCCTTAAATGGTCATACTTTGACACTACCCTGCGGACAATGGACCAGCCACTGGTATGGTCACGTGACTAGAACTTTATGTGTATGAACCTGTCATAGTTTCGGCTCTGTTATATGAAAGTGACCGGTAGTTTTAACATGGGCATGTCATAGGAGGTGACAATTGCCACCTGTGGAGCACTGTGTGACGTGGCGAATAACTTGACCACGGTAACCTATCACCGTACCGACTGAAATGAATTTTCTACGGGACAAGTTAGAAGTAGGTAGTGTCAAAGTATGACCATTTTAGGATTTATGTGATATGAAACAGAACCAGTGGGAAAAAATTTATCACGTGACTGGTGTAGGTGTACCTATCGTAGAACTAGAGAACATATTTTGCAGGAAAACTAGTCACATATTAAGCGCAATGTGTTCTGTGATATTGGTAGTTTGACTGGAATAGTTTTGCGACGTACCACTGCGCTGGTATAAGGGTTATATGTCTCCGGGCTTTCATTTTTTATTCAGCGTGTGTCATATTATATACGGGTTGCGAAATAGCCCATCAGGAACCAGTCACTGCACTTATCCAAAACATTTTCACCTGTTAAAAAACCTTCAAAAAGGCACAACAAAAATCAATTTTAAAATTTGTTTATTTTGTCTATACCCAACAAACAATTTAAATTTGGAAAAGTACATAAACTAGATAAAAAGTCCGGATGTTCAAAATATAGATTTTTTTGCAAGTATTTAATTTATTTGCTAACATTTTATCAAACAATTTCCATGAATTTTTATGTTCCAACACTTCTAAAAAGCACTTCATGAACATTTTAATTTTGTATCCTGCATTATAATTCTAGTTCACAATAATATATTTATAAAAAAAGAAGCAATTCAGAACAAATTTAATGTATAACTTATAAAGCAGAGTAACAAAATATATAATTTAAATTTTGTACCCAAAGAAATTCTTTCAAATCGCCAATTACTTATAAAAAAAAAGTTGTTACCAAAAATCTTGTAAAATATCTAAACAAGATATTTTTAAACCAATATGCAGATATATTGAAATTTTAATTTATATTCTTGTAAAGTGTTTCAAATTTTTGAATAAGTTGTGCAAAAAATCAAAAATCAGTCATCATTTCAAAAATTAACTTGCCAAACGAGTTTTAATAACGCGACTTTTGGCGAGAAATCGCAATATCTGGCAACCCTGGTCACTGTATAAACAGTTCCGTATTCAGTTCTTTTAAACCAGTGGAGTGTTACGTCTTCATCTTACTGTCACAAAGTCGGTGCAGATAAAATTTCTTCATTGTTATGTCCGCTTTGTAGCAGTCAAGGGAATGCATCCTTTGACACTAATTGCCATGTTTTCATCCACTGCTTACGGTTTTGAACCAGTTCAATGACCACTAGCAACTTCAACTGCAACGATCCTAGTTTCTTCAGTACATTTTGATATTATGTTACTTTTTCTCCAGTTACAAGAAATAACTGGTACCAACCGATGAATGTTTTGTCACCATAACTATAGTCATGTGATTGGACATTTCACCCAAATTAACACTTTTTGGTGCACCACAATTTTGGTTTCACCAGTTTCGTGACGTGCTCCCCAATCATATATCACAGAATTACCACGTTAGATCAATCGACCCTTTATTTCCCGCAGGGTACCTACTTCTAACTTGTCCCGTAGTATACGGTACGGTGATAGGTTACCTTGGTCAAGTTATTCGCCACGTCACACAGTGCTCCACAGGTAGCAATTGTCACCTCATATGACAAGCCCATGTTAAAAGTAAAAGAAACTTTCATATAGCAGAACCGAAACTAGGACAGGTTCATACACACAAAATTCTAGTCACGTGACCACCAGTGACTGGTCAATTTTCCGCAGGGTAATTTGGAAATACATTGCACATTTTCTTTGAAAGATTCAAACAGCATCTTAATTTTAGAGAATAAGGTTTAAATATGTAAAGGGTGATTTTTTTAACCCTGACCCAAGTAAAAAAGTTTAAATACTAGTACATTCAGATATAATATTTTACAATTAAATGTTTCAATGTATAAATTTATCTAGTCATCAATAAATGTATAAAGTTATATAGTACACTCAAAAAGTTAGTAAAGTCAGCAAAAAATTTTGCTGAGTCAGCAAAATTTTAGTCAGGAGGGTGCTTGCAAAAAAATTGCTATTGTCAGCAAAATCTTTTCTGAAAATCAGCGAGCTGATTTTTAGCAAAAAAAATTAGTGGATTCAGCAAAAGTTTTGCTAACACTTAGTAGATTAGAAATTAAAAAATCCTTGCTAAACATTAATAAAATTTTTGCTGAATATTAGTAGACTGAAAAAAACTCAAAAAATTTGTAGACAAATTATACTTTAGTTAATTTATTTGCTAAAAATCATAAAAGATATTTTTGTGATTCTTTTAAAAATAATTAACAATACGTTACAAAATACAAAAATGTTCATGCTCCCACATTGACGACATGAATTAATGTAATATTTTAAAAAAAATAGAAATAATTATAAAAGGAAACAGAAAAATCTATATGAGATATGTGTCTTTGTCTTTCGCTTTAGTCTATCACCAGTTGTATATTTGTTTGTAATTTGACCACACTAGATTATAAATCACTATAAAACATTTAGTTTATAAAAACACATATAATCATTATTAAATTTATATATTTTATTTTGTCGTTTATTTAATTAATAGATAATTACTTTCACAAGCCGGTGACAACGCAAAATTTAAGTTGTTTCAATCCACAATTTTGTTTTATGTATGAAAAACAGATACAAAATTCTTCCATTGCTGATTTTTAATATGTCTTACTAGAGTTGCACTTTTTAGTATAATGTTTCTCGTCACTACTACATCTTGAAATGCCGCGACATCTAAATTATTCTGCATATATCTTTTAATCTGGTTGTCGTCCACACTATTAATGTGCTAATCAGCACGATTTTTTTTAGCAAAAAAAATTAGTAAAACATTAGTAAAATATTAGTAAAACATTCGTTCAAAACACATCAGTGCTGAATAAGTATCACTAAAATTTTAGCTGAAAAAAGAATTTTAGCAAAAAATTTGTTGAAGAATATATATCTTACTTACAAGACGTTTTACTAACTTTTCTACTAACTTATTTTTTTAATGTATTTCTAATTGTATATAGCATTGTGTTGTTCCAAAAATATTTATATGGGGGTGAATATAGCAATATATTATTTTATTTTTATATTGTCTTATATGCAATTATTCTTAAAATATCTTATTATATATTATTATATATACAGATATAATTGTATACAATTAAATGTTTCAATGTATAAATTTATATAGTCATATAAACATATATGTTAGAGCATAAATATTTATATCTAATTGTATATAGATTTGTGTTATTTCAAAAATATTTATATGGCATTATTATTATTTTATATTGTCTTATATGCAATTATACTTAATATATATAATTATATATTATTATATATACAATATAAAGTTATATATACGTTCGTATATAATTTAACATAAATTATATACAAAGTTATGTAAACTAATATTAAATATATATTTTTTAAATATAAATTTTTATAAAGGCATATATTGTTCCATAGAAATATATGAGGGTCAATCTTCTTCTTCTAAAATACTGTCTAAACACGAATTGCTCCCTCCCAGACACGTGGAGCTTGTCGCCAAAGCGGGAGAATTTGACAAACGTCTGTGACCTCCTGGGAGATTATTATTTTCTGTTTGCGTTTTATTCATGTTTTTGTTGACTAGATTGCCAGGATTTCTTCGATGCATGTAAGGACAAAGAAGATCTTAGTGGAGGCTGACACTTCTTTTTGACTAAGAACAGGCGTAGGCTTCCTGGAAGCTTATGGGCGCTACCGTTGACTTTTAATGGTTCTTCCGCTACCATCCCTATTGCACTATCCAGCCATAATAGTGCCGTAATCTGCTTGACCCTATTCCCCGAATATTTCGGTTTGGCCCAAGAACAGATGAAACGTTGTTTACATTTGATAATATCATAGCTAAACTCGCCAAACTCGCCAAACCGAGTATATGGTTTGGTAGTAGAATCGAACCTATACTGCCATGTCCGTGTATTTTTTTTTTGTTCACTGTCGCACTGTGTAGTATTCAGTAATATAGCAGTTCAAATGTACTGGGTCGAAAAAGGAACACTATGCCAAAAATTAATTAATATATTTTGAGTTCCATGTAATTTTAAACAGAAAATTAACTTACACAAAAAAAATAATTTAACTAATAAAAGATTTGATTAAAATAAAATTTATTTTTAAATAAATATTTAACTGAATCAATTAATATTTTATTTTTTTAATAATCGCGTACAATTTTTAGTAATTAATATAATCATTTAAAATGAAAAATCAATTAAAATACTAATTGATACTAACAATTTCGTAATTAAAATTCGTCTAAATTTTTTTTCCACAATCGTATTATTTTTATTTCTAGATTAATACGAAAATCATGTAAAGATTTTACATTATCAAAAAAGTAATTCCAAAATATTAAGTTTATACAACAACCAATAAAAATGGTTACTACAACAACGAATAACAATAATCACTCGAATAATAATGATGAATTTGAAATTGATCAAGATGATGGTATGCAAGATTTAGGTTTACCCGTCTCTGTGCAAACATTTTTATGGCGACAAATAGCACCATTCATACGACCCAAATTGGGTAAATTACACGAAGCCAGTTGTATGGTAAGTTTAATAAAGACTTTTTTTTTTTTTAATTTAATTGTTTATTCATAAATAAATAAATAAAAATGTAAAATGCTGCATATACGAATGCTAAATTAATAAAAAAAAAAAACTTAAAAAGTAAGATATTTCAAAATGATAATGAATGTGTAAATAAATATTGAAAAAAATAAAATGCTGTAAATAAAAGCTATCAATGTTAACAAAAAAACATGGCAAACTCAATGTATTGGAAAATTTGTATTCAACTTTTAACCCAAATCCGCTTAATGTAATAATATAATCGCATCTTCGATTAGGCAAAAAAAATTATCAATTTCTATTTCGAGTCCATGATAATATAATCTAAAACCGAACAAAAGTAACACTCAACTAATCTGTAAAATGAAAAAAATATGAATTTTTAACTAAATTACGGAAAATAAGAATTAAATTATGAAAAATGTGATTCTGAGCGGATCTGGGTTAATACTACGTTTCCACTGAACGTGTTTTGGACGTGTTTTGAAATAAAACATGTTTGGCACATGTTTTATCATACATTTTGTTCACCAAAACACATGTTTTACTCAAAACATGTAAGTGCAAACATAGTATAACCCTAGAAAGTTAATCTTATTTATTGAAATTTTATTTTTTTTTTTTTTTGAAAAATTAAACAAAAGCTCGACAGAAAACAAAAAATACTGACGCCATTTTTTAAATCAAACAATTGTCTTTTAAAAATAGTAAAACAACTTTAAGTTGATAGCAAAAGATCTGAGAAAAATGAAATTAAAAAAAAACGTATATAGGTCTAAAAGACGTAGATTAACTTTCTAGGGTTAAACAAATTTCATATAAAATTAATTCAATTTGAAAAATCAAATTGAACTTACATCTATGCAAAATTTTATTTGAAATTGAATTGACTAAATTTTGTATATTCTTGATATATTAAATGTTTCTATTTTTTGTCTGCATTTATTCTGTATTTTTATTTTCTTTTTTTTTTTACTTTTAAATAAAAAAATAATTAATAAATGCGCTTTTAAAAAATAAATAAAACATAAAAACTAAACAAAATTGTATTCAAATTGAACGTGTTTGAATTGCTCACATATCACATCACTTCAAAATAAATCAAAAATAAATTTAACATTTCTTGTGTCTGTCTTAACATTGATGTAGTATTGTCAACATGCACCGGGACACCATGTAAGTTGCCATTTATGCGGTAGAAATTAGTTACCATAATGAATGAGTTCCTTGAATGACACTCCCCCTAATCCACTAATACAAATTTTCAGTTGTAGTTAATAATTTTGTCAATTCGCTAATTTAAATTATTTTTCCGTTTGTTGTATTTTTATTTAAAAAGAAAACTGTATGAAAGCCTAATGCTATAAACACATAGACGACTGCAGCTACACGACTACAGCCTGTCAAAAATAAAATACACACGTTTATATGAAAACGATTATTTTGGCACCAACACAACTACACGGCTACCCGACTACTTTTGCCGCTGTAGTCAACTTAGGATAATTTCTATTTTTGTTGGCTGCAAAACAAAAATAGTGTTGACAATAAAACAATATATGTAACAAATTAGTGCTTAAAAATATTTTATTTTGTTAAACACAAAAAACGTCGCAACATCAAATGGTATAATTGCATTAATATTCAAGAGGGGTTATATAAATTTATTTTCAGGTTATAATAATGTATTATAAATAAGTAATTGTATTTTTAAGTGAACTTTATATACGTGTCTACAACCAAGCATGTTGTTCTATTTTAATAAAGAAAAAAAAGATGTAATTGGCACTACTGAAACAAAAATGCATTTGTATCAGGGATGTTAAATGGAGTTTTCAATTTTGTACCAACATCCAAAAAAAATTGTACTTTTTGGACGTTGACGGTACCATTTTTTTTAAATTTATTAAAACAACAAAAAAAAAAATACATAAAAATTCTCTTCTACAGAAAAAAAAAACAAAACCTTCCAATAACATACATTATATGTATGAATAAAATAAGGCATAAAAAAGTCTTATGAATATATGAGACCAAATCATGGAATTATTTGTTTAGTTAATAAACTATTTGGAATTTCTACATCATAGCAGCATAAATTTGTCGCTCTTAACCAATCCTTAGTCTGTATGAGACTTGATAATGTTGGCTAATGTAGTCTGTTTCTTTCCTTAGTTTTTATTATATTTTGAAAAGAAAAAACTCTTTCCACATTTGCAGACCAGTGTGGAATGGATAAAATTCCAGCAACGACTAGAAATGTCTGGAAACATATTGACATTCAGTTCATTTTGAAAATTAGCTACTACCGACCAAAAACTACAAACGTTTTAATTTTTTAACGACTTCAGTTAAAAAAATTTTAGTTTTTACTCTGGCTCAAGTAATATTTTTACTAAGAAGACAAGAATGGAGCAAAATTAATGATTAATCGGTTTTTTGTTAAAGTTCTGCCTATTATGAAGGCTATAACTTTTCTAAAACATTGGGTTCTGATGAGATCTTTAACCAGATCGAAATACTAGTATTAACCTAGCTAATATGTTTGATTTGCTTTATTTTTGTAAGTATACGGAGGTTGAGAGCTCCTTCTAAATTAAACATATATAAGATTGTTTGGAATTTTCTTTCATTTCTTTAACAATAATTTAATTTTCGTTTGAGTTTGAATTTTAACGTCTTTTTCAGACAATTGTAGTTAATACTATAATTAATATGCAATTTTATTTAATTTAATTGTGAAAGGCGTGGTAGAGAAGAATGAGTGTATTTTCTAAAAATCATAACTACATTGCAAATATTCAATTTTTTCTGAATCAGACTGCGCAGTTTCTGGTATTGAACGTTCGTCAGTGACCCTGTTTTTTTTTTTGAATTTTTGAATAATGTAATATTTGTTATGTTTTTATTTGTTCGATTGCGTCTATATGAAATTTTTCTGTGCAATCACTGACCGTGGTATAGATAAACTGATTTCTAATGCCACATGCACTCGCACTACACGTTAGACAGAGCGCTTTAGCCCTCTGAGCTATAGTTAGGTCGAGTTTTGTTGTGATTAAAACTAGTTTTATTCAATACACGGTGTTTTTGTTCTTGCATACATAATCTCAGAAGTACAACTCCAACAACACAACAGTTCTATTTTTAGAAACTCACCTCACTCTAATGTCCACTGTTTTCACATATGTTATAAGTGATGCCATATCTATATATCAATTTTCACTTCTTCAGAATTTTAATAAATTCAAAATAAAAGTGAAGTTGGCTGCAACAAGTGTCAATATATGTAAGAGCTGCCAGATAAATTTTGTAAAAAATCGTAAATTTTAATCGATATTAAAAAAAAAAAAATTGCCAACTTTATTCTTCAAAATCCTTAAAATGATGATAAATCGTAAAATCTGGTGGATATAGTCGCATATATTTTAAGAGCTCATTACATAAAACGAATAAATGCAATGAAAAAGGACACAATAACAATTTGTTTGCTATACTAAAAATTCAAAAAGGGGAAAAATTAAAAATTTTTAAATTGTACCAAATGAGTCGCGGTAGTACCACGGTACTTTAGAAGGTCAAAATGTACCAAAAAAAGTACAATTGTACCAGCTTTAACATCCCTGATTTGTATAAAAAACAGCTGTTGATATTTTTAAATTGAATCGTGATCAGCTGTTTACTATGCTGCTGTCGTTTCCAAAATAATAAGTAGCTGACCACACGGCGACGATTGCAGTCAACGGCATTTGCAGTCGTGTAGCTCTGCAGTCTGCTGTGGTATATGTGTTTATAGCATAAAGTCTCAAACATAATTGGCTTAAGAGGTATTGGTATGAAGTTGAAACATTTGGAAATACAATTGAACAGTTCATGCGAATAAAGACGAATAGACCATTTGTAGAATTTTACAGGGGATAATAAAAACGCAGGAAACGGTTAAAAATAATATTTTTGTCAACTTTTTGGTATTAGCTTAAAGATTTAAGTCACATCTTCCTATATACAAAATTTTAGTAAGGTATTCGAAAGAGAACTTGCCAAAAATTGGACTTCAATTTTTGCTTAAATGGAAAAAGGGCGAATATCCAAAAAAATGTATTGAAATTTGAATAAAAATTTTGCAGCAGATTTTGACTACATTTTCATGAGACTTGCAAAACTTGACGAACTATGGTTGGTATTTGTTTGTAACACTTTAAGGACTTCAAGGATACACTTTTTTTTTTAATATTCCTGCCATTTGAAGCAGTAGTAATTCTTTATGACACTAAATACATTTTTAGGAATTATAATATTAACCCTTGACTTTATATCAAAACAACATTACCAAATATTTGTAGGTAGGGTATCGAAGGAAAGTAACTATAAAATATGTTTAAAGATTTGATTTCCGAAATAAAATAATTCAAAAGACGGTTAAAATATGCTTAGACCATGTATTCGTGGTTATATGATCTTAATTACGCGGTAACACTGAAGATTTTTTTTATCGCAAATCTGGTTAATTTGTTTGTATGGTCTAAGATTGTTTTTTTTTTGTGTACAATTTCAAATTTTAGCTAATATCAATTTTTAACTCGCAGCTAAATAATTTTTATATAATATTTTGTTAAGGATGGATATTCGCCCTTTTTGCTTTCCACACTTTAAAGTCTTATAACTCAAGAACGGTAAAAATGTTTGCCAATATAATAAGTGTGGTTTGTTCCTCGTAATGTTCTTTTAACACATTGTTACCGAAAGTAAAATTTTTGTATGTTTTTGTGTTGTATTTAATCAAAATTGTGCGTTAGTTCACTCCCAATTTAAACAAAAATATAAAAATATACGAATTATTGCACTTTCAAAGTCATTTTTTTAGCCTTTAAAAGTCAAAATTTCCCCAAAATTTCTGCAGAGGGCGGTCCCAGAATTAGCCGACCTAACAAAGAAAATACAACAAATTTGGGGAAAAAAAAATTTTATTTCTCAACCTTTTAGCTCGATACACAGAAAAAACTAAAAACCGATTTCAATCACGAAAAACACCGATTCAATAACTTTAATTGCTGAAACTTCGCCAACAACGAAAATTGCTGATGCAATTATATAGTGATAGCTCTTTAATTGAATTATTTTTCAATTAAATAATAACACATTTGATTGAAAAGTGATCCATATTGTATACCTTCTCAAAAAGCAAAAACAATTTCATTTTGAGTTTGAATTTTAACGTCTTTTTCAGACAATTGCAATTAATACTGTAATTAATATGCAATTTTATTTACTTTCATAAAGTGTTGTTTTCATACATGTTTTTTTATTGCTTGAATTTTATAACATTGAATTTAAACCTGCATGTAATTCTCATTTAGTTATCAGAATTATACTTATTGTGAACAAATTCACACAATTTCTTTTGAAACATAGGGATTAAGGCAAAAAAAAATTGTTTTCGATTTTTTTTTTTTTTATTTTCAGAAATTAGAGTTTTTTTAAAATAAGTTTTAATTTATTTTCAGCATTTTTTTGTTTAAAAAACGGTTACATTTTATTAAATAAAATTTAACTTTAAAAATTACATTATCAATTTTATGATAATGTTCTAGAATAAATAAATATTCCTATTTAAACTACTTAAATTAAATTATTAAACTTAGTAAAGTAATAAACCAACTAAGAATTTATAAAAATCTTATTTAAATTCAGTAAAAATATTTATTAAAAGTTTGATATAATTTTTATTAAAAATAAAAATTATGTTTTTTTCGACCTTAAATTGTGCAATGAAAATGAAAATTATTCAAGTTCGTGGCCATACTCTATATTTCTTTATTAGGATATTGTCCTAACAAATAATCTATAGAGTTTTTGTTTTCAAATTTATTAATTGACCACTTTCAGAAATGTGTTGATAGATCTATTTCGGGATTTTTCTAGGCTCCCATCATCAGAACACGTTTGTAAAGAAGAGACATTCCCAAGCAAAAAATCAAGCATTCTCACTAAATGAGAACTAATATATGAGCACGAAGTTAAAGATTATCACCATTGATCAAAAAATAAATTGAAAACTTGTTTGTTGTGTGCAAGGTCCACCTCTGGTGGATATTCAATATGCGTTTTTTTTTTAATAATTTTCATTTTCATTGCAAAATATTTATTACTAATACATAAACATTTATAAAAACGAACTATATACATATATATACATTAGGGTTATAACTTATATTTGACAAAATTTCTTAATCGCACCACGCTATGGGCAACAAGGTATTGATAATAAAAAAATATTTTTTTAGGTCATTTTGGTGAAAAAAGTTCACGCACCGAATGCAATTACTAAAACTCCACCAAGAATTTGTTCTTATATTTTTTTTTTATTTTGTGTTATTTGTTTACCATAAATATATTACTATCACATAGCGGCTATTACTTGATACTTAAATTGAATTAATTCACGATTTTGTCGACCCCTCCATCCAAATGGTGAGATTTGTTTTTATATTAATAAAATTATAAAATTGTAAATACTTTTGCAATTAAATAATTTGATTTTATAGTAATAAAATTATAAAAAAAATACTAAATACTTCGCAATTAAATATTATTTTTTTATACTTTAAAAAAAAAAAAACTAAAATTCAAATCTTCATCGCGTTTGGTGCGTGAACTTTTTGAAGGACCGCGAAAAAGTGCTATATTATTTGTTAATATTTTTTCATGGTCCATACGATTATGCGATGAAAAATTTGATATTTGCAAAAATTGCAAAAGGTTATAACTCTAATAGACATATTACAAAAAACAACAACAATATATTTATGTTATCTTGATATTTATGGTTTTAAGCGATGGTTTAAAAAAATATGAAGCAAGTTGGGAATTTGAGCAATTATTTAATTGATTCAAATAATTTTTAATTGACAGCTTTTACAATTTTCAACAAATCGATTTAATTGAAACAAGTTAGGAAATAATTTTTTCTGCGAACACTTTTCCCAGCGATATTAAATAGCTTCGATACCCTGTTTATTGTAAGAACTGTTTAGCTAAATTCGGCGAATAAGGTGCGAGATAAAGCAATTCAAACTTTAAGTCATTGCTTTTGGCCAACGCAGTGGATTTGTGAACTGTTGTGAGTAAACGCGGCACCCATCTTGGGCACAGCTTTCTCATCACCAAATTGTCGGTCAATATGAAATGTATGGCACTTTATGAAATACCTATAATTTCAGTCATTGTGTGGATTTTCTTAACAGTTTCTGACTTGGACACCTCATTTGGTCGACCTCTACAGTGTTCGGCTTGGCAGCTCGTACGGCATCGTTTAAACTCTGCCACCCAATATTTTATAATCGTAGCCGAAGGATCAAAATTCTCCAGAGTAAAATCTAGCTCGCCTTTAATATTGGTTGGACTGAGACCTTTCAAATGAAAGTATTGAATTAGTAGTATTGACCAATTTTTTTCATGTTTACAAATACACTGAGATCGTTTACTTTAGATGACTCCAAAAAAATTACTTAACAGCGTGGCACCTTGAAACTTAAAACGAAAACAGGTAAACAGACTACAATGCAGACCAAAAGCGCTCCCGTACTGAAAATCGTTATCAAATTATTGTAGTTTGGGCTGTTTCGTGTTGTTTTGGGCCGTAATTTTTCCGATCAATAGTGTCCGAGCATCGGACATATTTTTTTTGTATTTTTAACATTTTTCTTTTAGTTTTTTTCTTTTTCATTTACTTTAAGCTTAACATTTTTTATGCTGGAATTTGTTTAATTAAACTCGATGACTTAAGAAAAACTTGAAATTCTTAGACTTATTTCTATGAAAATTAAGACATTTTGCATATAAAAATTATGATTTAATATGAAACATTTTATAATTTGTTATCCGAGCGGGATACTGGGAATTTCGAAAAAGTTTCCCGCTTTTGCAGGATTGAGCATTCCATTCATGGTAGAAGGAAAACTGGGAAAGGAGTTTAGCTGAACCAAGTTTAATTGAGATCTAAATAACTCGTCCTTAATGAACAAAAATTAAATAAATATAAATTTTCGTAATCGTAATCTTAATCATAAACCCAACACGACTTTTCCGAAAGAGATTTTTTAACAGATATTTTAATTATTTCAAATAAGTGGCAGCCCGATTGCGCACATAAACAAAAAAGCGTTTCTACTATTTTTTTGTCCTCATCCTCATACAACCAGAGATTTAAATAATTCATTCAATTAAATTTTTTAATTCAAGGAATGAATTCTTTAATAAGAAAATGCTAGTAATAAATTAATGTGAATGAATTCAAAGAATTCAAATTTAGAAAATGAATTCCATGTCTAAAACATTAAGCATTAAAATTAAGGACTATGTTCAACAAGAATTCGTTCAAACTTAGTTAATTCAACTTTTGGTCAGGGAATTAATTCCCTAGGAATTCATTCAATTTTCGTTTAATTCCCTTAGGGAAGTAACTTTTTTTGTTTAATTCACTAAGAATATAAAAGGAAAAACAATATATTTCTGGTTAAATTAGGGATGGTCGGAAAATAAAAATTGTCCTGAAAGGAACTACATGATCTTTAAATACAAAAATACTTTTTGTATTAAAAATCGAGTGTAGGGTTTTAAAATGTATTATTATTTATGCATTTGTTCCATTATTTTTATTTTATCCAATAACCAATTTTAAAATTTTTTGAGTTTTTTTGTTAAAAAACCATATCAGCCGTTATTTTGAAAACATTACCTTAAAGTATTTAAATACAGATCCGGTTTTATTGTGCTTGATTAAAAAACTTCGTTACCTATTATTTAAGTATAGTCCCGAGGGACTTAAGCCAAAAGTTAAGTCCTGAGGGAATTAAACAAAAAATTAAAGTCCTTATGGACTTGAAGTAAAAAGTTAAATCCTTAGGGAATTAAACAAAAAAGTTAAGTCCCCAGGGAATTAAACGAAAATAGAATGAATTCCCTGACCAAAAGGTAAATTAAGTAGATTTGAATGAATTCCCTACTGAATGAATTCAATAATTTTTATCAAGGAATCTAAAAAAAATGGGTATGAATTCCTTCAAGACAAATCGAATGAAAAAAAAAGGAATTCATTCAATTCCTTAAAGTTGATCAGGGAATTCAATCCTAAACTTTATTGGAATTAGGGAATGAATTCTTCAAAGCTCTGCATGCAACATATAAAATTTCCATTAAAATCTGCGAATTCAATACTGTATAGTGTCCTTGTTAGTGTAAAAGATTAGTTTTCAAGGCTTTATATAGGGAGTTTCCATTTTATTTAAACAACTTATTTTTCGACACTCTCCAATTTTGATAAAATTCGGTGAAAATGTTAGATAATAAATGCATATTTTAAAAACGATTTTTTCTGTGGCAACCCTGAAGCTTTGAAATATCGGGAAATGAGGGTTTTCGACATCATTGAAAAGGTCATACCTTTTTTTTGTGTGAAGGATATTTAAAGAATTATTTTTGCTTAGGAATAGTGACAATTTTGCGGTTCAGAAGTTTTATAGATAATTTTTTAAACTTTTTAAAACATATTTTTTTTCTTTTTTAATTTACAATTCAAAATTAAATGCAACTTTAGAAGATCAACAATGCATACAAAATAAATATTTTGTTTATAAAACATTTTTTCAAATATTTCAAAAAGTAGTAGAGATTCCACTCTGAAATTTTCAGGGTATTTCGAAGCAATTTCATAAAACAAAATATTTAAAACATCCTTTATGAATTTATGAACACCATTATTCCGATATTTCAAAGCTTCAGGGTTGCCACAGTTTTCAAAATAACAAAATTGTTTTTGAAATATGCATCTATTATCCCTTTTTACAAAAATCTTTAAAATGCAAAAGATTCTCCATTATATATTCGCAGATTTGTTTTGAAATATGCATTCATTATCTAACATACTTACCAAATTTTATCAAAATCAGAGACTATCTGACTAGTTGTTGAAATAAAATGGAAATGTTCTTTGAAAATATATTTAGAATCTTTTGTATTTTAAACATTTCTGTAAAAGGGCTTACAATATAAAAGGGTTATTTTAAAAGTTAAAATTTTGAAAAAAATTATTCATCCAATTGCATAGAAAAATTGTAATCCTTTGCGACCAGATAAGAGTTTCTAAAAACTAGTTCTACTTTGGACCAAAAAAGCAAAACAATAAAATTCAGTGCGTAAAATATATCAACACTATAGCTATTAATCCTGGTAAAACCATACACTGAGAGAATTATCTGGATAATATCAATGAATGTTTGCATTCAATTTATGAACTGTCACTGGAATTGTACCATTGAAACTTTTCATTAAATTAATGTAGTATTTCATAAAATATTATAAAAACTTTCATTTTGTTAATTAAAAATTTCATACGCATAATAAAAAAGTTTCATTAAAACTAGTTTCATAAAAATAAACAAGCTTTTCATAAAGTTAAAGAAATATTTCATTCGCTTTGTGAAGAATACTTATATAGTATAGTGAAAAATTTTATTTTAACTCGTCCATGAAAATTCTCTCTGTGTAAGTAACTATTTTTACAAAATCTCAATTTATTTAATTTGTTTGTAGTATTTTTTTATATTTTGTAAATAATTTGATTTTTAATTTTGTGTATATGTTAGTACTTATGTAAAATAACTCCAATACTTTTTATGTTTAATGTTTCATGGTTAAATTTAAGTTAATTAATTAGAATTTAAATCCCTAAAAAATCCTAAATAATTTCTTAATACTAAAAACCAATATAAAAAACTATTCAAAATATCTCTTTAACTATTCAAAATTGCCAAACAACCAAAGGAATCCAAAGAAGCATGCAAGGTAATATTTTTTTCAAAATATTTTGTAAAACTGTTCAAAAATATATTATCGTATTCAAATTTTAGTCGTTTGAAAAAGTGTTGGTACAAAATATACAATTTGGTTTATCACCACCCTTGACTAAGGCCTTGGGAGCCATACCCAGATGGCGTTTGTTGCAAGCTGCTTTGCCACATGTTATGCATTGTGTGGCGGCTTTACTGCATAATCGGGTCAAGGATATGCAGGCCATAGGACAAGTAGAAACGAAACTATTGTATACAATGCAATGGATTATACTCTATGCAGCTGAAGAATGTGCCGATGATGATGGTCGTGATGAAGTGTTGACGGATGGTGAACAAAAGGGGAAATCAATGGATCAGTATTTATTTTCTGTACCCACAATAACAGTAAGTTTTCAAACAATTAACAAGGAAAGGACCCTGGTTATTAACAGTTCTTCATTTTTTTCCATTGCAGTTATTTGTTTACTTGTTTGCCCCAATTATACACCATTTGAAAGAATCGGATTTTCAAAATTTCCGCTTAGAAAATGGTATAAAGTTGTGGCAAGGAATGTGGGATAATCGGGCGCCAGGAGCACCATGTTTCACGGCTCCTGTTAAACCAAAAGCCAGAAATTTATTGTGTGCTCCTACACCCAAAGGATCAACAGATGTCTTTTCAGGACGTGAGTTTATAATTTAAATAAATCTGTAGTGTCCGACCGAACAGTTCTGCCAGAAAATGCATTTGGTCTGTATTCGGTATTTTAAAGCATTAAGGACAAATTTGGCGGATGGAAAAATGTTTATTGGGCTTATTAGATGTTATTTTGAGTGTCAAATTTGAAGAAAAGTCTGTAGTTAAGCAATGAATTCACTGTTCGGCCTCAGAAAGTTCGGCCAAATTGAAAATAGTTCGGAGGCCGATCTTTTAACTGTATAGCTAAACTTCGGCTTTTCTCTTAAATTTTATACACAAAATCGAATTAAATCGGCTCAACAAACATGTTTTCAATACCAAAATTTGTTATCATTGCCTCTAGATATCAAAAACCGACAAATATAGTTTTTTGGCCGAACTGTTCGGTCGGACACTATAAATCTGTCATGTGAGGAAAACTAATTGGTTTTAATTCCGATCGATTTGGTTAAAAATCAAAATTTTTAAAGCAAATAATGAGGAAGAGGAGAATTTAAATTAGTGCTAATCGCCATAATTGGGAATTTACAACTTTTAATTTCTTTTAAATTTAAAACAATGCCTAATATTCGGGATTGAAATTTAAAAAAACGATCGATTTGAAAACGATAATTTTTCATCACATGCCATACTATTTCTAAATATATTAAAATGAAATTTTAAATTGTTTTAGGCAAACAATCCCTTAGCATAGACGCTATGTCACCAAAAGCTGATTCTCCCCAAAGTAACACCTCCGACCATACCCGGCAAGATGAAGAGGTATGTTTTTGCTTAGTTCTCCCCCTAGTATTCAAAATTAAAGTCGTATTGTATTTGGTGTTTTTATTATGAGTGTTGTTTTTTTTTTTTATACCTTAATAAATGTTTTTAGAGCTCTTGGGTTTCATCGCCCAAGGAATTTGCCTTTCCCGAAACTATACCCGAAGAAGCTTCCAGTGTTGAAGATGAACGCGTTGTTATTTTTCGTTTACCTTCTGCTTCCCATTTGATGGACAATTCATTTTTTACTGTAATTTTTTGCAAAAACTTTATTTAACAAAATGTAAATTTTAATATTTGAAATTTCCCCCCTTAAATATTATAGGCTGATGCCAGTCTATTGACCCAGCAACATCCCCAAAGTCGACGTGGCAGTCATCAGTCGATACATTCCAGAGATAAGGATAAACCATCGACTAAATTTGAATTTGAACAGCAGGAATTAATGCGTGGTGCATCGATGAAAGAAAAACGTAGTGCTTCTATGGAAAAAGAAACCGATTCGAATAGATCGGAAAGTGTTAAGGCTGATGTTTCAGCGGCCACATTTCTTGATGTGGCTGTAATGCGTTGTCTATTTATATCACATTGGCAGGAGGAGGGTATTTTTTGGAGTCTTCAGTACATGTATAATAGGTAAGTTTGAAAAAATAATGTAAAAAATATCTCAACGATTTTTAAACATGACCAAAATGATCATAGATATGATGAAACATTTCACGCCTCATCGGATGAAGCTCCAACATAAAAGTTCGAACACCAAAAATGTTTTTCTTAATTTTGTATATCGGTTGCCTTAGAATAATTTTGCTATAAAAATATTCGATGGAGCATTTTTTGCAAAAATCAGTTCTGAATTAAAAAATATTCAGATTTTACAATTTTTTCGAAAACTATGCGAAATAGGAAAAAAAAATTGTTGCAGAGAAAAAATTCTATTGATATTTTTAAAATTTGCATTGCAGTATTGCAATGTTTCATAAATGAAATTATCCGAAATTGTGCATCCACTAAAAAGTCCACGCTGAGGTTAATGGTACTATTTTTTCTTTTTGTTTGCTGTCACACCTCTTTTAAAGTGGGCGAGTCTTCAAAGTCGCAAAAGTTTTCTACGATTACCTAAAAAGTGCATATCGGATCCAGTTAAATAGTTGAAATATTTTTAAAATGATATATAATGTTATACCATTTCCAGAAACTGGAGTAGGTTAAAAAATATTGTATTTTAAAATTAGGCAACATTTTTGAAAAAATTAGATTTTGTATATTTTTTATCAAAAAAAAAAATTTATAAATTTTTCGGTACCGAATAAAACCTTAGTTTTCGATCATTCCAATAATGTATCATATGTTGTCCTTTTAAAATATGAAAGCAATATTTTCATAAAAGCAAAATTTTATAAGAAAAAAAATTAAATATTAA
The DNA here is from genome assembly GCA_021234595.1 of Delia radicum. NCBI lineage: Eukaryota > Metazoa > Arthropoda > Insecta > Diptera > Anthomyiidae > Delia > Delia radicum. The sequence goes on from CM037851.1 coordinate 207,246,408, forward strand.
ACAAGTAGTCTTTAAAACAATTATATTTTGTTGGAAAGCTTGTACAAGCTTTTTTATTAACATTATGAGATAACAAATTATAAAATTATTCAAAATGTATTAAAATGTTGTAAAAATTGTTTTGTAAATTTTTCCCAATATTGAAATAAAATATTTTTAACATAATCCCATCTCTGGATCTGGCAACACATCATAGATAATTTACAGGATAAACAATTTTATACTAAATATTAGTGATATATGTATGTAAATAAAAAAATAAAAATAAAATAAATAAAATTAATTTACCTTGAACAAAATTATGTTCATAAAGTTTATGAAGCTTTTTTATGAAATGATGAATATCTATGAAACATTTGCCTTAAATTTGTATAAACTCATCGTCGTATTTATGAAGACTTCGTAAATATGATAAAAAAATTATGACAATTATTTATGAAACATTTTTATAAATATGTTGAAACTTTTTCGCTGAGTGTAGTTAATATTTAAAAGCATAAATAAAATTCAAGATATTTCAATACCTTGTGTCTATAACAAATAATTTTTAGCTTTAAAAAAAATATTTATTATTAGTTAGTAATTTTTTTTTTTGCTAATTTTATCAAATCGGGGTTCAAAAGTTAGTAAAATTAAATTTATTAAATTAGCAACCAAAATTAGTAAAAATTTAGTAATTTGTAAAAAAAAGAATATCAAAAAAATTTACTAAAAAATAATTTTATACTAAAAATTGGTATAATAATAAATAGTAAAGTGAGATTGAAACCTGTTTTACTAATTTGTATATATAATTCGAATCAGGAGTAAATTTTCTACCCATTTTTTGATAAATTTTTTGTCAATTAATATTTGCTGATTTTAACAGATTAATTAGTCACATTCAATTAACTAAAATTTAGCACAAATAAAACCAAACATTCTTATCTAACTAATATTTAGCAACAAAAATCTGCTAATTTTAGCAGTGTTTTCTGCAACGTAATTTTTTTCTAATTTGTAGTAGTTTTAGCAATTTTTTTTAATAATTTGTTTCTATTAGTGTAATAAAATTATCTTTAACATTTTATTAGAAAATAATAATAATCGCCCTATTCTAACGAATTATTTAGATATCAATCAAATATTTTTTTCTGCCCTGAAAATCAAATCAAATTTACTATTTTCAGATTAAGTGAAATTGGTGAAGAATCATCTATAACCATAAATCAACCACGGAAACGATCAAATTCGCTGCCTATACCACAAATCGAAATTTCATTGTATCAAGGGCCTAGCAGTAATAATCGAGATAGTCCAAGTAGTTCTATAAATAAAGATTATATAGAAATACCAGAACCTTCAATTACAGCCTGTTTAGTAGGTAAGAGTAAGCAAAATCAAATCCAAATATAAGGAGTGAGATCAGTCAAACTAGTGCACGAATAAATCAATATAACTTTTGATGTAGTCAATCAATTTTCATAAATACACACAGAGAAAAAAAGTGCCAACCGAATTCAAAAGTGTATTTTAATGGTAACAACTTATAAATTCAGTTCGTCCAACGATATTTACATTAGATTTTTGAATATTTTGTATGTTTCAACTAAAATTTAGTTGAATTAACCGAACTTTGTTGTAAAAACTAATGTGCAGTTGTGCCAACAAACTGAAATTTGTAATAACCGAATTTGAGTCGTAATAACCGAATTTGAGTCGTAATAACCGAATTTCAGTTGGCAAATGGCAACATTTTTTTCTGTGTGTATGAACGTTTTATTAAATAGTATTTTATACAAATTGATATTTTATAAACAGAATTAAAAAATTATTTATTTTTTATTAATATTTTTACTTTTTAAGGAATTCCAGCCATTGTTTCTTCAGTGAACTGCTTGATGTGAAATGACGGTTTAGTTTTAAAAGTTTTAGCCTCTTTAGCGACTTGTTTTGTGTTCATCATTATTGTGTCCACCAGAGCCAAATATCTTTCGATTGGTCTCAGTTATGGGCAGTTAATTGGCTTCGCCTCGCTTGGTACCAAAACCACATTATTCCTTTGGTAGCATTCTACCGCGGATTTGCGATGACAAGATGCCAAGTCAGGACTTAAGAAAGTATATACCTCATGTTTCCGAATAACTGACTAATATCGTTTTTCAAATGCTCCCTTATGTACAAATCGGTTTTTGTAGTGCCTGTTTTTATGTAAAATGTACTCATTTTACGCAAGTGCAAATTGTTTGCCAAACTAAAAATTTTGTTGTTAATTTTGGTTTTTTTTTTTTGTCCAACCTGTTTCCTTAACATCTCGTTTGCATCTGCTATATAAAATTCCTGCCCTGGAAGCTGGGAAATGTCACCAAGGAGGTGGGTTTCGTCATCCATTATACAACAATCGTATTTTGTTACAAAATTACGACACCGTTTTTGGCTCGTTCTTCGGCCTCCTCGTTCTTCCTGGAATTTCGGCACTCGGTACTCTTTGCACTTTATATGTTTTAAGTCGTTCACTTTGTTACCTTTTCTGACCAAAAACTCTAAACAGTTGGCTCTACAGCTGATTTTCTGTTTGATAGGCTAGCAGTTTTCTTGAAAAGGTCCATTATTTTCTTAGCATTATTTGGATCAGAAATACGGTTCGCGGGCTTCTCTTAACAATACGAGTGTCGTTATATTTTTTATCAACGGTAGAACCCGTATTTCGTTAAAACTTTAACTTTTTACCAATTGCTGCAAGAGTACGATCTGGGGTTAATTTGTAAATTTCAATTATTTATTCTTTTACTTTTTGCTGTTGATCCATTTTTTGACGAATTATCGCTTTGACTGATACTTTTTACACACAATTTAGGTATATTTTCAAAGCACTCACTTGTTAAAAAATATTTCGTTTGAAGTATGCAAAAGAACTTACAAGGTATAATGCGTGCACAAGTTTGACTGATCTCACTCCTTAATTCATTTTATATTCAATAACTTTGTTTCTACCCTATTACAGAAGAAGCTAGTCCTACTGCAGAAAGACGAGGTAGCGAGAAAAAGAGACGCGTCAAAATGTCCGATTTACGTACATTCGTAGAAACAAAAATGTTTTCAAAATCGGAAAAGAATTTGGAAAAAGTAGGGCTAGACACAATTTCAGCAAATGGCAAGAGACCACTGCAACATGCAGTAAGATTGGTTTTATTTACACAAAATTCAAAAGCTAAAATATTAAGTGTTTTATATGTTTTACACTTTGTAATTGATTGCGATGATTGTTTTATTTATTTATCCACTATTCCACTATTCATTCAAATATCATTTATTGAATCAAATTATCATACATATCGTTCTTTCACTGCAAGACTGACATAACTCAAAAAACACGATTTTGCTAAAAACGCGTTTAAAGTTTTCAATCCATATCTGCCTCTATTTATTTGGTCACGTTTTTTATAAATTGGGTTTTAATGTATTTTTCTCTTAGTCAGAGTTGTGTGCGAATTCGATAATTATCGAGAGACCAATGAGTAGCACAGTTTCTCTATGAAGTATATACTCTTTGCACCCACTTTAAAGAAAAAATAAAATATATTATCCTCTATCTAGAAAAGTATACATGATATTAATATAAAATTTTTACACAATATAAAACGTATAAATAACTAATAAATCTGCATTAACTCAAAAATCGCATTTTTTGACTTATGACAGTCTTGAAGTAAATGAGCGATATGTATACTCAAAACATACAAAAATATTCAAATTCATATCATTATTACTCGTAAAAGTTGCATATGTTTCTTGTTCAATGTGTTATCTGGTATTTTTAAATGTTAACTATAATAATACGGGTATTCAGATGTTGCTTAAAAATAACTCAGGAGGTCAAAATCCTAATTTTTAAAAATTGATAAGGTTATATCATCCAATTCTATATATTTCAGTCACGCTGATTTCAATGGCGTACTTTACTTTCCATTCTATTTTACAGTTTTTTTACAAAATGACTTTAAGGTTTAGCGCATGTAAATGCAGTTTTTTACATATAATGTTTTTAAAATGCAATCAATCTGACTCTTTTCTGTTGAAATGTAAAGACAAACAACGCTTGTATTCTAATTTGAGTTACATATTTGATTCACAAAACTTTAGATTTTTAAACCCACTATTTAGTGGTTTTTCTAATGTCCTTAACAAATGGTCATGCAGTAGAAACAACATATTAGGAAGAGGTGTTTCATCAAGAAAACAATTATTTTAATATGGTGCCTCATATGCAAAACGGACGATTTGTTAAAAATTTTATATGGCAGCATAGCTTTGCGAGATGAACCCAACTTTTAATATATGTGAATACATTTGAAAAGTATATGTGCAAAAAATCAGCGAAAACTGTTTATATTTGTAACAATATGTAACAAAATGACAAATATGTACCAAAACGGAGGTTTTTGTTAGGAAAACTTTTGCAAATATAAACATTTTTACTGTTTTTTTTTGTTATAATTTATTAATTTATAACAAGCTTTCAACCTCCGTATATTTACCGAAATAAATCAAATTAAATATCTGGCCAAAGATCTCATCAGAACCCAGTTTTAGAAAATCTAGAGCCTCCAGAATAGGCTGAGCTTTAACAATAAAACCTATTAATCATCAATTTTACTCAATTCTTGTCTTCTTAGCAATCGAACACGTGGCTAGGGTCTCAGATAATAAATTTTGAATACCAAAAATATTCTATTTATATAAAAAAAAATAAATTTTACTCTGGCTCATGCAATATTTTTACTGTTTTCATAAATATCTCATCACCCGAAATGTTAGAAAAGCTAGAGCCTCCAGAATAGGCAGAGATTTAACAAAAAACTTATTAATCATCAATAAAACAAATTAAATATATTAGTTAGGTTGATACGTTTATTTCGATCTGGCTAAAGATCTCATCGCCCGAAGTTTTAGAAAAGCTAGAGCCTCCAGAAAATGCAGAGCCTTAACAAATAAACTATGAATCATCAATAAAACAAATTAAATTTATTAGTAAGGTTGATACATTTATTTCGAACTGGCTGAAGATCTCATCACCCGAAGTTTTAGAAAAACTAGAGCCTTCAGAATAGGCAGAGCTTTAACAAAAAATCTATTAATCGTCAGTTTTGCTTCATTCTTGTCTTTAAACTTTTAGCTACAAGTTTGGCGACATATTTTTGAAATGTATTTACATATTATACTAAAACCTGGACCTTGGCGTCATCCTGGATAGATATGGTACCATATATGTATATAAAATGTATTTACATATTATACTAAAACCTGGACCTTGGCGTCATCCTGGATAACCATATATAACTTTAGACAAAACTCCCATTTTGCATACAAAATTTTGTTAAAATAACTTATTTATTACTAATATAACTCCTCTTAAATGACGCTTTCCTCTGTGTGAACTCGTGTGATTAGCTCGATTAATTATTTAGCGATAGAATTCGATGATTTTAAGCTTTGGGAATCAAATATGTACAATAAATGTACAATAATACTGGTATTGTCCTCAGATTTCAATAGAAAGAAATCATATTGGGATTTTTTGAATTTTATTCATCGTCTTTTTAGACAGTGTGCAATTAATACTATAATTAATATGCACATATTTTTCAATTGTTTGAGATAGGCGTGGTAGAGAAGATTAAGCATACTTTTCTAAAAATCATAACTACATTGTAAATTTTTTATTGAATTAGACTGCGCAGTTTCTGGTAACACAACCTTCATCAGTAATCCTTTTTGACAATACTGTAATTATTTGTTATGGTTTTTTTATTGTTTGATTGCATATATATGAAATGTTTATTTATTAAATGCAATCCTGACCGTGGCTTGAACCTGCTTTCTTTGCCACATGCACTTCGCACTACACTTTAGACAGAGGCTCTAACCAATTGATCTAAGTAAGGTCGATTTTTGCTGTGGCTTAAAACCAGTTTCAATTACACGGGGTCGATTTTACATTTAATTGTAATTGCAGAAGATAGCTAAGACAAACACCACAACAATTCACAATTGTTAGAAAATCATATGTAATCTAATTTCCACTATTTATTGCATTTACTATTTTTTTTTTATATAAAAAACATTACGCAGATGCGTCAAACTTTAAAGTAATTTTGCGGAAATACTGTACCATAGATCAAAAAATAAAGCACGCCATTGAAATCAGCATATAAGAAATATATACATCAGAACCTCATTTTTTTTTTTAATTCAAGCCGTTTACTTTAAAATTTACTTAATTCTAAAAATGTTTCTCAGATAAGTAAAATAAATTTTGCTATAACAAATGAATTATTTTCAGCATAATGTGAATACCCTTATTATCGATTTTTTTCTGTATTTTGTCTAATGCTTTATTTTACTTGTTAGGAATTACATCGCAGTTTGGATACTGGTGAAAAGAAATTGTCTCGCTCGGCTTCTATGATTTCCCGAGAACCAGCCAGTAATCTAATAAAAGGAAAATCTATGCCAAGTTTAAGGTATGTACACTTTCATTTTGTGTTTTATAAAGATATATACTAATTTGTTACCAACTTACACACAACAATGAGTTTAGATTAAATTCTATTATTCGGATAATTTATATAGATATAAATAATTGAAAGAAATGTGCGAATAAACAAGTGAACTAGTAGAACGAACTAGTTCTAAATTAAAAATGAACTCAACTATTTGCGAACTAGAAAGCTAAACCCTAATAAAGACTAAAAAAAAATTAAAAATTTAGGAAGCAAAAAGAAATATATCGGAAATAGCAATAATTCAAAAAGTGTACAAATTTATGAAATATATAAATTGCAAAAGTTTTAAGGCCGCGTAATTATTCTAAAAAAAATGTTTGGTTCAACTAAAGACTGAGATCGAAATAAGTGTAACACGAAAAAGTCGAAATAACTTTCTAACGCATTCCTAAATTTTAAGAAAGGTGACCATTTATTTAACATAATTTTATGCAAATTTATATTAAATTAAAAGAATTCATCAAATTTCAAATTAAGATACATTTATAGGCATAGTCTTAAAAATCCCATTTTGGGAGTTTTACTATACATTTCATTTTCTCAAAACTTTTCTGTTTAACAATTAAAGCGTGCGGTCTATCACAATGCTCGTATTAAATATTAAGCCATAACATGGAAACGATCAAAACATTCAACTGTTTTGATTCTTTTGACGACTCCATTTCCGGATATAGAGATTGATTTTAATTTTATATATATCAGCCTAGCTTCTCCATTCGACTGAGACAACTTCTGTTGGCACTAACGTTGATATTTTCGCCGCTCATAATCATTTTGCGCAACATCACACATTTCGTGTGATGAAGGGCAGTTCCAGAATACCATCGACCTTCCCGGGATTTTTTGGGATTTCGGGACAAATTTGAAATATGAAAAGCAAACAAAAACTATTAACTCATTATTGATCAAGTGTTCCGTTTTCAACCCAGTATTTTTAAAGTTACAATTTATAATTGATAAAGATATTTATGGGGTTTAAAAACCTTAAACTAATTCAACATCTTCACTACTTAAAAAAAAAATGTCTGAAATTGTTGTTGAGAGTTGGCAAATAATTAATTGAAAAAACTAATTTTTTATATTTTTTGGTGGGACCTTTTTCCAAAATTATTGAAAAATATGGAAAAGCCTAATCTTATACATTTTTGATTATTATGTTGATGAGACAATATGAAAATGTATTTCTCTGCTAAAAATTAGTTTATAAATTGTGCATAATTTTTGAAAAATCACAAAGACTAAAATATGCCGAAATTTGTTCCGTTTTCACTTAAAACATTAATAATGGCTGGTTTTTATTAAAATAAAAAATAAATAAAATTTCATATATTTTTGAATAAAGAGTTGTTCACAAATTTCTATTCTGTCAAAATTTAAGTTTTTTTTGCAAATATTTCCAATAGAGGGCGCTCCAAGGCAAAAAATAAAAAAAAATGTTTTCTTTATATCTGCAAAGTTTGGTAACACAATGACCAGCGGATCTATGACATGAATTTAATAAGTTAACGATATAAAAAATAAATTGAATCTTCAAAAAAAAATATAATAATTCTTAGAATTCACCATTAATTGAAAAGTATTTTAACCCTGCAGTACTATCGTCTATTCAACTTACGTCATTACTATCGTTCTGTGTAATCCACCACTACTTATTAGTATCTGTCATTCATATCAGTTAAATTCAATTATGCAAATAATATTTTTATTTTTTCAATAATTAACACCAAAATACAGAAAAAAAATTAATTGTATAAGTTTGGCAACTCATTTATTTTAAATAATATTTTGTTAATGTACATATCTCTTGAAAAAAACAAAATTTCAGCCTTATGGGTGGATTCCACCCAGACGATAGTACTGCAGGGTTAATTAAGTCATTTGGAAGGTTAATAAATGATTCGAAATCTTCTTTAAATGGAAATTCATTGCATATAAAATATTTAGTTATTAAATTTTATTTCAACCAATTAAATTGATTCAAATTAGAGTTCATTTTTTCGGGATCAAGATCGCTAACGACATTTGCTCCTCTCGGTAACACTGATCACAGTATCATTTCCGCATCCTTTTCATACTCTGTACTGACCGGACAGCCCCGAAACGGTCTGTTTTAATTTATGAAAAGGCTCGTTTAGTCGATCTCAATCCTTTTTATATTCAATTTAACTGGAAGCTTTGTTTTTTGGACAATGACATTGATGTCGCTGCGAAAATTATAAAATCGGTGATTTTGCTGGGAATCAAGACATTTTTTCCCCAGAAGAAACTGTTTTGCCAAAGAATGATTGAGAATTTTCATCGATGAATTTAGCATTGGCTTGTCATAGGAAGGACGTATTCTTATAATGCTGCAAAATAACTTTCTAGGAATATTTTATGCCTAAATAACACAGCGGCGAAAACTGGTGAGGTCTGAAGGTGCCAGGGTACTTAGTCACGAGAAACTTATTTACAAACAGCGTATTCGCGTTAAAGTTCTTTATGCTTCTCGGGGCAGTAAGCCCTTCTGGTCATTTGATAAAAGAGTACACTTAGAATACTATGTAGGTAAAGACCACTGCAAATGTAGTTAAAAACAAAAAAAATTTCACTTGAAAAAAGGACGACTTACATTTCAGTAAATTCAAATTTTTACTGTTCAAAAAATTAACCACAATTGCAGTAAAAATTAACCTCATGTGTAGTAAAAAATAAACAATAATTTATTCTTTTTAAATAAAACAAACTACTGTATAAAATTAATGTAAAATCATAATACAGTAATTTTATGTGGTTTGTTTTTTAAATGAACTACATATGTATTCGAAAAAGAAATTTATTTTAAAAACCACTCTTTTTTCACTTAAAACTGAGTGTGTTGGCATTACAGGGGCCGGCGGAACCTGCCCGACGGATGCCTTGGTGGTTATGCTGGGGATCCCGCCATTGCATATTTCTGTAATGGAGGTTGCCAGTATGGGTTCCTCTAGACTTAGTGAATTCGGTGGCATGAGGGGGGCGACCTAAGGGGTCACATGAGGATCGCGCGCATCTTAATAGATGACCCGATTTCTAAGGTTGCGGACAGAATGTCACCGGAGTGGATCTTTGATAGATATTTTGATGTGTTGTTGTTTAACAGAGATATGTGGTCCAATCAATCCGGGGAACCGGAAGATGGTTCTCAGTTGTGGTTCACTGACGGCTCTAAGCAGTCGAATGGGAACACGGGTGCGGGCGTCTTTGGACCAGGCCTCCAGCGTGCTTTACCTATGGAAAAATATCCGTCCATTTTTCAGGCGGAGTTTTGGGCCATCTGTGTATGTGCAGAGGAATGCCTGCGAGGGGGAACACTCAGATCTCGCATCGACATTCTTTCTGACAGTCAGGCTGCACTGAGGGCCTTAATGGCTTATAAGGTGTCGTCTGGGTTGGTCATGGAATGCATTCAGACTCTCAATAGGCTCGGGAGGGGCAATTCTCTAACCTTGGGTGGATTCCTGATCATGAGGGGCATGAGGGCAACGGGAGGGCAGATTATCTTGCCAACCGCGGGGCCCGAAGACCCTTTATTGGTCCTGAACCATTCTGTGGAATACCTGCGGGGTATGTTAGGGAAAGGCTCAGGGCATGGAGAGAGTCTGAATTCTCTGGTTACTAGGAAAACTCTCCTGGTCAGCGCCAGGCTAAGAGATTGATTTTTTTTTCCAGTAGGGGTCGAGGCGACTCTTGTCGCTTGAAAGGGGGGGTTTGAGGACCCTGGCGTCGTATTTAACTGGACACTGTAATCTCAGATACCATCTGCACAGGAAGGGTCAATCGGACACGGATATGTGCAGGTTTTGTGAGATGGTGTCTGAGACCTCGGAGCATGTTCTCTGCGAATGTCCCAGGCTTTGTGATAGGAGACTTAGGTTTCTAGGTGATCGCTTCATTTCGCCTTCCGACATCGCGAATATTTTGCCTAATAGGATAATTGGCTTTATAGGTAGCTTGAATCTGTAGGTAACTTTAGGCAGCACCAAAGACCTACATTGGTCGCGGTGCATAGTGCCTTCTGATCTAATCTAACCCAAACAACTACAAATATTTTCTGCAGAAGTTCAATGAGTGTAAGGAATAATGCTGGCTCCTCTATCCAAGTCTTATAAAGAACCACAAAATATTAGATGACCCGGTTGATAAAGCGAAGCTTCTAGCTGAATTATTCGCGGGAAATTCGTTCTTGCAGGAAAGCAATCAACCATCCGAGCTGTAGAGAGTATCTCATAATATGACCAAGATATTTCTTTGTGCTCGGACCGTTAACAAAGGTTCTTGCGAATCTCAACGTAAACAAATCAGCGGACCCGGATAGTATACCATCACTGGCGCTGAAACAGTGCTCTTCGACGATATCGCGTCCACAGGCACCTCTCTGCGCTCTCGAAGGTGATGTAAATTGTCTTCTCAGCTATCGACTGTATGGATTTTGTAGAAATCGTTCTACGGGAGACCTTATGGCGTTCCTTGCGGAGCTTTAAAGAAGATCCATTTACCGATTTGGTGAAAAAAGAAGTTGCTCTGCATATTTACAAGGCGTTCGATAGTGTGTGTGTTTCTGGGGAATCGAAATATATATTAAAATCGGTTCATTCACCGATTTGGTAAAATAAAATTGTTTGTTCTAGATAATTCCGATGCGTTCGTTCGTGTGTGGCATAAAGCCCTCGTGTCAATATTTATTGCTTTTGGTGTTGGTGATGACTGATCTCAATTTATATAGAGCCTTTTCAAGGATCGAACTACAAGAGTTGTTATAGATGGGGTCTTATCCAATGAGTTTCAGCTGAACTCGTCCTTCCTTTCTTTCTACATAATTCTTTCTACACACAGAAAATAGATTCATTGTTGCAACCGAATTATTTGCCAACCGAATTTTGATAGTTACATGTACTAATAAAATATTTGTTTTTATACTCTATTGGATCGACTAATATTTTGTTATGAATATTGATACTCATAATTATTCCAACCGAATTATAAAAAATATGTTTGTGGGCACAATCGAGTTTATGTAGTGCATTCAACCAAATTTATTTAAGTACATTACACCGTATTCATTGAAATAAAACTTATTTGTTAATTTTATATTATTTATGTTAAATTTGTGGAATTTCTAAAATTTTCGACAATTTGAGGCTAACATTTTCAAAAAAAAATTTGTATGACATGAATAACGTATTGCGTATGTGTTAGCCGGTGCTTAAGCATACTAACTCCATCCGAGTTAATCTTTTGTCTTTAACAGCACAACAATTAAGGAGGTTTTAATTTGAAAGTAAACTAAAAATATTAAAATTTCAGTTATTGCTTGGAATTACTTAAAGTTACACTAATTTATAGATATTATTGTATTTATCACATTTCAAAATATATATTACACCAACAAAAAATATAAAAATACACTCAAACGTATTTTTTGGCATATATTAGAACTTAAAAGTAAATCCGAGATTATTTTGGAAAGCAAGATGAAAGATGTCTTTCGATTTTAGTATTAAGTTAATTAAAATCTTTAATTTGGTGAACGTTTTGGGGGAATTGATACAGCTCTTAAGTTGTCACAACGCAAAACGTATTTCGAAAAATGTTTAAAATCTGGAAATTTTGGATTCACTGGTAAACCACCATACAACTTTTTAGTGAATGTATCTCCCATGTCTTGTGAATCCATTTTGTATTGGTTTGGATCTGAAAGTTAAAATGAGCAATCAAATAAAATGAAAGAAAAAAGTATTGCAATTTTCAAGGCCATCAATTCTTTAGGTTAAAATTTTTAACGTGAAATTTTACATGTCCTATTTTTTAGGTACCTAACTCTGTCGATTGTTTCTCTCAATTTGTAACACCTTGAGAAATAAGAGGCATCTAAACTCAGTTTTAATTGGTGTCGAAAATTTTTGGAATCAATGAAATGTTTTAAATATAATTTATTTAAAAAAGAAAATAAAATACACAAAGAATTTGACTACAATCTGAAAAAATCAGGCCTCATTTTAACAATTTAAGTCAAAACGCAGCATAATAAAAAAGTACACAAATACTAACTAGAAATTCTTAATTTTTTAGGAATCTTTAAGCATCAGCGAAAAATCATGACAACATACCATAGATTGGTGAACGGTGTAATAATGTGTTGGTGAATAATGTTTTAGACAATTTCCATAAGAACATAAAGCGTCAGAGTCTTAGTTGTTATAAAGACTTTCCAATTCCTTTCCAGTATTCCGATCTTAATTTATAAATTTGGTTAAGAGCCATTCAGTTTTATTTCAAATAAAACGTTGGCATATTTTTACATTTTCTGCAAGGAACATTATTTATTATTTTCCATGAAATATTTGGATGTGCGAAATCAAACGTTGAAAACAAACCTTATTTATATCAATATTATATAAGAGACTATCCTTTTGGCGACTTTAGTTGGCTAATTTAACACTTATTAGAACTTTTTCATTTATATTTTTTTTTTGTATAATTTCTCTTTCCTATAAAAGTTTTGAATTTATTTTTATTTTGACAGGTTAATTTTGAAAATTAAAATAATTTTTCGGTTACAAATATTACTAATTTGTCTGCCTAACAATAATTTAATTTTCATAATGGAAACAAATATTGATTGAAAAATACGAGTTTCGTTAACCAACAGTAGGTAGTTTTTACTGAAAATTTGGTAAGTTATATTTTGAGTAAAAAAAAAATTGGTCTTAATTCTATATTTCTTTTGTGAATACTAAAAAATCGTTCAAGCTCTTAAAATGCGATTTAAAAATAGTTGCAGCAGTAGAGACATACAATTAGAAATTATTTTTGTGAGAAATAATCGGGATAACAAATATTATGGACAATATGACTTTCTAAAAGTTATACACCCTTTGCTTTAATAATAAAGATATACAATTGATCCTTAATCAAAATAAATTTTTATTTTAACTAAATTTTTGTGGTAGATACAGATTAGAAGTTATTATCATTGAATTTCAACTAATGTTTTCCCTGTGTGTAGGCATGAGAATACAATGGAAAAATCACATTATTCAAGTGTCGAAAGAAGCATTCAAGTGTTTGGGCTATTTAGCGTTACTGATTTAAAATTACGTTTTCCTTAAAATACCGCTACCGTTATTTTTTCTTTTCTTAATAAAGAGGCGTATTGTTTAATTTATGTATTTTATATATATTGAAATTAATACCGTTTCCGTTTAAATACACTCAGGGAACTTCTGCTTTAAAAATATGTAGTTGTTTGTGCTGTAATAAATACAGTTTCTTTATTTTTAATGTAAATGTCAGTCATTTTTAGAACAAATTACATTTTTTACTAACATTGTAGTTTATTTTAAAAAACAAAATACATCAAATGATTGTTTTATGATTTTACATTAATTTTCTACAGTAGTTTTTTGTTATTTAAAAAAATAAAACAATAAATGTTTGTTTATTTTTACTACAATTGTTAGTAATTTTTTGAACATTAAAAAACAGATGTCAATGTTAGTTGTATTTACTGAAATGTAAGTCGTCCTTTCTTTAGGTGAAATTTCATTTGTTTTTAACTACGGTGGTCTTTACCTACATGATATTCTAAGTGTACCAATACCGAAATAAATGAAATTCTATTATCCATAAAATATCTTTACCTTGTCTACACTCAGGGAGCTTCTGCTGTAAATATTTGTAGTTCTTTGAATTGTAGTACAGAAACTTTGTTTTTAAGTGAAAAAACAGTCATTTGTAGAAGAAATTTAATTTTTGATTACATATGTAGTGCATTTAAAAAAAAACAAACCACATCAAATTACTGTATTCTGGTTTTACATTCATTTTATACAATAGTTTTTTTATTTAAGAAAGTGCAAAACAAATAAAAGTTTGTTTATTTTTTACTGCATATGTGGTTCATTTTTACTACAATTGTGGTTAATTTTTTGAACATTAAAAAACACATGACAATGTTATTTGAATTTACTAAAATGTAAGTCGTCCTTTCGTTAAGTGAAATTTCATTTGTTTTTAACTACATTTGCAGTGGTCCTTACCTTCATAGTATTCTAAGTGTAGGAAATATTAAATTTTAATTGTCCTAGAAAAGAATTTGATTTCGTCGACTAAAAACATTCAGTATCTGTAGCCGAATTTTATCGAACTTCATTTAGCAAGACATTTGATAGTACCTTCAATTTTATTATACCTTAACATTTTTTCGGAGAACAGTGTAAAAAGCGTTTAAGAAAACGTTTCCAACCTCGCCTATCAGCTTCTTTATTTTCCTTAAAATATAGAAAATATTTCGAAATACAACACACTTTTTACACTACACTCTACCTAGTACTCGCACTTTTACAAAATATTTATGAATATTTCTATAACTACACTATATCTTTTAAAATTTTCTTTTACTATATCTTAAAAATAAATTTCAAAAACCAGCTGTCTTCTCGATAGCGGGTGAGTTGTGTATTTCTAATTTGTAAATGTGCAAAAGTTTATAAACTTTAACAATAATAAATTTTTATGTATCAGTTTTAAACACAACAAAAAACTTAAGTGTACATTAAACACACGCACACAAACAAAACGAACAGTGAACTCTGTGAAAAAAACGCATAATTCTCATTGGGTTAAGTTAAAAAAATAAACAAAAGATTTTGCTGTTCTTTAACTTAAAACACGTTAAAACTATATTTTTAAAATATTAATTTTTAAAGATGTCGCATTCATGTTTTGCACTATCCCTTTTAATGCTTAATTCCCTTTAATAGTCTTAATTTAATAAATACCTAAAACACTCGCTTTACTTTCCTAAACAGCTTTAATTATAGCAAAAATATATTTAATATTATAAAAAAAATCACCATGCACCATCATGCCATTTTTTGACTAATTTGTATTCCCTTTATGGAATATTGAAATATTAAAGATTTTACAGATATGTAGAACCACCAAAAGTTATAAGATCGTCACAATCATCTGGGCAAAGAACAACATTTTATCCAAGAAACCCTATAATAACAGTAACGGAACATACCCCTACACCATCACCAGATTATTTAAAAAGACAGGTATGAATTTGAAATACAAATTTTTTTTTTTAAATTGCTAAGACATATTTTTATAACATTTTCAGGGTTCTATTGATTCTCAGTTGGATGCTTTAAGTAATGGCGGTAGTATTGGTGGCCTAGGAGGTAACGGTATGAATGGCAGCATGGCTGGTGTTACGGGCACATGTAGTAGTGGTTCACGCATTCGTGGTCAAATGTTACGTTCTCACACTGACTCTCATATTGATTATACCGGTGTCGATGAATCCGAAGCTCCCGGATCTTCATTCTATATAACACGTGATGGTGGCATAGATTATGAAATTGTTTTATTGGCTGTCTTTAATGTTTTCAAACGAGATTTAACTGTTGTTTCATTAAGAGTTTTGGAAGCTGGATTAAATATTTGTGAGCTCTTGCTAGAGATGGGGGTATTGAAGTTAGGAGAACATGCTCATGAAATATCTATGGGGATTATAAAGAAAGCTCTACAAGTTTTAGGATGTCCTAATGGATGTAATGATGGTAAGTCTAAATGTACCTATATTTAATACTAGCCCTATACTTAATTACCGGTACGCAGCCAGAAGTGTACGATGGTAAGAATCAAGAAATCAACCACTTCCGAGCAATCTCATGCATTGGAAATTCTAATTTCCTAATGCTTTGACAACGCTTAAATAGAGTCGGCCAAGCACTGCCCGGTGGTATCATTTTGGGGTTCGCAAACTACCGAAAATTTTAAAAACCAATGTTCTGCCAAAGCTGGTACCAAAGATAAAAGTCCTTTGTCAGCACTTTGACGTTCGTATTTTTTGACTGACAAGAGTTTAAAATTCCGAAATATATTTAAAAAATTTCTTAGGAATTGCCTCTTTAAAAAAATGAGATTAACGTCTTGAAGTAAAAATGTTTCAACTTCAAGTTTTATATTTCAAACTAAAAAGTTCGCATTGGTCATTTAGGGGGGAACTATTTTCAAACATTTTAAAAGAATATCTTCCATGAATGAATTAGTTCATAAATGAAGAAGCACAAATTTCTATCAATAATCTCTTTCTGTGCAACTATCGGCCATGTTCTGTACTTTTGAAAATGAAATTTATGTTTCTTATCGATAAGTTGTAATTTTTCGCTTTCATTTATAATTTTGTTTAATTCAAACACTTTTTAATCGTAATTAACATGAAGTTCGTATGAAAAAGATAAATTTATTTGTATTTTTCACTTTTGCCCAAAAGTGAAATACAGAACATGGCCGTTTTTGGAAATTACGACTTCTATTATTCGCAAAAAGCAGAAAGTTTAAATTCTAATCGTTTAGGTGTCTAAAAATTTTGTTATATTTTACTTTTAAATTTAAAAAAATTAAAACCAAAAGTTCATTTTTCTATCTTTTATCATAATTTATGATGTGAGCAAGATTATTCAAGATCATTTAATTTTTGTTAACCAAAAAAATAGTGCAATGTTTATTTATTAATTAAAAATGTCGTCATCTGCGAATTTAATGAAGATTTTATCTACTGACAGCTCCTGTCATTTCGCGTCACGGAAAATCTTCAGAGGACCGATGTAGAAGGTTTAGGAGATATACCCAAAATATGATTTTTGAAGGAAAAATATCAACGCTTTACCCGCATTTCTTTATTTACTTGATGAGAAGTAAAACACAAAATTGGAAGAATTGAACTAAATTTTTAATTTATAAACATTGTTTGTGTAAAGTCTAGAATCTCTAGTCATAATACACAGTGTATTAAGTAAACAATAACACTTTCTGACTATAGCTTTAGAGCCAAAAGTCAGTTTTGCAGCACTCCGCAATTTTCAAACATTCTAGTTTTAAATTGTAAAAAACTAAAACCAAAAGTTTTTTCAATCTTGTATCATAAATTATGATTACTCAAATTCCAGATCATTTGTTTTTTGTTAAACAAAAAACCGTGCAATTTTTATTTATTAACTAAAAATGTCTTCATCCGCTAATTTAATGCACAAACAATATTTAATAGTTCAAAATTTTATATTTTTGATATGAATTCGTTCAATTCTTCCAATTTTGTGCTTTACTTTTCATCCTGAAAATAAAATCATGCGGGTAAAGCGTTGACCTTTTTCCTTCAGAAATTATAATTTGGGTATATTTTCTAACCCTTCAACATTGGTCCCCTGAAGATTTTCGGTGACGCGAAATGTCAGGAGCTGTCAGTAGATAAAGTCTTCAATAAATTAGCGGCATTTTTAATTAATATATGAACATTTTACGGTTTTCTGTTTAACAAAAAACAAATGATCTTGAACTTTAAAACCTTGCTCACATCATGAATTTTGTTAATCTATTAAAATGATTATAATTTTTATCTTTTATTTTCAGGTGTACGTGGACCACCAGCTGATTTTCTACGAAATCAATGTCAAAAAATACTCTCACGACTTTTGCGTCACGCTAGTCAACGCACTAAACGGTACTTACAGGAAATGGTTAAAACTGGACCACTACAAGAACTTGTGGACTTTTTCCATGCCTTTTGTGCATTTTGTGTGGATCCCAGTTCTCTGCTATCACCTCTAAGTAAGTCTTTCAAAACTAATGTACTGATTAGTTTTAAATTTATTTAATGAAAAAAAAAACGAATTAAAAAAGAAAAGTTTATAGATTTGTTAAGATTAGTTTAGCATAACTAACTAGGCCTTTAATGTAGGTGCACAACAATTTCGAACTTATATTTCATTGGTATTTTAAAATCCCTATTATTACCAAATCCCTTTTCAAATAATCACTACTTAAATTATAATTAATGCATGTTTTCAAAATTCTTTGAAAATTAAAAGCTTTTTAGTGCTTAATTATAAAAAACGATTTACCATCTTATAATCATTTTAAATCCACACATTTCCAATGTTAATTTGGATATTTATTTTTGAAAAATTAATTGAAATTGAATTGATAGTTTACAAATTAAAATAGTTCTCGCATTAACAAGTTTTTTTCAGCGTCAGTTTCAGATTAAATATATGCTAGAGGATACAAAACTTACGGAACAAATGATATTTCCTTACTTAACAAATCGATTGGAATAGATAAAGTTTCCGAATTTAAAACTCAAATAAGTAATGAATTCAGTGTATTGTGAAAGAATTCATCATCAATTACTTCAAAGAATGATTATATCGAATGATGAAAAATTTATTATTTTTAAATTTAAAAATATTAAAAATAATACAAATATTTGTGCATAATATATAGATATTAGAGTGTCCCTTAAAGTTAAATGTTAGAAATGTTGAGACGCTACCCTCTAATTTTTTTGTATTTGTCTTGAAAATAACTCATGTGAAATTTTACGCACCTACGACCACGGCTTCCCTACCCGATAGGGCCTTAGAGATCAAAACATGCGTTTATATGGGAAAACGGAATATTTTTTTTAGTTTTTGCTGTTTTTTTGCAATATTGCAATAGTCTTTACTCTAGATGATAAATTAATCGAGATTAAGATAAAATTATGTATTCAAAAAGGTATAAAAATCCAAAATCGGTTAAGAACTACCCCAGTAATAAATAATGCCCCAGACCACTAATGTGCCAAATACCACTTCAGCAAGAAATTCGAGCTCAAATTTTAAACGTTTTTAAAATTGATTACTGAAACATAATTTTTTTTATTTAATACACTCATAATTGTAAGACATAAAAGAAGTTTTTTGTTTTGGATGGCGTTAACCTGTCCTACGGTGATGTCAAAAACGAACAAAATTTTTGGGGTGTTTTTCAAATCTCCAATTTCAAATTTAAAAAAAATTTCTTCAACAAAATCGAAAAAATTTTGATTTTTATTGCTTAAACTTGTTTAAAACATCTAAGAGATTAAAAATAAAAAATTTAAAAATATCCCCCAGTACCCTTGGGTAGGGCAACGATTTAAATTTTACGGATTTCGAGGAAATTGTGTTTTTTAGTAATAAAAAGGATTATTTGTTGCCAGGAAATATTTTAAATCAAAAATTAGCTAATTTTGTAACTTTTATAGTTTTATTTTATAAGCATTACTCAAAGTTAAAAATAAAAATATTTCGAACATTATTAACCCATGTGGACCTGCGATCCCAATTGACCCCAGACTTATTTATTTCAATTTTCAAAAAACGTTAAAGATTTTCTTACTACTTTTGAATTTTAAGAAACGTGATGTAAAAGATAATAACAGAATACTTTTAGATTATGTGCCAAAAATTTTGGACATATTGAACAACGTTAACCCTTACCATGCCGCATTCAGATTCAAGGAGATACTGTGCGTTTTTATATATACTTGAACAAAAAGTATTTGAATTCTTTTTTTACAAACCTGGCTAAAACCATTCGATAAATCCATAAAAATATATTCTGTACTCAATTAACCCTAAGATGATTTGAATATAACACATGTGTAATTTTGCGCTTCTCCGACCACGCTTTCCCTAAGCGACGGGACCTTAAAGAGCGAAATATGCGTTTTCCATGATTGTACTGTTTTTCGGCTTGAAAATTTTTGTTTCCTTTATTTTTATGGCAAAAAAAAAAAGGAAATAAGAAATAAATATAAAATATTTTTATGCTTTCGCATATTAGGTAGCAGTTTATTTTTTCTTTAAAGTAGTTTTTGCACAATTTGGATATGTTTTTCTGTGCTCTTGAACACATTTCAATATATATTTCTTTTGTTCTTCTTGCACTGTTAGAAGTCCATGGAATTGTTGCGTGAGGTTAACAGCTCTTTCAGCGCTGTCATTTACTGCTTTCAAGTGAATCACTTTTGATTTAGCTTCTAAAAAGGATGCACTGTCTCCCCAAGTATACGGGTCTTCGGCGAGAAAATCAATGTTTATTTTTAATCGACAAAACATATTGTTGCTTTTTATTGAAACAAAGTCATGCAGTTTTTTATCTGTACAAAATAAAAAAGGAAATGAACATCATGAAAAATAACTAAATAGGTCCTGTAGCTTAGGGAATGCGTGGTCGTAGAAGCGCAAAATTAGACATGTGTTATATTCAAGTCATCTTAGGGTTAATTTAGTACAGAATATATTTTTATGGATTTATCGAATGGTTTTAGCCAGGTTTGTAAAAAAAGAATTAAAATTCTTTTTGTTCAAATATATATATAAACGCACAGAGTCTCCTTGGATCTGAATGCGGCCCGGTACGGGTTAACGTTGTTCAATATGTCCAAAATTTTTTCACATAATCTAAAAGTATTCTGTTATTATCTTTTACATCACGTTTCTTAAAATTCAAAAGTAGTAAGAAAATCTTTAACGTTTTTTGAAAATTGAAATAAATAAGTCTGGGGTCACTTGGGGTCGCAGGTCCACATGGGTTAATAATGTTCGAAATATTTTTATTTTTAGCTTTGAGTAATGCTTATAAAATAAAACTATAAAAGTTTCAAAAGTTTCAAAAGTAGCTAATTTTTGATTTAAAATAACAAAAAGGCCTTTTTATTACTAAAAAACACAATTTCCTCGAAATCCGTAAAATTTAAATCGTTGCCCTACCCAAGTGTACTGGGGGATATTTTTAATTTTTTTTTTATTTTTAATCTCTTAGATGTTTTAAACAAGTTTAAGAAATAAAAATCTAAATTTTTTCGATTTTGTTGAAGAAATTTTTTTTTAATTTGAAATTGGAGATTTGAAAAACACCCCAAAAATTTTGTTCGTTTTTGACATCACCGTAGGACAGGTTAAAGCCATCCAAAACAAAAAACTTCTTTTATGTCTCACAATTATGAGTGTATTAAATAAAAAAATTATGTTTCAGTAATCAATTTTAAAAACGTTTAAAATTTGAGCTCGAATTTCTTGCTGAAGTGGTATTTGGCACATTAGTGGTCTGGGGCATTATTTATTACTGGGGTAGTTCTTAACCGATTTTGGATTTTTATACCTTTTTGAATACATAATTTTATCTTAATCTCGATTAATTTATCAACTAGAGTAAAAACTATTGCAATATTGCAAAAAAAAAGCAAAAACTAAAAAAAATATCCCTTTTTCCCATATAAACGCATGTTTCGATCTTTAAGGCCCTATCGGGTAGGGTAGGCGTGGTCGTAGGTGCGTAAAATTTCACATGAGTTATTTTCAAGACAAATACAAAAAAAATAGAGGGTAGCGTCTCAACATTTCTAACATTTAAACTTGTAGAACACCTTAAGGGACACTCTAATAGATATACAGCTCTTTGAATACCATTTCATTTGATATCCCACTTTTTTTGCTTTAAAAGAAATATGAAAAATCTTGAAAAAAAATAAGAATAAGCACAATACAAATGTCAATGGAAAAAAAAACCATCGCGGAAAAAGTAATGAACAAAATAGCAACGGAAGCGGAGAACTGAAAAATCAATCTCAATTACACTACTTAACAATTTTCAACTTTTTCCAATACTTGTCTTTGAAGTACGTATTTTTTAAAAGATTTACGAGGCGGTCCTAAAATTAGCATACCTAACAACGAAAACACAACAATATAATCTCCTTTCAATCTCCTCAATAGACTTTTTCCAGCGATAGTCAATTGCTTTAATATCCTGTTTATAGTAAGAACTGTCTAGATCCTTAAAATAGCCACCAACCGCAGACTCCACGTCCTCATTGTTGGCAAATCTTTTACCACCGAGCCATTTTTTCAAGTTTGGAAATAGAAAATAATCTGAGTCAGCTAAATCTGGCGAAGAAGTGATAAAGCAATTCGAACTTAAATTCATTGATTTTAGCCATCGCAATAGTGGATGTGTGAACTGGTGCATTGTCTTGCTAAATTTTATCACTTAAACACTGCAAAAGTTAGTTTTTCTTTTCGTTTCGACGTTGATTTTCCTTTTTTGAAGATAATCAACAAAAATGATCCCACGCGCATCCCAAAAAACAAAAGGAACTGTCTTCACCTTCTTTGGGCACGATTCTCCCATTCCAGTCCACTGCTTTGACTCTTTCTTTGTCTCAGGTGTGAAGTAGTGGACCCATGTTTCCTCCATGGATAAGAATCGACGGAAAAACTGGCTCTTACTGCGGTGAAACATCGCCAAACACTAAATTGAAACATCTTCATGACGCTGTTGTTGTTCTATTGTGAGCAAACGCGGCACCCATCTTGAACAGCTTTCTCAGCTCCAAATTTTCGGTCAATATACGATGTATTGCCTATCATCATTAGACGACGATCATCCAATGCCATTTTGTGAGTTTTCTCAACTGTTTCTGGAACATTTTTTAACGACCACGAAGACCTAATATTCGAGGCCAACATGGCCATGCCATGTAATTTTTGATGTAATGCAAAAAGTTATAACACTAATCCATATTAAGACACAATCGAATCCGGTGTTAGCGTCATTGTAAGATTACAATATTTTACATCATACATAAACAATGGAATATAATGGTGCATGTATTGCAAATAATAAGATAGCCCTGTTAATAACCTTTCATTTTATACCCTTATATCCCCCACCACATCAAGTAATGGTGTTGAAAACAAAGCTCCGCTAGTTTTGTGTCTTCTATTATATGTTCAAATTTTCAGTTGCTTAATAAGTGCGATTATTTTTCCTGAATTTTGACCTGTAAAAAAACTTTGTATAATCAAAAACATTTGAAAAGTTCAATTGGAAATGTTTGCTCATATAATAAAGTTATTTTGCATGCATGCTCATGCTTAATATAATCAAATTTTATGTTAACAATTTTTATCGATTTCATACAGAAAAAATAGCATGTTGTTAATTTTTTTTATTTTCTATACTGTAATTTGCAATATTTTGTTTATAATTTTTCTAAAAACTATTTTGTTTCTGACTGTTTCGACCCTCTCCTTTAATAAAAAAAAAATATTTAAAACACTGTCCGTTTGCGCATCCGTTTGTTTTGATACTACCCACACACACTCTTCTGTCTCTGTCTGTATTGTCTGTTTTGATAAAAAAAATCGAAAAAATCAAACAAAACAATAAAAAAAACTAGCTCATAAGCGCACGAGTGCCTTTAAAAATCTTAACTCGGATCTTGGAAATGGTGTATCATCATCAGGCGGACAAGGTGGCTATTCAACCAATTTTAGTGGTGGTCTCAGCGGTGGACCAGAAGCACAAGTTATAGCGGCTGTTTTTAAACCATTGGTGACGCGGTTTGTAAATGCCTCCAAGGATTTGAAGACAGTAGAAAATGTGGGCTTATATGGCGATATACGTCAATTGATAACGTATGTTAAGGGTGCTCATGGTGGACCATTCCGTTTGGTAGCATTAAGTGGTATTTTAGCTGTAACACCACGACCTCATAAGAAAGGACCAGCGGCGCAGACAACTAGAGTTATAAGGTAAGAATTTTAATTTTTATTTAAAACAATTAAGACGGTATGTGATCAAAAATTATCGCTTTCAAATCGATCTTTTTAAAATTTCGATCCCAGAGTAAAAGAAGTTAATCGATATTCATAATTTTACGGGAGGGAAAAAAATGTAATTCTTGTTTTCCTTTTTATTCGCTTGTAAAATTTTGATTTTAACCAAATCGATCAAAATCGATCGCTTTCCATCACGTGCCAGAGAGTGTTAACCCTCAAACCGGCCTAAGCTTGTTTGCAAATGTGAAATGTATACTACGTGATCGGCACGAAAAATAAAAAATATGTTCTTCTACAAAATTTATTTTTCGTTGCTTATTTTAGGCGATATATGCCGAAATAGGTTTTAAGCGAATCTCAAAAACTAATGCATAAAATTAATAGGTTTAGTCAAAAAGTATTCGTCTTACCAAGATATAACTACTGTCCAAAAACTACACTTTTTGTGCTTTTACTTAAGAAGATATAGAGATTTTCGTTTTTCTAAAAACGAGAAATTGAGCGAAAACGCTCAACTTTGAAATGGAATTAAACAAAGGTGAATTTTTGAAATTGACATGAAATTTACTTTATTCGAAAGATAATCTTCTGGCATTATAATTTAAATATGACTTCTGTCATATGACCGCCATGGCTGGTTCGGACGTAGTCCAATCTGCAGATCCAATTTTCGATTACTTTTTCCAATATTTGTGGCCGTTTATTGGCAATAACGCGGCGAATGATGTCCTTCAAGTGGTCAATCGTTTCGGGCTTATCGGCGTAGAATAAGATTGGAGAGAACCCATCGGGAGACTTAACTTGTTAGTTTTTTTTTAATTTTTCTAAGGCTACGTTTCCACTGATCGTGTTTTGCTCTAAACATGGAATAACAGTCTAATTTTGTTTTTCTAAATTTTCGCCTAAATTGATTAGTCTGATTACTACCCAAGAAAAGAATTTTTCATGGTTGCAAACACTACATTTTCATTATAATGCCAGTTGCCTACCACACCCACATCAATGCCTATATGAAAGTTTTAAAACTATGACTCCAATAATGGCATGTGGGTTCTAATATCACAGGGTTTATTTCAAAATTAAACAAATTACATTTTGTTTAATCAACATAATAACGTTATAAATCGTAAAGGGTGTCCCATGAAGAGCGCAATTGTTAAATTTTAAATAAAACATAGATATTTAAAAAAAAATCGTGAAACTTTATTATATCGTAAAGTAGACAGAATGAGGTTATGTATGCTGGCATGCACGCGATCTTTTAATGAAATTTTCAATGACCGTTTTGCATGAATGCTGCGGTATTTCATTAATGCAGCGTCCAATTTCCTCTTTTAAGGCTTGAGTCGTCGTCGGCTTATTCGCTTAAACCATCGACTTCAAAAAACCCCAAAGAAAAAAATCTAATGGTGTTAAATCGCACGATCTAGGCGGCCAATTCTGATCTCCAAAACGCGAAATAACACGACCGGGAAATGACTGATGCAGCAATTGAATAGTTTCTCTGGCTGTATGACATGTGGCGCCGTCTTGTTGGAACCACATGCCCTCCACATTCATTTCTTCAATTCTAGGCAAGAAAAAACTGGTTATCATTTCACGATACCGAACACCATTGACTGTTTGCGCTTGACCTGCCTCATTTTCATAAAAAAAAGGTCCAATGATTCCTCCAGCCCAAAAACCGGTCGATCGGTCGATCGACCTGGTCGATGGCGCGTTGCTGTTTTTACATCACTAACAGACCCAGTTTCGGCAAATTTATCCATTAATCTCTTTACAGTTGACTCTTTTGGAGCATTATTGTGACCCCAAATTGATCGCAATTCGCGAACTGTAGCCGCAAAACTTTCACCATTTTGGTAAAACAATTTCACAATGAGAATGCGTTGTTCATTCGTGTAGCGCTCCATTTTTACTAATCTCGTACCTTCTACTAGCAAACAATAACAATTGTTCAAATGTCAAACAATGACACTTCGAATGTTGCCAGATTTAAAAATTGCGTTCTTCTTGGGACACCCTTTAGTTGTTATCGTTATTTTGACTCAAACCAGTAAAATAGCAAAATAAAACCGGTTTTATTAGAAGAAATATGTCTTTAATGGAATCGTTTATTTTAATTTACATTTCGGTCTTAATGTTACTGTGGTAGCCAACTAGCGTTATTATGAACAGTTATTGAATGCTAACCCTGGTATTTTTTATTTTAAAAAATCCTTACAAAAAAAAAATGAAATGGTGTTACGCCTTATGACCATCAATATATGCTTATCTTTTGCGCAGTGGAATAGATGGCATAATAAAGACTTAACAAATTAAATACTGAGTTCGATCTTCTTTTAAAAAATGTAGACACATACCACAAGATGATGTTGCACAAAGTATACAAAATGATGACAATCGTTCTCAAAGACGATTACTGTTGAAAAAGCGTAGTACTTCATCGGCCTGTGCCGTGGTAAGTTTTCTAAATCATAATAAAAATATACACAAATTGATTATGGTGTTCTTTTTCCAACCTTGAAACAGAGTCTTCTCGAAACTGAACCTTACGAAGAACATTACAAAACTAGCCAATCACCATTGAGTAATTTCCGTAGACGAACAACTGGTGTACGACCCACACTTACACCAAGGCACAGTGAAAGACAACTGCTCTCGGACTCAACATCAAGTTCTGAACGTAACTCTTTGGGTCGTTTAAGTGGTTTGGTACGTTGGTTTAAAGGAGCACCCAAAGAAGGATCATCTATTGATTTGGAAATAGGATCATTAAATCCAGAGATGCCTACGACATTTGTACGACATCCCTCGTTGAAAATACAAAGAGGAAGATCTAGCGATGGTATTGGTAGATCTATACAGAGGGCTAAGCGTAGAGTGGAAAGAAGATTAAATCGTTTTGGAGGTATTGTTAAGGGTAAAAAGAAACAAGGTGGCATAGAAGAGACAGCCGACTATAGTCGTAGAAGTTCCTCGGATATGTGTGATGGTCCTCGAGAATCTGAGGTGGTGGTATTAAAAGAAAGAAAACTGATACCCTTAGAGCCCGTGAGATTGGGAATGTTACGCTTATCATTTCTATTGGAAACATGTGCTCCAGGAACATTTCCGGATCCACAATTAGTAGCGGCAGTCTTAGATTTGGTAAGTTAACGACTTGCACGAGAAGTTGATGTTTTCTATAGATTTTAATTAATTGTTGTTTGATTTTAAGCCTCAAGCTCCATTGGTGACTCGAGCCACGTTTCTTTTAGAGTGTGCTCATTTTGTTCATTTGTGCAATAAGGGACAATGGCCGACTTGGATGAAACAAAATATTGGCTATAGACCTTCGGGTGCCAATATAAGTGCTAATCAAATGAAACATCAAATGAGCACTACAAGCACTAGACGTACTCATATCTTACAACGAGCTGCTGGTAAAATGTTTCATCAGGTATGTAGTAAAACCTACCATGGAGAGGTGACAATCAATACAATTTTGATTGTGTGTTGGCAAATATCTGTCCATTAATTTTACTAAAACTCTGAATTGGCATTCAATACCTTTTCATAGTAACAATACGAGGCTACCACAGTTGCATCAAGACCGAAAGGAAAATTTAAAAAGCGCGATTCCATTTAGACATGTATCTTCTTTTATAACTGGTTTTATTCCGCTTTTTTACCGGCTTGATTTTGAAATATCGCGAACAAAAGTTAAAACGACGCTAAAATACAGAAACGGCGATTAACATTTTGAGATAAACCCTGTGATATTAGAAGAAGCATGACACCGTTGGAGTCGTATTTAAAAAGTTTTCATATCGCTATTGATGTGGGCGCGGTATTCAAATAATCTTATAATGTATGCTGTGGCGTAATTAAACAGCCCAACAGTGGGTTGGATGCCGGGAATTTAATAACTCGGGAATGCCGATCTCAGAACTTTTATAATTTCGCTGAACCAACTCTTATATCTAAGTTAATATTCTAGAAAGATAATATTTACTGTCATTAGCTGAGGTGGCAGATGTTATAATCGGATGTGTCGGTTATAAAAAAATAAAATAATAAACTGTTTCGCGTTTACGAGATGCCTCACAATATAATTGACATAGAATACGATTACCAACACTGATTGGATAATAAAGTTTCTGATTTTGATTAGATCGAATAAGATGATCTTAAAAAAATTTTAAAAAATTTTCGCGTATTTAAATGATTAAGAAAACAAAATTTTGGAAGTATGTAAAATTTAAAGTCTGTGGTTATCAGTAGAGGTTGCTTTAGGTTTCCGAGTTGGTTAAACTTGATCGTACACGTCAAAAACTTATAATGGTATGAGAGACTATATTATAACGTAAATTTATTTTTTTAGCTGCCAAATCTCACTTTCAAGGGTTGAAAATTTTTAGTCCAAACTCACCTGTAGTTCAATTTATCTAGACAGTTTAATTTAAAGTTTTAGGGCTTTGCAGAGGTCATTACCTTCTTCTTTTTTTTTAATATTTTTCTTTAAAATTTCATCGATACCCAGATTTTATCGAAAATCCAAAAATTCCAGGGGTTTGGGAAGGGCACTAAGGCAGAAGCTTTTCCTTTTTTACCTTCTCGTAAAAATGTTAAAACCCCGTCTGAGCGGATTCCTACATTCCAAATTTAAATTTCCCAGCTCCAGAGGTTTGGGCAGGGTGAGTTCACCCCTTATAAACATTTTATCCCTTATATACCTTATTAATGGATCAGACAATATATATCTAGATTTAAATTTTTTACATTAGCTGTATGGGCTGGCCATTAAGAGGGAGACTTTCTAACCAACACGTGTATACGTTCCTGGAGAAAACTAGCAAAAGTATTTTATCCATGAATTAACACTTACGCATATTTTAAATTTTGTTTGTCTAGGGCTTAGGAACGCACATAAAAAATTTAAAGTTCCTCGCGTTAGTGGTTCGGCCACGCCGCCAAGGGGGTAACTTTGCCCATTTTTGCCCCTAATTAAACATGTTTGAACTATAATAATTGACGCTTAAATATTTTTAGTGTTCGGTATATTCACTTACATTTATCACAAATCGTACATAAATACTTAAATTGTAATTTCTAATATATTTACAGTGGGCTGAAATGTTAGGAGCACGTCTTGAAGAGATTCTATTCACCGAACGCCTCCAATATGAAGCTGTCAACGCAAGTTTAACTGATCCCGAAAAACAACGAGAACTTTTACAACAAGATGAAGAGGAAGATTTTCTAGATGAATCCTCCGTAAATCCCCATGGAAATGATTGTCCACATGCTCTAAAGTTAATAGCATGTGTATTACTTTTTGAAATTACTGCATTTTTACGAGATATTTATGTTACGTTGCCGAAAGCATCCAAACTATTGCATAAAGATAAACCTGCTCCGTGGGAAAAGGTATATAGAGAGGCTAATCGTAGATGGTCCATGGCATTAAGTTCAATGGGTCATTCACAGACATCAGCACAAAGTTTACAATCTATAGCAGCGGGTAATGATGTTCAAGGTGGCCAGACGGAAAGAAAAATATCATTTGTTCTACATGAACCGGACAACGAATCGGAAAATAGCAGTAATACAACCTTGACAAAAGAAGGTGAAGAAGGTAGGGAATTAAATTTGATACATTTTTTGAAAAAGAAACTTTGCGAATAACAATAGAACAAGCTTGTTGTCAATCGAGTGGTTCGATTCCGATTCTGAAAACGATTTAGATGTTATTGTTACTGATTTACTTTTTGTAGCATTGGTTGCTACAACCGAAACATTCCATTTTTAACAAATTCGATTGTCATAGTGCATATGTTTCCTCTGTGTAGATTCTGTTTATTTAAAAATCGTGTCGTGTTTTCTATAGTCAACTACAGAGAGATAATTGCATTATCTCTTTATTATCACTAGATTTCCCACACAAATTTTCTTCCAATAATCACTTCAATTTGACGAGATAATTTATAAACCCCGTCAATAATCTCTTAAAAGTCAGGGTTTGGCAGTAATTTTAGCGATTTTACCTTTGTTTAGTAAAATATTTGTCAAAATAGTACTCATTAAACATACTCAGTAATGGTAAAAATGTAAACAGAAAATAAGAAGAAAAAAATATTAATTTTTAATAAAAATCCAGAAATCTTAAATATAGCGCGACAAAAACGCGTATTCAACTTATATTTGTGTTAATTTTGACATTATTACGCTTCCGGCGAAGGAATCCTATGAAAATAGTTCCTAAATAGCTGCGGCCTTCCTCTCATCAAAAACATAAAAAAATGATCTTTAAACTAGTCATCCGTATCTAACATAGTGTCCACACTAGATATTAAGTGTCCACACTTAATATTTTTCTGTCAGCAAACTTCAAATTCAATCGCAGAGAGAATTATATTACGTGTGGACCACACATTACTGTTACTGTTAGTATCATATCTGATATCAAAATAGTGTTGTTATGATAAATCTCTAAACAACAATATTATGATATGAGCTGTCAAAATACACACACACATACATAAAAGATTGTAAACAAAAAAATAAATAAAAGGTAAACGCCTTAAACTAAAAAAATACAAGAAGAAAAAGTGTATTAAAATTTGTTTAACTTTTATAAATCAATTTAAAGTTATTTTTTAATCGCATAGTTAAAAATTGAATGAATAAGCGGACGTCTTTACTCAACGGGAGACAGAAAATTATGCGAATACATGATATAAATATGAGTACGTGTTCTCCACCCTAAACATTAATACGAACATAGATAATTTAATTCCTTTATTCTGTTGGCGTTCTCGCACATATAATATCAAAGTTAATATCTAATGTGGGCACTATGTAAACAAGGTTGCCATATCAATATTAATGATGTATATTATCTAAAGTTAATAAATATGGTATTCCATGGGTGAAGAATTTGTTTTTTTTGAAATATTTTTTTCAATAATTAAAATTAAAAGTTGTATTTACTCAACATTTCAGTTTTAATTAAACAAAATAAAAATGCTCGAGCTCGAGGCCAGTTGTAGTTAATATAAAAAATTATTTGTTTCTCAATATTTCGACATTCATCGAATTTCATCCTCAGGAGAAGTATATATAATGTTTACATAAGCTTAGAACTATCGTTGTTTGTTTTTTGTTTTGGGACTAGTTAATTGAATGGACTAATTAATTGACGATTTAATTGGCATTGTTTTATGTCAATGGTAATTAAATTCATTGGCATTACAATTGCTTAAACACAATCCCAATGAAATTTTGTTTTAATTGGCATTGGTCAATTCCAATGCCTTTAACAGGCATATATAACTGATTGTTATAATTGTTTGGTACAATTAACTACAAAAAAAATTTATTTGCTAGTTTTGATAAAAATTCTCTATTTTCGTACTTATTTAATAAATATTCATTATTTTATCAATTATATATAAACAAAAGCCGATCCATCATGGTTAATCAGTTACCAAAGAAGACTGAGTAGTGAATACGTAATAAAACTTGAATAAAATAGCGAATACTTTTAAAGTCAAGATTAATATTAAAATCTTTATTTTTTCGAAAACAAACCACTTTTTACAAACAATTATTTATTTTTTCGTCAATTGCAAATGGTTTTTAGGCATTGGTGCCAATATAGATTACTTACGACGTACGAAGTAACGATTTTTTTTCTCAATTTCGCTCTATCTCGCTTAGTTTCCGCGATATAGCCTATTTTATGATTATAAAATAAAATAATGGTTAGAAAACAATTATAATTTAAGTTAACTTAGTTAAATTACTGATTTAAACGATAGAACAGAAAAAATTAGCTCAACTGAATTAGAACCCGATTTACTTGTAAACTTTTTTTATGAGTGTATCACTTATCTTGCAAAATTGCGTTGCTAAACATTAAACGCTTTGAATGCTATTCTATTGAAAAATAGTAATCACCCGTTAGTAGTGTCCGACCAAAGAGTCATTCCATATAAAACCATCCAAAAATATACAATTTTCGACCTCTACCCCCTTCAATTTTAACCAAATTTGGAAAAAAAAACTAGTTTTTTTAAATTTTCCAAAAAATATATGTTAATTATAATTTATTCCACTATGCCGTTGCCAAATTAATTTGTGGAACTCTTACAAAAAACTGATTTTCTAAAATTGTTAAAAAAAAAATATATGTTAATTACAAATTGTTCTTCTATATCGTCACCAAATCCATATTTGGTATTACTGCATGTTTCTGAGTTATCGGCTGTTTAGTTAAAATTTTTCATATTTTTCTTCATAACTCAGGATACTATGAGAGCTCCATATAGGGTTTTAGATACGGCATAGGGAAGTATTTTATATTTAACATATCGCACACCCAGTTCAAAAGTGACTCAACTCAAAATTTTAATTTTTCGGTTTTATATGCTTAAACTATGCACAATATACTTGTTTATCTATAAAAAAAATATCAGTGTATTTTGTTGTTGTTAACTGTTGCTAAAAAACAGTTATGTCTTTCTTTATGTTTCAATTTGTATAAAGTTGCAAATATTTTTTTTCGATTTCTGAAAAATGAAAAATTTTGAGTTGAGTCACTTTTGTACTAG
The DNA here is from genome assembly GCA_021234595.1 of Delia radicum. Lineage (NCBI taxonomy): Eukaryota > Metazoa > Arthropoda > Insecta > Diptera > Anthomyiidae > Delia > Delia radicum. Next base: position 207,279,012 of record CM037851.1, read on the forward strand.
GTGTGCGATATATTTTTTTTAAATTTTTAAAAATTCATTTTTTTAAAATACAGCTTTTTAAGCCGAGGTTTTTAAAAAGAAATCATTTTTCCGTGGAGAAGTGAATAATTTGTGTGCTCAAGTAAAACCACAATTTAAGCAGCTTTGAAATGAGATATCAATGACTCTCGTAACTTAAGGCGTTAAAAAGATATGGAATATACTTTTTAAAAATTTTCGAATATTTTTCATATTTTGAAACCCAATATTTTAAGATTATATTTATATGATGTACATATCCTATACCAAGTTTGGTTGAAATCAGAATGGGTGGAGGAAATCGACTTAAGGAAAAATCTATAGTTAAGCAATGAATTCAATAATCGGAAAAACTTCGCAACCGATTATTTAACTTTACAGCTAAACTTCGTATTTTGCCCTAAATTTTTTACTCAAAATCGAAATAAAACGGCTCAACAAATATGTTTTTAATATCAAAATGTGTCCTTATTGTCTTCGGCCAAATATTGTTTTTTGGACGAAAAATTCGGTCTGACACTACCGTTAGTTTTCATTTGTTAGATATTTATATGAGATTTAGTTTTTAAACCAATGCGAGTAATAAATCATTTTTTAAAAATCCACAAATTTTGAGTGCGAATTTTTTGGATTTTTAGTGCATATTTGTTGATTTTTAGTGCATATTTCGATTTAAATGCATATTTTAAGTGAATATTTAGAATTTTTAATGCATATTTTAAGGGCAGATAGATTCTGAGTTTCGATTTCTTTGATACGCCTTGTTAATTCAAATTTAAATCTAATATTTTTAAAATTCTCGTTTTCATTCCAGCTCGTCGTCCTACCGCTTCCGCGGTAAGACCATTCTTGCTGCGACGAGGTACTGCAACCACAACAGGAGGTTCATTTAAGCGAAGATCATTAAAATTAAGAAGAAATACCAAAGATGGAAAAGATATGGAAACGGATTGTATGTAAAAACATTAAAAAATTCCAACTGAAAAACTTTAATTATTTCTCTATTACAGTTAAACGTGTTGATTCCATACAATCGAGACGTAAAGTATCTTCCCTATCCGATCGCAGCGATACCTCTGAACAGGGTATTGCAAGTGGTGGTGAAGATGAGCACGGTTCACCGGGTATATTAAGCGATGATCAACAACCAGAATCACCTACGGATTCAAATGAAACTGATGATACTGCTAAAAATATGCCATGGCTAAAGGCGGTTATTGACTTAATTGGAAGTTATAATTACTATTGTTCCCACAAGGGTTATTGTCATCCGTATTGTTATAAAAGACATATGCGTGCCTGTACACGTTTGGTTAAAGCAACTAGAAAAGTAAGTTTGAACGATTATAAAATAAAACAATTGAAAGAAAACCAGAGCTGGGTTAACAAAGAGTAAAATGGCATATAAAGAGGTTGTGTTTCTCTCTTTTAAAAAATTGTCATGAACTATAATAAAACAAATGCAAAATGTGAATCTTCACAAAGTTTATCAAAAAATTTCCAAGATTTACTCTACTACACTCATGAAAAACAGTTAGTACAAAAGTCTGTTAAACTACATTTAAAATAATTTTTCCTGTTGTTATCATTTAAATTTAGTTATTTAGCCAAAGTTATTAGTTACCTCATTGTACAACAAGAACAAATCTCATAAGTATTTGAACTAATTTTTGAAGCTAATATTTAGTAATTCGTGATTCTCAAATTTACAAATTGGCCAGTTAATTTAAACCACAATTGTTAAAATAAAAAAAAAAACATATTTTTGTGTGTCTCCGCTATTAGTCTAGTCTCACTTGTAGATGGCGTTATTTTCTCACAATCATAAAATAGTCTATATCTCGGAAGCAAAATGAATCAAAATCCTATACCACCGGTTATAAATATGGACCTGCCTCTGGTGGGATCCGGTGAATCCTAAAATTCGGATTTTAAGCGACGTTTTTGAATTAATCTTACAAGGGAGGTATCCCGACCAGCACCGGCAGAAATTAATGAACTTCGGATATGTTGTTGACAGTACAAATTTAAGGTACTCATGTTTTTTTTAGCTGCCAAATCTCATGTTTAGGTGTTACTAAGTGGGGTCAAAAATTACACCATTTTTAGGTTTTTTCGGTTTATTTCGTTTTATTAAAAGTAGCTATGGACAAATTTGGCATCAGATGAAAGGTTTTTTGAAGACGCATTCACTGGTGCACAAATAATGACATTCAAGTATTTTTGTTATTCAAAAAAGTGTTTTTAGTAACATTTAATCCGGCGTTTTATTAAGGAATTTTAGTTGTATTAAGCTAAAAATAATGCATAGCAATGCCTATTTAATTTAATCGAGGTGGTGTCCGATATTCGAAAATGGTCGGGTTTTTGCGACTTTTCCCGAAGAACCTTTTCCCCTATATTTCAAATAATTCAAAAACGTGGCAACTCTGGCTCCACTAAATAGATAATAATAAATATAGTTTTCATAAATTAAAGACAAGTTTGCATACAAAAACAAATAAATTTTTAACCCTTGAACGTGATATTGGGCAGCTAAAAAAAATACTAGTCTCTTTTTTTTATGATCCCTTACAACATATCAAAAGTTTAATAAAATCTGCAAGTTCGGGTCGGGATACCTTAATTATTAGCTAAATTTGTAGCTAATTTATCTAGTATTTTTTTAACTAATTTTTTTAGCTAAAATTTAGGTCAACTAAATTTAGGAGAATATGATTCTGAAATTCATGTACTTTTTTCTGTAGTCGTATCTGAGTTTTCAACTATTTGTACGGCAGGCGCGGATTCAGGGGATGACGATGATATATACCCCCCCCCCCCCCCATATTCAGCTGTTCCAACTGATTACAGTGGTAGTAACCGAATTTGAGTCGTAGTAACACAATTTCAAATTGAAAAACTTTTTTCTGGGTGCAGTATTCTTTTTTTAACCCAGTACCTTTAAACGGAAAATTGTACTGGAAAATTATAATTAAGTGGTTTAGAAAGGCTCTGTGCAATACCTTCCGGGTGAAAAAAGTCCAAAAAAAAAATTAAATAAGTCCCAAAAGTTTTTCATATAAATTTGGGAGTAATTTCAAATGAAATAATACCCAGTTCTTTTGCAGTTATTTCATTTTTTTTTTTGAAGTTATTTAATTTTTGTTATTAGGTGTTATTTCATAATGCAGTAATTTCGAAATGAAATAAGTCGCAACAGAACTTAGCGTGGGACTTATTTCATTTTATTTTCTTGTTCTGTGTTATTTCATTTGCTGTGGGAGTTATTTCATTTTTAGTAGGAGTTATTTCATTTTCAAAAATTCATTATTTTTTTAATATTATTAATATTCTAAACGGTTCCTATAACGGGATCTTTCAAAATATTTTGATGATATTCTTAAATTGACCTAACTTAATCTGTGCTTTAACAAATTTTGAAGGCGTAACGTTATATTCCCCAAAGTCATATTGCGCAAGAAAAAAACGACATAGCGCCCAAAAAAAATATATGTAAATTGTTGTTGTAAAAATTTTCTTGTTTTTGGGCAATACGACATTGATTTTGACGAAATAACATTTTTTGTTGGGCGCTATGGCGGTTTTTTGTTTGGCCGAAATGAATTTGGGCGCTATGACGGTAAAAAAAGAAGTTATTGCCCAAAATCATAATTTTTTTTTTTTTTAAATGCGGATCTATGTATGACGTACCATTGAATGCAAAAATTTGGTATAATGACTTGTGATAAAAAAATTTTCTTTTTATTTATTTATTTTAAATATAAATGGGCGTTACGCCCATTTCCTGTCTTTCCTTACTTTTTGAATATGCATGAATTTTAAAAACACATGAAATTGAAATTCGGTGCTTACTAATCCCCATAAATGTATAAAATTCGAAATAATATTCGAAAAATGTCGAAAAATTATCGAAAACTTATGTTTTCTATTAAAATGCTAAATTTTTACTTATAAAGCAGTCTTATGATTTTTAAAATATTCTGTAAGGAAAAAAAGTGCTTTTGTTTTACTTTTTTTTTTGTAATGTTATTAAATTTCAAAAAGCTGCAAATTTTTCAAGTCGAATCTCTTGAAATGTCAAGATCACAAGCACTTATCAGATCGATGAATTTGAACGTAGCTAATTAACAAAAAATTTCATGTTTGATAATGATTTAATTCAATATGTTTTATGTTTTTAGAACTGACTTTTTTTTAAAGAGAATAACAATCTTTATGCGTTCAAAAACATGAGGTATGTGTTTTTATGATTCATATTTATGTTTTTTTTTTTTATAACTATCAAACATACAATGAATTAGGATTGCCAGAAAAATTTGTTTGTTATCCCCAAACAAATCAAAAAATATCCCCTAAAACCCCAATTAGAAAAATGGTTGAACAAAGTAGTGGAGTTAAAATTCTGTATTGAATTTTCCCCACATTTACCATGCTTGCCAGACCCTTTTAAATAAATCCTCAAATTCAACAATGTCAATTTTTAGTTAACTCGGAGCTCAAATTCTTTGTTAAATAAGCTCAAATCTTAAAAATAGATCACGTTTAATAAAAAATATCACTGTGAACTAATTCTGAAAATCAGTAAAATTCAGTGTTATTTTACGTACCATTTTTCTTAATTCTCGAACTTTCATAATTTTGCAATCTATATATATAAAATTGAATGTGTGTTTGTTTATTTGTTTGTTTGTTTGTACCTTATAGGAGACCAAACCTCTGGACCGATCTTCCTGAAATTTTCACAGCATTTAACTGGGACTCTGGCATGATTAATAGGGTACTTTTTTTCGACCACGCCCACTTTTTTAAAATTATATAATTTCTCCCATATAGTTTTTAACAGGTTTACTTTAAATTGTATACACATTATACTCCAGGCGAGGTTTAAATAAACATTTCTTACGCCACGCCCCTTTTCACGCCAAATTTTGTTTGAAAGTTTTAAACTTTTTGTTCTCTGTACAAACTTGTTCCTTCCAACGGATTTTTTTTTATTTGGTAGTATATCGCTCTTAATACTGTTAACGTCGCCATATAACTATGATCCACGCCCACTTAACCGCCCCCTTTTTTTAATTCAGATACTTACTTATACCACTAACAATGTTTGCTATACAAAATACTTTTTTTGTAATATGTATTTACCTAAAGTTTTATACACTTTTTAGCATTTAACTGGAACTCTGGCATGATTAATTGGCATGATTTCGATCACGGCCACTTTTACGCCCCTTTTTTTTAATTATGTAATTGCTTCCTTATAGTTTTTAACACATTTACTTCAAATTGTATACACATTATGTACTCCAGCCAAGGTAGATATAAACGTTTCAAACGCCACGCCCCTCTCACGCCCCATATTGTTTAAAAGTTTAAATCTTTTTGTCCTCTGTACAAATGTATTCACTTCAACGGATTTTTTTTTTCAAATAATGTATTTGGCAATTCATTTCACTAATTAAGAACGGTTATGATTGGCTGTCTTAAGAATAAATACTATTTCACCAAACGGGAGCTATGTTTGCAGCCATTCAAGTTTTAACTTTGATCGCGTCTATTTGACTAATTACAATAACGATTCCGATTGGCAGGTTAAAGAAAAACTATTCTATTTAAGCAAGCGGGAGCTTTGCTTGCATGCTTTGCATTTATTTAACTATATAAACACTTTTTAATACATTTCATAATGAGGGGGGTAGCGAAGCACACCGGGCTCAGCTTTTTATTATAAAAAAAATATATCATTGACACGAAATTTTTACTTAATTTTGTTATCTTATTTTTAATGTATTACACATTTCAATTATCATTTTTTTAATTTTAAAAACGATCATAGACAAACTAAGGTCATCTGACTTATCTCAATGTAGCCAAAGTTTAGTGAAAACTATAGTAATGAATGTTAAATTTATATGAAAATATCTGTGGTTAATTAAACTCGGCTATTTTTCGAAAAGTTATTAGGCTTAAATAAAATTTTAGGCAGGGCAACGTCTGCCGGGTCAGCTAATTAATACAAATAAAATTTGAAGCAAAACAACGTTTGCCGGGTCAGCTATGGTATATAAAACTTAACCACTTGCGACCTAATAATTGAAATATTTAAAAAAAAAGAACTTTTTTAAAAATTGTCCAGCTCACGGATGGTCAATGCTAGAACCAAAATATTTTGGGAATCATCATAAAACATATTAAGCTTTATTTTCAGAGGGGTAACAAAATCACTTTTTTTTAGTCGCTCTAATGTATATAAGTTTTTAATATAAAAACTAGTTTTTCAAGTTGCAATATTTGTTCCCTGAAGCAGTCACCCAATGTGAAGACGAGATATTGGAAATAAATAATTATTAAATAAATGATCTTAAGCCCGTTTAAACTGTGAAGAATAAAATAAAAGAAGATCGAAGAAAACTTAACATTTTTTTCATAAAATCTTTAGGATTAACTAGATACGCATTTTTTCCTACAATCAATATAACGAAAAGATCCAAATTATTATCGAATACATACAAAACATTTTAAATTGAATCATGGATAAAATCCAAGCGAATTTTGGGAAAATTTCTTATTCTAAGAGTAGTAAACGAGCCTTTATGTTTGAAAAATGTTTTCTAAAAAATGGCACAGAGCTGAATCAGAAAATTAAATAGATTTGAACATTTTAAGTTCTAGGGCGAGAAACTTTTTTCAAAATAACCAGAGTTTAACTTTAACTACAGATATTTTTATATAAATTTGACATTCAACACTATGGTTAAGTCCTAAACTCTGGTTATTTGGAAATAAGTTAGCAGCACTTAGTAATATATTTTTAGCTTATTTTTGTTTAATTTATTCTTAAAGTTGTTCGTTTAAATCTATAT